>CM035800.1:13388273-13504725 GCA_020466265.1 Siphamia tubifer | reverse complement strand
TGTTATCAAAATGGTAAGGCTATAGTAAGGGCTCAAAAAAGCAAAATTTTGGACCATCTCTCAAATCTCTTTAAAAAGTGGTCTAGGTTATTATTTATGGCCATCTACACGGTTCTGGGGGTGTTTCGGGGTGTTTTGAGAACTTTCCCCAAAATTAATTAACAAAATGGTAAGGCTATATATAGTAAGGGCTCCAAAAAGGGTAATTTTGGACCATCTCTCAAATCTCTTTAAAAAGTGGTCTAGGTGATTATTTATGGCCATCTACACGGTTCTGGAGGTGTTTCGGGGTGTTTTGAGAACTCTCCCCAAAATTTGTTATCAAAATGGTAAGGCTATAGTAAGGGCTCAAAAAAGGGTGATTTTGGACCATCTCTCAAATCTCTTTAAAAAGTGGTCTAGGTTATTATTTATGGCCATCTACACGGTTCTGGGGGTGTTTCGGGGTGTTTTGAAAACTTTCCCCAAAATTAATTAACAAAATGGTAAGGCTAATAGTAAGGGCTCCAAAAAGGGTAATTTTGGACCATCTCTCAAATCTCTTTAAAAAGTGGTCTAGGTTATTATTTAAGGCCATCTACACAATTCTGGAGGTGTTTCGGGGTGTTTTGAGAACTCTCCCCAAAATTTGTTATCAAAATGGTAAGGCTATAGTAAGGGCTCCAAAAAGCAAAATTTTGGACCATCTCTCAAATCTCTTTAAAAAGTGGTCTAGGTGATTATTTATGGCCATCTACACGGTTCTGGAGGTGTTTCGGGGTGTTTTGAGAACTCTCCCCAAAATTTGTTATCAAAATGGTAAGGCTATAGTAAGGGCTCAAAAAAGGGTGATTTTGGACCATCTCTCAAATCTCTTTAAAAAGTGGTCTAGGTTATTATTTATGGCCATCTACACGGTTCTGGGGGTGTTTCGGGGTGTTTTGAGAACTTTCCCCAAAATTAATTAACAAAATGGTAAGGCTATAGTAAGGGCTCCAAAAAGGGTAATTTTGGACCATCTCTCAAATCTCTTTAAAAAGTGGTCTAGGTTATTATTTAAGGCCATCTACACGGTTCTGGAGGTGTTTCGGGGTGTTTTGAGAACTCTCCCCAAAATTTGTTATCAAAATGGTAAGGCTATAGTAAGGGCTCCAAAAAGCAAAATTTGGGACCATCTCTCAAATCTCTTTAAAAAGTGGTCTAGGTTATTATTTAAGTCCATCTACATGGTTCTGGAGGTGTTTCGGGGTGTTTTGAGGACTCTCCCCAAAATTCATTGTCGAAATGGTAAGGCTCTATATAGTAAGGGCTCAAAAAAGCAAAATTTTGGACCATCTCTCAAATCTCTTTAAAAAGTGGTCTAGGTGATTATTTATGGCCATCTACACGGTTCTCGGGGTGTTTCGGGGTGTTTTGAGAACGTTCCCCAAAATTGATTAACAAAATGGTAAGGCTATAGTAAGGGCTCCAAAAAGCAAGATTTTGGACCATCTCTCAAATCTCTTTAAAAAGTGGTCTAGGTTATTATTTAAGGCCATATACACGGTTCTGGAGGTGTTTCGGGGTGTTTTGAGGACTCTCCCCAAAATTCATTGTCGAAATGGTAAGGCTATAGTAAGGGCTCCAAAAAGCAAAATTTTGGACCATCTCTCAAATCTCTTTAAAAAGTGGTCTAGGTTATTATTTAAGGCCATCTACACGGTTCTGGGGGTGTTTCGGGGTGTTTTGAGAACGTTCCTCAAAATTAATTAACAAAATGGTAAGGCTATAGTAAGGGCTCCAAAAAGCAAAATTTTGGACCATCTCTCAAATCTCTTTAAAAAGTGGTCTAGGTTATTATTTAAGGCCATCTACATGGTTCTGGAGGTGTTTCGGGGTGTTTTGAGGACTCTCTCCAAAATTTATTGTCGAAATGGTAAGGCTATAGTAAGGGCTCAAAAAAGTAAAATTTTGGACCATCTCTCAAATCTCTTTAAAAAGTGGTCTAGGTGATTATTTATGGCCATCTACATGGTTCTGGAGGTGTTTCGGGGTGTTTTGAGAACTCTCCCCAAAATTCGTTGTCGAAATCGTAAGGCTATAGTAAGGGCTCCAAAAAGCAAAATTTTGGACCATCTCTCAAATCTCTTTAAAAAGTGGTCTAGGTGATTATTTATGGCCATCTACACGGTTCTGGAGGTGTTTCGGGGTGTTTTGAGAACGTTCCCCAAAATTGATTAACAAAATGGTAAGGCTATAGTAAGGGCTCCAAAAAGCAAGATTTTGGACCATCTCTCAAATCTCTTTAAAAAGTGGTCAAGGTTATTATTTAAGGCCATCTACACGGTTCTGGAGGTGTTTCGGGGTGTTTTGAGAACTCTCCCCAAAATTTGTTATCAAAATGGTAAGGCTATAGTAAGGGCTCCAAAAAGCTAAATTTTGGACCATCTCTCAAATCTCTTTAAAAAGTGGTCTAGGTTATTATTTATGGCCATCTACACGGTTCTGGGGGTGTTTCGGGGTGTTTTGAGAACTTTCCCCAAAATTAATTAACAAAATGGTAAGGCTATAGTAAGGGCTCCAAAAAGGGTAATTTTGGACCATCTCTCAAATCTCTTTAAAAAGTGGTCTAGGTTATTATTTAAGGCCATCTACACGGTTCTGGAGGTGTTTCGGGGTGTTTTGAGAACTCTCCCCAAAATTTGTTATCAAAATGGTAAGGCTATAGTAAGGGCTCCAAAAAGCAAAATTTGGGACCATCTCTCAAATCTCTTTAAAAAGTGGTCTAGGTTATTATTTAAGTCCATCTACATGGTTCTGGAGGTGTTTCGGGGTGTTTTGAGGACTCTCCCCAAAATTCATTGTCGAAATGGTAAGGCTCTATATAGTAAGGGCTCAAAAAAGCAAAATTTTGGACCATCTCTCAAATCTCTTTAAAAGGTGGTCTAGGTGATTATTTATGGCCATCTACATGGTTCTGGAGGTGTTTCGGGGTGTTTTGAGAACGTTCCTCAAAATTGATTAACAACATGGTAAGGCTATAGTAAGGGCTCCAAAAAGGGTAATTTTGGACCATCTCTCAAATCTCTTTAAAAAGTGGTCTAGGTGATTATTTATGGCCATCTACACGGTTCTCGGGGTGTTTCGGGGTGTTTTGAGAACGTTCCCCAAAATTGATTAACAAAATGGTAAGGCTATAGTAAGGGCTCCAAAAAGCAAGATTTTGGACCATCTCTCAAATCTCTTTAAAAAGTGGTCTAGGTTATTATTTAAGGCCATCTACACGGTTCTGGAGGTGTTTCGGGGTGTTTTGAGGACTCTCCCCAAAATTCATTGTCGAAATGGTAAGGCTATAGTAAGGGCTCCAAAAAGCAAAATTTTGGACCATCTCTCAAATCTCTTTAAAAAGTGGTCTAGGTTATTATTTAAGGCCATCTACACGGTTCTGGGGGTGTTTCGGGGTGTTTTGAGAACGTTCCTCAAAATTAATTAACAAAATGGTAAGGCTATAGTAAGGGCTCCAAAAAGCAAAATTTTGGACCATCTCTCAAATCTCTTTAAAAAGTGGTCTAGGTTATTATTTAAGGCCATCTACATGGTTCTGGAGGTGTTTCGGGGTGTTTTGAGGACTCTCTCCAAAATTTATTGTCGAAATGGTAAGGCTATAGTAAGGGCTCAAAAAAGTAAAATTTTGGACCATCTCTCAAATCTCTTTAAAAAGTGGTCTAGGTGATTATTTATGGCCATCTACACGGTTCTGGAGGTGTTTCGGGGTGTTTTGAGAACTCTCCCCAAAATTCGTTGTCGAAATCGTAAGGCTATAGTAAGGGCTCCAAAAAGCAAAATTTTGGACCATCTCTCAAATCTCTTTAAAAAGTGGTCTAGGTGATTATTTATGGCCATCTACACGGTTCTGGAGGTGTTTCGGGGTGTTTTGAGAACGTTCCCCAAAATTGATTAACAAAATGGTAAGGCTATAGTAAGGGCTCCAAAAAGCAAAATTTTGGACCATCTCTCAAATCTCTTTAAAAATTGGTCTAGGTGATTATTTATGGCCATCTACATGGTTCTGGAGGTGTTTCGGGGTGTTTTGAGGACTCTCCCCAAAATTCATTGTCGAAATGGTAAGGCTATAGTAAGGGCTCCAAAAAGCAAAATTTTGGACCATCTCTCAAATCTCTTTAAAAAGTGGTCTAGGTTATTATTTAAGGCCATCTACATGGTTCTGGAGGTGTTTCGGGGTGTTTTGAGGACTCTCCCCAAAATTCATTGTCGAAATGGTAAGGCTATAGTAAGGTCTCAAAAAAGCAAAATTTTGGACCATCTCTCAAATCTCTTTAAAAAGTGGTCTAGGTGATTATTTATGGCCATCTACACGGTTCTGGAGGTGTTTCGGGGTGTTTTGAGAACTCTCCCCAAAATTTGTTATCAAAATGGTAAGGCTATAGTAAGGGCTCCAAAAAGGGTAATTGGACCATCTCTCAAATCTCTTTAAAAAGTGGTCTAGGTTATTATTTAAGGCCATCTACACGGTTCTGGAGGTGTTTCGGGGTGTTTTGAGAACTCTCCCCAAAATTTGTTATCAAAATGGTAAGGCTATAGTAAGGGCTCCAAAAAGCAAAATTTGGGACCATCTCTCAAATCTCTTTAAAAGTGGTCTAGGTTATTATTTATGGCCATCTACACGGTTCTGGAGGTGTTTCGGGGTGTTTTGAGAACGTTCCCCAAAATTGATTAACAAAATGGTAAGGCTATAGTAAGGGCTCCAAAAATCAAAATTTTGGACCATCTCTCAAATCTCTTTAAAAAGTGGTCTAGGTTATTATTTAAGGCCATCTACATGGTTCTGGAGGTGTTTCGGGGTGTTTTGAGGACTCTCCCCAAAATTCATTGTCGAAATGGTAAGGCTATAGTAAGGGCTCAAAAAAGCAAAATTTTGGACCATCTCTCAAATCTCTTTAAAAATTGGTCTAGGTGATTATTTATGGCCATCTACACGGTTCTGGAGGTGTTTCGGGGTGTTTTGAGAACTCTCCCCAAAATTTGTTATCAAAATGGTAAGGCTATAGTAAGGGCTCCAAAAAGCAAAATTTGGGACCATCTCTCAAATCTCTTTAAAAGTGGTCTAGGTTATTATTTATGGCCATCTACACGGTTCTGGAGGTGTTTCGGGGTGTTTTGAGAACGTTCCCCAAAATTGATTAACAAAATGGTAAGGCTATAGTAAGGGCTCCAAAAATCAAAATTTTGGACCATCTCTCAAATCTCTTTAAAAAGTGGTCTAGGTTATTATTTAAGGCCATCTACATGGTTCTGGAGGTGTTTCGGGGTGTTTTGAGGACTCTCCCCAAAATTCATTGTCGAAATGGTAAGGCTATAGTAAGGGCTCAAAAAAGCAAAATTTTGGACCATCTCTCAAATCTCTTTAAAAAGTGGTCTAGGTTATTATTTAAGGCCATCTACACGGTTCTGGAGGTGTTTCGGGGTGTTTTGAGAACTTTCCCCAAAATTGATTAACAGAATGGTAAGGGTATAGTAAGGGCTCCAAAAAGGGAAACTATGGTAATCACACAAATTACCCATGTCCTTTTGCAGTCCATCTAAATGTTTCTAGGCATTTTCAAGTGGCTAATTAAGGATCTAACACTTTATACCAGACTGGCTTTGAACCCACTATCTCTGAGTTCCCAATCTGATGATTAACCCACTGAACTACCAGAAAGCTTCTATGTGACTCACCTGTTCAGGTAAAGTTTCAGATGAACCCTGTGACCTCTGACCTCCTCAGCAACTCCTCATCCATCTGAGCAATATGGATGTTATTCAGTGCTGAAGATGTTTCAGTCATTCTAGATTCAACCTTTCCTCCAGGAGACCAGGGGTCAATTCCTGGAGAATACATCTGCAGGTAGGAACACAAATGTTTGTGTGTCCCAACAACAAACATGTGAAGAAACAAACTCTAAAACAGAACTTGTGAAACAAATTTTGTCTTCCTTGTATTTAACTTAAAACTTCTTCCTTTTAAAAAAAATTATAATTTTAGACCAAGTTGAAATGTGTTTAAAAAGTAGTCTAGATAGTTAATTAAAGCCCTCTACACATTTCTGGAGGTGTTTCGGGGTGTTTTGAGAACTTTCCCCAAAATTGATTAACAAAATGGTAAGGCTATAGTAAGGGCTCCAAAAAGCAAAAATTTTGGACCATCTCTCAAATCTCTTTAAAAGTGGTCTAGGTGATTATTTATGGCCATCTACACGGTTCTGGAGGTGTTTCGGGGTGTTTTGAGAACTCTCCCCAAAATTTGTTATCAAAATGGTAAGGCTATAGTAAGGGCTCCAAAAAGGGTAATTTTGGACCATCTCTCAAATCTCTTTAAAAAGTGGTCTAGGTTATTATTTAAGGCCATCTACACGGTTCTGGGGGTGTTTCGGGGTGTTTTGAGGACTCTCTCCAAAATTTATTGTCGAAATGGTAAGGCTATAGTAAGGGCTCCAAAAAGAAAAAATTTTGGACCATCTCTCAAATCTCTTTAAAAGTGGTCTAGGTGATTATTTATGGCCATCTACACGGTTCTGGAGGTGTTTCGGGGTGTTTTGAGAACTCTCCCCAAAATTTGTTATCAAAATGGTAAGGCTATAGTAAGGGCTCCAAAAAGGGTAATTTTGGACCATCTCTCAAATCTCTTTAAAAAGTGGTCTAGGTTATTATTTAAGGCCATCTACACGATTCTGGAGGTGTTTCAGGGTGTTTTGAGAACTCTCCCCAAAATTTGTTATCAAAATGGTAAGGCTATAGTAAGGGCTCCAAAAAGCAAAATTTGGGACCATCTCTCAAATCTCTTTAAAAGTGGTCTAGGTTATTATTTATGGCCATCTACACGGTTCTGGAGGTGTTTCGGGGTGTTTTGAGAACGTTCCCCAAAATTGATTAACAAAATGGTAAGGCTATAGTAAGGGCTCCAAAAAGCAAAATTTTGGACCATCTCTCAAATCTCTTTAAAAAGTGGTCTAGGTGATTATTTAAGGCCATCTACACGGTTCTGGAGGTGTTTCGGGGTGTTTTGAGGACTCTCCCCAAAATTCATTGTCGAAATGGTAAGGCTATAGTAAGGGCTCCAAAAATCAAAATTTTGGACCATCTCTCAAATCTCTTTAAAAAGTGGTCTATGTTATTATTTATGGCCATCTACATGGTTCTGGAGGTGTTTCGGGGTGTTTTGAGGACTCTCCCCAAAATTCATTGTTGAAATGGTAAGGCTATAGTAAGGGCTCAAAAAAGCAAAATGTTAGACCATCTCTCAAATCTCTTTAAAAAGTGGTCTAGGTGATTATTTATGGCCATCTCCACGGTTCTGGAGGTGTTTCGGGGTGTTTTGAGAACTCTCCCCAAAATTTGTTATCAAAATGGTAAGGCTATAGTAAGGGCTCAAAAACGGGTGATTTTGGACCATCTCTCAAATCTCTTTAAAAAGTGGTCTAGGTTATTATTTAAGGCCATCTACACGGTTCTGGAGGTGTTTCGGGGTGTTTTGAGAACTCTCCCCAAAATTCGTTGTCGAAATGGTAAGGCTATAGTAAGGGCTCCAAAAAGGGTAATTTTGGACCATCTCTCAAATCTCTTTAAAAAGTGGTCTAGGTGATTATTTATGGCCATCTACACGGTTCTCGGGGTGTTTCGGGGTGTTTTGAGAACGTTCCCCAAAATTGATTAACAAAATGGTAAGGCTATAGTAAGGGCTCCAAAAAGCAAAATTTTGGACCATCTCTCAAATCTCTTTAAAAAGTGGTCTAGGTGATTATTTATGGCCATCTACACGGTTCTGGAGGTGTTTCGGGGTGTTTTGAGAACGTTCCCCAAAATTGATTAACAAAATGGTAAGGCTATAGTAAGGGCTCCAAAAAGCAAAATTTTGGACCATCTCTCAAATCTCTTTAAAAATTGGTCTAGGTGATTATTTATGGCCATCTACATGGTTCTGGAGGTGTTTCGGGGTGTTTTGAGAACGTTCCTCAAAATTTATTAACAAAATGGCAAGGCTATAGTAAGGGCTCCAAAAAGCAAAATTTTGGACCATCTCTCAAATCTCTTTAAAAGTGGTCTAGGTTATTATGTATGGCCATCTACACGGTTCTGGGGGTGTTTCAGGGTGTTTTGAGAACTTTCCCCAAAATTGATTAACAAAATGGTAAGGCTATAGTAAGGGCTCCAAAAAGGGTAATTTTGGACCATCTCTCAAATCTCTTTAAAAAGTGGTCTAGGTGATTATTTATGGCCATCTACACGGTTTTCGGGGTGTTTCGGGGTGTTTTGAGAACGTTCCCCAAAATTGATTAACAAAATGGTAAGGCTATAGTAAGGGCTCCAAAAAGCAAAATTTTGGACCATCTCTCAAATCTCTTTAAAAAGTGGTCTAGGTGATTATTTATGGCCATCTACACGGTTCTGGAGGTGTTTCGGGGTGTTTTGAGGACTCTCCCCAAAATTCATTGTCGAAATGGTAAGGCTATAGTAAGGGCTCCAAAAAGCAAAATTTTGGACCATCTCTCAAATCTCTTTAAAAAGTGGTCTATGTTATTATTTAAGGCCATCTACATGGTTCTGGAGGTGTTTCGGGGTGTTTTGAGGACTCTCCCCAAAATTCATTGTCGAAATGGTAACGCTATAGTAAGGGCTCAAAAAAGGGTGATTTTGGACCATCTCTCAAATCTCTTTAAAAAGTGGTCTAGGTTATTATTTATGGCCATCTACACGGTTCTGGGGGTGTTTCGGGGTGTTTTGAGAACTTTCCCCCAAAATTAATTAACAAAATGGTAAGGCTATAGTAAGGGCTCCAAAAAGGGTAATTTTGGACCATCTCTCAAATCTCTTTAAAAAGTGGTCTAGGTTATTATTTAAGGCAATCTACACGGTACTGGAGGTGTTTCGGGGTGTTTTGAGAACTCTCCCCAAAATTTGTTATCAAAATGGTAAGGCTATAGTAAGGGCTCCAAAAAGCAAAATTTGGGACCATCTCTCAAATCTCTTTAAAAGTGGTCTAGGTTATTATTTAAGGCCATCTACACGGTTCTGGAGGTGTTTTGGGGTGTTTTGAGGACTCTCCCCAAAATTCATTGTCGAAATGGTAAGGCTATAGTAAGGGCTCCAAAAATCAAAATTTTGGACCATCTCTCAAATCTCTTTAAAAAGTGGTCTAGGTTATTATTTAAGGCCATCTACATGGTTCTGGAGGTGTTTCGGGGTGTTTTGAGGACTCTCCCCATAATTCATTGTCGAAATGGTAAGGCTCTAGTAAGGGCTCAAAAAAGCAAAATGTTGGACCATCTCTCAAATCTCTTTAAAAAGTGGTCTAGGTGATTATTTATGGCCATCTACACGGTTCTGGAGGTGTTTCGGGGTGTTTTGAGAACTTTCCCCCAAAATTAATTAACAAAATGGTAAGGCTATAGTAAGGGCTCCAAAAAGGGTAATTTTGGACCATCTCTCAAATCTCTTTAAAAAGTGGTCTAGGTTATTATTTAAGGCCATCTACACGGTTCTGGAGGTGTTTCGGGGTGTTTTGAGAACTCTCCCCAAAATTGATTAACAAAATGTTAAGGCTATAGTAAGGGCTCCAAAAAGCAAAATTTTGGACCATCTCTCAAATCTCTTTAAAAAGTGGTCTAGGTTATTATTTAAGGCCATCTTTACGGTTCTGGCGGTGTTTCGGGGTGTTTTGAGAACATTCCTCAAAATTAATTAACAAAATGGTAAGGCTATAGTAAGGGCTCAAAAAATCAAAATTTTGGACCATCTCTCAAATCTCTTTAAAAAGTGGTCTAGGTGATTATTTATGGCCATCTACACGGTTCTGGAGGTGTTTCGGGGTGTTTTGAGAACTCTCCCCCAAAATTTGTTATCAAATGGTAAGGCTATAGTAAGGGCTCAAAAAAGGGTGATTTTGGACCATCTCTCAAATCTCTTTAAAAAGTGGTCTAGGTTATTATTTATGGCCATCTACACGGTTCTGGGGGTGTTTCGGGGTGTTTTGAGAACTTTCCCCAAAATTAATTAACAAAATGGTAAGGCTATAGTAAGGGCTCCAAAAAGGGTAATTTTGGACCATCTCTCAAATCTCTTTAAAAAGTGGTCTCGGTGATTATTTATGGCCATCTACACGGTTCTGGAGGTGTTTCGGGGTGTTTTGAGAACGTTCCCCAAAATTGATTAACAAAATGGTAAGGCTATAGTAAGGGCTCCAAAAAGGAAAATTTTGGACCATCTCTCAAATCTCTTTAAAAAGTGGTCTAGGTTATTATTTATTATTTAAGGCCATCTACACGGTTCTGGAGGTGTTTCGGGGTGTTTTGAGAACTCTCCCCAAAATTCGTTGTCGAAATGGTAAGGCTATAGTAAGGGCTCCAAAAAGCAAAATTTTGGACCATCTCTCAAATCTCTTTAAAAGTGGTCTAGGTTATTATTTATGGCCATCTACACGGTTCTGGGGTGTTTCGGGGTGTTTTGAGAACTCTCCCCAAATTGATTAACAAAATGGTAAGGCTATATATAGTAAGGGCTCCAAACAGCAAAATTTTGGACCATCTCTCAAATCTCTTTAAGAAGTGGTCTAGGTCATTATTTATGGCCATCTACACGGTTCTGGAGGTGTTTCGGGGTGTTTTGAGAACGTTCCCCAAAATTGATTAACAAAATGGTAAGGCTATAGTAAGGGCTCAAAAAAGCAAAATTTTGGACCATCTCTCAAATCTCTTTAAAAGTGGTCTAGGTTATTATTTATGGCCATCTACACGGTTCTGGAGGTGTTTCGGGGTGTTTTGAGAACGTTCCCCAAAATTGATTAACAAAATGGGTAAGGCTATAGTAAGGGCTCCAAAAAGCAAAATTTTGGACCATCTCTCAAATCTCTTTAAAAACTGGTCTATGTTAATATTTAAGGCCATCTACGCAGTTCTGGAGGTATTTCAGGGTGTTTTGAGAACTTTCCCCAAAATTGATTAACAGAATGGTAAGGGTATAGTAAGGGCTCCAAAAAGGGAAACTATGGTAATCACACAAATTACCCATGTCCTTTTGCAGTCCATCTAAATGTTTCTAGGCATTTTCAAGTGGCTAATTAAGGATCTAACACTTTATACCAGACTGGCTTTGAACCCACTATCTCTGAGTTCCCAATCTGATGATTAACCCACTGAACTACCAGAAAGCTTCTATGTGACTCACCTGTTCAGGTAAAGTTTCAGATGAACCCTGTGACCTCTGACCTCCTCAGCAACTCCTCATCCATCTGAGCAATATGGATGTTATTCAGTGCTGAAGATGTTTCAGTCATTCTAGATTCAACCTTTCCTCCAGGAGACCAGGGGTCAATTCCTGGAGAATACATCTGCAGGTAGGAACACAAATGTTTGTGTGTCCCAACAACAAACATGTGAAGAAACAAACTCTAAAACAGAACTTGTGAAACAAATTTTGTCTTCCTTGTATTTAACTTAAAACTTCTTCCTTTTAAAAAAAATTATAATTTTAGACCAAGTTGAAATGTGTTTAAAAAGTAGTCTAGATAGTTAATTAAAGCCCTCTACACATTTCTGGAGGTGTTTCGGGGTGTTTTGAGAACTTTCCCCAAAATTGATTAACAAAATGGTAAGGCTATAGTAAGGGCTCCAAAAAGCAAAATTTTGGACCATCTCTCAAATCTCTTTAAAAGTGGTCTAGGTGATTATTTATGGCCATCTACACGGTTCTGGAGGTGTTTCGGGGTGTTTTGAGAACTCTCCCCAAAATTTGTTATCAAAATGGTAAGGCTATAGTAAGGGCTCCAAAAAGGGTAATTTTGGACCATCTCTCAAATCTCTTTAAAAAGTGGTCTAGGTTATTATTTAAGGCCATCTACACGGTTCTGGGGTGTTTCGGGGTGTTTTGAGGACTCTCTCCAAAATTTATTGTCGAAATGGTAAGGCTATAGTAAGGGCTCCAAAAAGAAAAAATTTTGGACCATCTCTCAAATCTCTTTAAAAAGTGGTCTAGGTGATTATTTATGGCCATCTACACGGTTCTGGAGGTGTTTCGGGGTGTTTTGAGAACTCTCCCCAAAATTTGTTATCAAAATGGTAAGGCTATAGTAAGGGCTCCAAAAAGGGTAATTTTGGACCATCTCTCAAATCTCTTTAAAAAGTGGTCTAGGTTATTATTTAAGGCCATCTACACGATTCTGGAGGTGTTTCAGGGTGTTTGAGAACTCTCCCCAAAATTTGTTATCAAAATGGTAAGGCTATAGTAAGGGCTCCAAAAAGCAAAATTTGGGACCATCTCTCAAATCTCTTTAAAAGTGGTCTAGGTTATTATTTATGGCCATCTACACGGTTCTGGAGGTGTTTCGGGGTGTTTTGAGAACGTTCCCCAAAATTGATTAACAAAATGGTAAGGCTATAGTAAGGGCTCCAAAAAGCAAAATTTTGGACCATCTCTCAAATCTCTTTAAAAAGTGGTCTAGGTGATTATTTAAGGCCATCTACACGGTTCTGGAGGTGTTTCGGGGTGTTTTGAGGACTCTCCCCAAAATTCATTGTCGAAATGGTAAGGCTATAGTAAGGGCTCCAAAAATCAAAATTTTGGACCATCTCTCAAATCTCTTTAAAAAGTGGTCTAGGTTATTATTTTATGGCCATCTACATGGTTCTGGAGGTGTTTCGGGGTGTTTTGAGGACTCTCCCCAAAATTCATTGTTGAAATGGTAAGGCTATAGTAAGGGCTCAAAAAAGCAAAATGTTAGACCATCTCTCAAATCTCTTTAAAAAGTGGTCTAGGTGATTATTTATGGCCATCTCCACGGTTCTGGAGGTGTTTCGGGTGTTTTGAGAACTCTCCCCAAAATTTGTTATCAAAATGGTAAGGCTATAGTAAGGGCTCAAAAAAGGGTGATTTTGGACCATCTCTCAAATCTCTTTAAAAAGTGGTCTAGGTTATTATTTAAGGCCATCTACACGGTTCTGGAGGTGTTTCGGGGTGTTTTGAGAACTCTCCCCAAAATTCGTTGTCGAAATGGTAAGGCTATAGTAAGGGCTCCAAAAAGGGTAATTTTGGACCATCTCTCAAATCTCTTTAAAAAGTGGTCTAGGTGATTATTTATGGCCATCTACACGGTTCTCGGGGTGTTTCGGGGTGTTTTGAGAACGTTCCCCAAAATTGATTAACAAAATGGTAAGGCTATAGTAAGGGCTCCAAAAAGCAAAATTTTGGACCATCTCTCAAATCTCTTTAAAAAGTGGTCTAGGTGATTATTTATGGCCATCTACACGGTTCTGGAGGTGTTTCGGGGTGTTTTGAGAACTCTCCCCAAAATTTGTTATCAAAATGGTAAGGCTATAGTAAGGGCTCCAAAAAGGGTAATTTTGGACCATCTCTCAAATCTCTTTAAAAAGTGGTCTAGGTTATTATTTAAGGCCATCTACACGGTTCTGGGGGTGTTTCGGGGTGTTTTGAGGACTCTCTCCAAAATTTATTGTCGAAATGGTAAGGCTATAGTAAGGGCTCCAAAAAGAAAAAATTTTGGACCATCTCTCAAATCTCTTTAAAAGTGGTCTAGGTGATTATTTATGGCCATCTACACGGTTCTGGAGGTGTTTCGGGGTGTTTTGAGAACTCTCCCCAAAATTTGTTATCAAAATGGTAAGGCTATAGTAAGGGCTCCAAAAAGGGTAATTTTGGACCATCTCTCAAATCTCTTTAAAAAGTGGTCTAGGTTATTATTTAAGGCCATCTACACGATTCTGGAGGTGTTTCAGGGTGTTTTGAGAACTCTCCCCAAAATTTGTTATCAAAATGGTAAGGCTATAGTAAGGGCTCCAAAAAGCAAAATTTGGGACCATCTCTCAAATCTCTTTAAAAGTGGTCTAGGTTATTATTTATGGCCATCTACACGGTTCTGGAGGTGTTTCGGGGTGTTTTGAGAACGTTCCCCAAAATTGATTAACAAAATGGTAAGGCTATAGTAAGGGCTCCAAAAAGCAAAATTTTGGACCATCTCTCAAATCTCTTTAAAAAGTGGTCTAGGTGATTATTTAAGGCCATCTACACGGTTCTGGAGGTGTTTCGGGGTGTTTCTGAGGACTCTCCCCAAAATTCATTGTCGAAATGGTAAGGCTATAGTAAGGGCTCCAAAAATCAAAATTTTGGACCATCTCTCAAATCTCTTTAAAAAGTGGTCTAGGTTATTATTTATGGCCATCTACATGGTTCTGGAGGTGTTTCGGGGTGTTTTGAGGACTCTCCCCAAAATTCATTGTTGAAATGGTAAGGCTATAGTAAGGGCTCAAAAAAGCAAAATGTTAGACCATCTCTCAAATCTCTTTAAAAAGTGGTCTAGGTGATTATTTATGGCCATCTCCACGGTTCTGGAGGTGTTTCGGGGTGTTTTGAGAACTCTCCCCAAAATTTGTTATCAAAATGGTAAGGCTATAGTAAGGGCTCAAAAAAGGGTGATTTTGGACCATCTCTCAAATCTCTTTAAAAAGTGGTCTAGGTTATTATTTAAGGCCATCTACACGGTTCTGGAGGTGTTTCGGGGTGTTTTGAGAACTCTCCCCAAAATTCGTTGTCGAAATGGTAAGGCTATAGTAAGGGCTCCAAAAAGGGTAATTTTGGACCATCTCTCAAATCTCTTTAAAAAGTGGTCTAGGTGATTATTTATGGCCATCTACACGGTTCTCGGGGTGTTTCGGGGTGTTTTGAGAACGTTCCCCAAAATTGATTAACAAAATGGTAAGGCTATAGTAAGGGCTCCAAAAAGCAAAATTTTGGACCATCTCTCAAATCTCTTTAAAAAGTGGTCTAGGTGATTATTTATGGCCATCTACACGGTTCTGGAGGTGTTTCGGGGTGTTTTGAGAACGTTCCCCAAAATTGATTAACAAAATGGTAAGGCTATAGTAAGGGCTCCAAAAAGCAAAATTTTGGACCATCTCTCAAATCTCTTTAAAAATTGGTCTAGGTGATTATTTATGGCCATCTACTTGGTTCTGGAGGTGTTTCGGGGTGTTTTGAGAACGTTCCTCAAAATTTATTAACAAAATGGCAAGGCTATAGTAAGGGCTCCAAAAAGCAAAATTTTGGACCATCTCTCAAATCTCTTTAAAAGTGGTCTAGGTTATTATGTATGGCCATCTACACGGTTCTGGGGGTGTTTCAGGGTGTTTTGAGAACTTTCCCCAAAATTGATTAACAAAATGGTAAGGCTATAGTAAGGGCTCCAAAAAGGGTAATTTTGGACCATCTCTCAAATCTCTTAAAAAGTGGTCTAGGTGATTATTTATGGCCATCTACACGGTTTTCGGGTGTTTCGGGGTGTTTTGAGAACGTTCCCCAAAATTGATTAACAAAATGGTAAGGCTATAGTAAGGGCTCCAAAAAGCAAAATTTTGGACCATCTCTCAAATCTCTTTAAAAGTGGTCTAGGTGATTATTTATGGCCATCTACACGGTTCTGGAGGTGTTTCGGGGTGTTTTGAGGACTCTCCCCAAAATTCATTGTCGAAATGGTAAGGCTATAGTAAGGGCTCCAAAAAGCAAAATTTTGGACCATCTCTCAAATCTCTTTAAAAAGTGGTCTATGTTATTATTTAAGGCCATCTACATGGTTCTGGAGGTGTTTCGGGGTGTTTTGAGGACTCTCCCCAAAATTCATTGTCGAAATGGTAACGCTATAGTAAGGGCTCAAAAAAGGGTGATTTTGGACCATCTCTCAAATCTCTTTAAAAAGTGGTCTAGGTTATTATTTATGGCCATCTACACGGTTCTGGGGGTGTTTCGGGGTGTTTTGAGAACTTTCCCCAAAATTAATTAACAAAATGGTAAGGCTATAGTAAGGGCTCCAAAAAGGGTAATTTTGGACCATCTCTCAAATCTCTTTAAAAAGTGGTCTAGGTTATTATTTAAGGCAATCTACACGGTACTGGAGGTGTTTCGGGGTGTTTTGAGAACTCTCCCCAAAATTTGTTATCAAAATGGTAAGGCTATAGTAAGGGCTCCAAAAAGCAAAATTTGGGACCATCTCTCAAATCTCTTTAAAAGTGGTCTAGGTTATTATTTAAGGCCATCTACACGGTTCTGGAGGTGTTTTGGGGTGTTTTGAGGACTCTCCCCAAAATTCATTGTCGAAATGGTAAGGCTATAGTAAGGGCTCCAAAAATCAAAATTTTGGACCATCTCTCAAATCTCTTTAAAAAGTGGTCTAGGTTATTATTTAAGGCCATCTACATGGTTCTGGAGGTGTTTCGGGGTGTTTTGAGGACTCTCCCCATAATTCATTGTCGAAATGGTAAGGCTCTAGTAAGGGCTCAAAAAAGCAAAATGTTGGACCATCTCTCAAATCTCTTTAAAAAGTGGTCTAGGTGATTATTTATGGCCATCTACACGGTTCTGGAGGTGTTTCGGGGTGTTTTGAGAACTTTCCCCAAAATTAATTAACAAAATGGTAAGGCTATAGTAAGGGCTCCAAAAAGGGTAATTTTGGACCATCTCTCAAATCTCTTTAAAAAGTGGTCTAGGTTATTATTTAAGGCCATCTACACGGTTCTGGAGGTGTTTCGGGGTGTTTTGAGAACTCTCCCCAAAATTGATTAACAAAATGTTAAGGCTATAGTAAGGGCTCCAAAAAGCAAAATTTTGGACCATCTCTCAAATCTCTTTAAAAAGTGGTCTAGGTTATTATTTAAGGCCATCTTTACGGTTCTGGCGGTGTTTCGGGGTGTTTTGAGAACATTCCTCAAAATTAATTAACAAAATGGTAAGGCTATAGTAAGGGCTCAAAAAATCAAAATTTTGGACCATCTCTCAAATCTCTTTAAAAAGTGGTCTAGGTGATTATTTATGGCCATCTACACGGTTCTGGAGGTGTTTCGGGGTGTTTTGAGAACTCTCCCCAAAATTTGTTATCAAAATGGTAAGGCTATAGTAAGGGCTCAAAAAAGGGTGATTTTGGACCATCTCTCAAATCTCTTTAAAAAGTGGTCTAGGTTATTATTTATGGCCATCTACACGGTTCTGGGGGTGTTTCGGGGTGTTTTGAGAACTTTCCCCAAAATTAATTAACAAAATGGTAAGGCTATAGTAAGGGCTCCAAAAAGGGTAATTTTGGACCATCTCTCAAATCTCTTTAAAAAGTGGTCTCGGTGATTATTTATGGCCATCTACACGGTTCTGGAGGTGTTTCGGGGTGTTTTGAGAACGTTCCCCAAAATTGATTAACAAAATGGTAAGGCTATAGTAAGGGCTCCAAAAAGGAAAATTTTGGACCATCTCTCAAATCTCTTTAAAAAGTGGTCTAGGTTATTATTTAAGGCCATCTACACGGTTCTGGAGGTGTTTCGGGGTGTTTTGAGAACTCTCCCCAAAATTCGTTGTCGAAATGGTAAGGCTATAGTAAGGGCTCCAAAAAGCAAAATTTTGGACCATCTCTCAAATCTCTTTAAAAGTGGTCTAGGTTATTATTTATGGCCATCTACACGGTTCTGGGGGTGTTTCGGGGTGTTTTGAGAACTCTCCCCAAAATTGATTAACAAAATGGTAAGGCTATATATAGTAAGGGCTCCAAACAGCAAAATTTTGGACCATCTCTCAAATCTCTTTAAGAAGTGGTCTAGGTCATTATTTATGGCCATCTACACGGTTCTGGAGGTGTTTCGGGGTGTTTTGAGAACGTTCCCCAAAATTGATTAACAAAATGGTAAGGCTATAGTAAGGGCTCAAAAAAGCAAAATTTTGGACCATCTCTCAAATCTCTTTAAAAGTGGTCTAGGTTATTATTTATGGCCATCTACACGGTTCTGGAGGTGTTTCGGGGTGTTTTGAGAACGTTCCCCAAAATTGATTAACAAAATGGTAAGGCTATAGTAAGGGCTCCAAAAAGCAAAATTTTGGACCATCTCTCAAATCTCTTTAAAAACTGGTCTATGTTAATATTTAAGGCCATCTACGCAGTTCTGGAGGTGTTTCAGGGTGTTTTGAGAACTTTCCCCAAAATTGATTAACAGAATGGTAAGGGTATAGTAAGGGCTCCAAAAAGGGAAACTATGGTAATCACACAAATTACCCATGTCCTTTTGCAGTCCATCTAAATGTTTCTAGGCATTTTCAAGTGGCTAATTAAGGATCTAACACTTTATACCAGACTGGCTTTGAACCCACTATCTCTGAGTTCCCAATCTGATGATTAACCCACTGAACTACCAGAAAGCTTCTATGTGACTCACCTGTTCAGGTAAAGTTTCAGATGAACCCTGTGACCTCTGACCTCCTCAGCAACTCCTCATCCATCTGAGCAATATGGATGTTATTCAGTGCTGAAGATGTTTCAGTCATTCTAGATTCAACCTTTCCTCCAGGAGACCAGGGGTCAATTCCTGGAGAATACATCTGCAGGTAGGAACACAAATGTTTGTGTGTCCCAACAACAAACATGTGAAGAAACAAACTCTAAAACAGAACTTGTGAAACAAATTTTGTCTTCCTTGTATTTAACTTAAAACTTCTTCCTTTTAAAAAAAATTATAATTTTAGACCAAGTTGAAATGTGTTTAAAAAGTAGTCTAGATAGTTAATTAAAGCCCTCTACACATTTCTGGAGGTGTTTCGGGGTGTTTTGAGAACTTTCCCCAAAATTGATTAACAAAATGGTAAGGCTATAGTAAGGGCTCCAAAAAGCAAAATTTTGGACCATCTCTCAAATCTCTTTAAAAAGTGGTCTAGGTTATTATTTAAGGCCATCTACACGGTTCTGGAGTAGTTTCGGGGTGTTTTGAGAACTCTGCCCAAAATTCGTTGTCGAAATGGTAAGGCTATAGTAAGGGCTCCAAAAAGGGTAATTTTGGACCATCTCTCAAATCTCTTTAAAAAGTGGTCTAGGTGATTATTTATGGCCATCTACACGGTTCTGGAGGTGTTTCGGGGTGTTTTGAGAACGTTCCCCAAAATTGATTAACAAAATGGTAAGGCTATAGTAAGGGCTCCAAAAAGGAAAATTTTGGACCATCTCTCAAATCTCTTTAAAAAGTGGTCTAGGTTATTATTTAAGGCCATCTACACGGTTCTGGAGGTGTTTCGGGGTGTTTTGAGAACTCTCCCCAAAATTCGTTGTCGAAATGGGAAGGCTATAGTAAGGGCTCAAAAAAGTAAAATTTTGGACCATCTCTCAAATCTCTTTAAAAAGTGGTCTAGGTGATTATTTATGGCCATCTACACGGTTCTGGAGGTGTTTCGGGGTGTTTTGAGAACTCTCCCCAAAATTCGTTGTCGAAATCGTAAGGCTATAGTAAGGGCTCCAAAAAGCAAAATTTTGGACCATCTCTCAAATCTCTTTAAAAAGTGGTCTAGGTGATTATTTATGGCCATCTACACGGTTCTGGAGGTGTTTCGGGGTGTTTTGAGAACGTTCCCCAAAATTGATTAACAAAATGGTAAGGCTATAGTAAGGGCTCCAAAAAGCAAAATTTTGGACCATCTCTCAAATCTCTTTAAAAATTGGTCTAGGTGATTATTTATGGCCATCTACATGGTTCTGGAGGTGTTTCGGGGTGTTTTGAGGACTCTCCCCAAAATTCATTGTCGAAATGGTAAGGCTATAGTAAGGGCTCCAAAAAGCAAAATTTTGGACCATCTCTCAAATCTCTTTAAAAAGTGGTCTAGGTTATTATTTAAGGCCATCTACATGGTTCTGGAGGTGTTTCGGGGTGTTTTGAGGACTCTCCCCAAAATTCATTGTCGAAATGGTAAGGCTATAGTAAGGGCTCCAAAAAGGGTAATTTTGGACCATCTCTCAAATCTCTTTAAAAAGTGGTCTAGGTTATTATTTAAGGCCATCTACACGGTTCTGGAGGTGTTTCGGGGTGTTTTGAGGACTCTCCCCAAAATTCATTGTCGAAATGGTAAGGCTATAGTAAGGTCTCAAAAAAGCAAAATTTTGGACCATCTCTCAAATCTCTTTAAAAAGTGGTCTAGGTGATTATTTATGGCCCTCTACACATTTCTGGAGGTGTTTCGGGGTGTTTTGAGAACTTTCCCCAAAATTGATTAACAAAATGGTAAGGCTATAGTAAGGGCTCCAAAAAGCAAAATTTTGGACCATCTCTCAAATCTCTTTAAAAAGTGGTCTAGGTTATTATTTAAGGCCATCTACACGGTTCTGGAGGTGTTTCGGGGTGTTTTGAGAACTCTCCCCAAAATTCGTTGTCGAAATGGGAAGGCTATAGTAAGGGCTCAAAAAAGTAAAATTTTGGACCATCTCTCAAATCTCTTTAAAAAGTGGTCTAGGTGATTATTTATGGCCATCTACACGGTTCTGGAGGTGTTTCGGGGTGTTTTGAGAACTCTCCCCAAAATTCGTTGTCGAAATCGTAAGGCTATAGTAAGGGCTCCAAAAAGCAAAATTTTGGACCATCTCTCAAATCTCTTTAAAAAGTGGTCTAGGTGATTATTTATGGCCATCTACACGGTTCTGGAGGTGTTTCGGGGTGTTTTGAGAACGTTCCCCAAAATTGATTAACAAAATGGTAAGGCTATAGTAAGGGCTCCAAAAAGCAAAATTTTGGACCATCTCTCAAATCTCTTTAAAAATTGGTCTAGGTGATTATTTATGGCCATCTACATGGTTCTGGAGGTGTTTCGGGGTGTTTTGAGGACTCTCCCCAAAATTCATTGTCGAAATGGTAAGGCTATAGTAAGGGCTCCAAAAAGCAAAATTTTGGACCATCTCTCAAATCTCTTTAAAAAGTGGTCTAGGTTATTATTTAAGGCCATCTACATGGTTCTGGAGGTGTTTCGGGGTGTTTTGAGGACTCTCCCCAAAATTCATTGTCGAAATGGTAAGGCTATAGTAAGGGCTCCAAAAAGGGTAATTTTGGACCATCTCTCAAATCTCTTTAAAAAGTGGTCTAGGTTATTATTTAAGGCCATCTACACGGTTCTGGAGGTGTTTCGGGGTGTTTTGAGGACTCTCCCCAAAATTCATTGTCGAAATGGTAAGGCTATAGTAAGGTCTCAAAAAAGCAAAATTTTGGACCATCTCTCAAATCTCTTTAAAAAGTGGTCTAGGTTATTATTTAAGGCCATCTACATGGTTCTGGAGGTGTTTCGGGGTGTTTTGAGGACTCTCCCCAAAATTCATTGTCGAAATGGTAAGGCTATAGTAAGGGCTCCAAAAAGGGTAATTTTGGACCATCTCTCAAATCTCTTTAAAAAGTGGTCTAGGTTATTATTTAAGGCCATCTACACGGTTCTGGAGGTGTTTCGGGGTGTTTTGAGGACTCTCCCCAAAATTCATTGTCGAAATGGTAAGGCTATAGTAAGGTCTCAAAAAAGCAAAATTTTGGACCATCTCTCAAATCTCTTTAAAAAGTGGTCTAGGTGATTATTTATGGCCCTCTACACATTTCTGGAGGTGTTTCGGGGTGTTTTGAGAACTTTCCCCAAAATTGATTAACAAAATGGTAAGGCTATAGTAAGGGCTCCAAAAAGCAAAATTTTGGACCATCTCTCAAATCTCTTTAAAAAGTGGTCTAGGTTATTATTTAAGGCCATCTACACGGTTCTGGAGGTGTTTCGGGGTGTTTTGAGAACTCTCCCCAAAATTCGTTGTCGAAATGGGAAGGCTATAGTAAGGGCTCAAAAAAGTAAAATTTTGGACCATCTCTCAAATCTCTTTAAAAAGTGGTCTAGGTGATTATTTATGGCCATCTACACGGTTCTGGAGGTGTTTCGGGGTGTTTTGAGAACTCTCCCCAAAATTCGTTGTCGAAATCGTAAGGCTATAGTAAGGGCTCCAAAAAGCAAAATTTTGGACCATCTCTCAAATCTCTTTAAAAAGTGGTCTAGGTGATTATTTATGGCCATCTACACGGTTCTGGAGGTGTTTCGGGGTGTTTTGAGAACGTTCCCCAAAATTGATTAACAAAATGGTAAGGCTATAGTAAGGGCTCCAAAAAGCAAAATTTTGGACCATCTCTCAAATCTCTTTAAAAAGTGGTCTAGGTTATTATTTAAGGCCATCTACATGGTTCTGGAGGTGTTTCGGGGTGTTTTGAGGACTCTCCCCAAAATTCATTGTCGAAATGGTAAGGCTATAGTAAGGGCTCCAAAAAGGGTAATTTTGGACCATCTCTCAAATCTCTTTAAAAAGTGGTCTAGGTTATTATTTAAGGCCATCTACACGGTTCTGGAGGTGTTTCGGGGTGTTTTGAGGACTCTCCCCAAAATTCATTGTCGAAATGGTAAGGCTATAGTAAGGTCTCAAAAAAGCAAAATTTTGGACCATCTCTCAAATCTCTTTAAAAAGTGGTCTAGGTGATTATTTATGGCCATCTACACGGTTCTGGAGGTGTTTCGGGGTGTTTTGAGAACTCTCCCCAAAATTTGTTATCAAAATGGTAAGGCTATAGTAAGGGCTCCAAAAAGGGTAATTTTGGACCATCTCTCAAATCTCTTTAAAAAGTGGTCTAGGTTATTATTTAAGGCCATCTACACGGTTCTGGAGGTGTTTCGGGGTGTTTTGAGAACTCTCCCCAAAATTTGTTATCAAAATGGTAAGGCTATAGTAAGGGCTCCAAAAAGCAAAATTTGGGACCATCTCTCAAATCTCTTTAAAAGTGGTCTAGGTTATTATTTATGGCCATCTACACGGTTCTGGAGGTGTTTTGGGGTGTTTTGAGAACGTTCCCCTAAATTGATTAACAAAATGGTAAGGCTATAGTAAGGGCTCCAAAAATCAAAATTTTGGACCATCTCTCAAATCTCTTTAAAAAGTGGTCTAGGTTATTATTTAAGGCCATCTACACGGTTCTGGAGGTGTTTCGGGGTGTTTTGAGGACTCTCCCCAAAATTCATTGTCGAAATGGTAAGGCTATAGTAAGGGCTCAAAAAAGCAAAATTTTGGACCATCTCTCAAATCTCTTTAAAAATTGGTCTAGGTGATTATTTATGGCCATCTACACGGTTCTGGAGGTGTTTCGGGGTGTTTTGAGAACTCTCCCCAAAATTTGTTATCAAAATGGTAAGGCTATAGTAAGGGCTCCAAAAAGCAAAATTTGGGACCATCTCTCAAATCTCTTTAAAAGTGGTCTAGGTTATTATTTATGGCCATCTACATGGTTCTGGAGGTGTTTCGGGGTGTTTTGAGAACGTTCCCCAAAATTGATTAACAAAATGGTAAGGCTATAGTAAGGGCTCCAAAAATCAAAATTTTGGACCATCTCTCAAATCTCTTTAAAAAGTGGTCTAGGTTATTATTTAAGGCCATCTACATGGTTCTGGAGGTGTTTCGGGGTGTTTTGAGGACTCTCCCCAAAATTCATTGTCGAAATGGTAAGGCTATAGTAAGGGCTCAAAAAAGCAAAATTTTGGACCATCTCTCAAATCTCTTTAAAAAGTGGTCTAGGTTATTATTTAAGGCCATCTACACGGTTCTGGAGGTGTTTCGGGGTGTTTTGAGAACTTTCCCCAAAATTGATTAACAGAATGGTAAGGGTATAGTAAGGGCTCCAAAAAGGGAAACTATGGTAATCACACAACTTACCCATGTCCTTTTGCAGTCCATCTAAATGTTTCTAGGCATTTTCAAGTGGCTAATTAAGGATCTAACACTCTATACCAGACTGGCTTTGAACCCACTATCTCTGAGTTCCCAATCTGATGATTAACCCACTGAACTACCAGAAAGCTTCTATGTGACTCACCTGTTCAGGTAAAGTTTCAGATGAACCCTGTGACCTCTGACCTCCTCAGCAACTCCTCATCCATCTGAGCAATATGGATGTTATTCAGTGCTGAAGATGTTTCAGTCATTCTAGATTCAACCTTTCCTCCAGGAGACCAGGGGTCAATTCCTGGAGAATACATCTGCAGGTAGGAACACAAATGTTTGTGTGTCCCAACAACAAACATGTGAAGAAACAAACTCTAAAACAGAACTTGTGAAACAAATTTTGTCTTCCTTGTATTTAACTTAAAACTTCTTCCTTTTAAAAAAAATTATAATTTTAGACCAAGTTCAAATGTGTTTAAAAAGTAGTCTAGATAGTTAATTAAAGCCCTCTACACATTTCTGGAGGTGTTTCGGGGTGTTTTGAGAACTTTCCCCAAAATTGATTAACAAAATGGTAAGGCTATAGTAAGGGCTCCAAAAAGCAAAATTTTGGACCATCTCTCAAATCTCTTTAAAAAGTGGTCTAGGTTATTATTTAAGGCCATCTACACGGTTCTGGGGGTGTTTCGGGGTGTTTTGAGGACTCTCTCCAAAATTTATTGTCGAAATGGTAAGGCTATAGTAAGGGCTCCAAAAAGAAAAAATTTTGGACCATCTCTCAAATCTCTTTAAAAGTGGTCTAGGTGATTATTTATGGCCATCTACACGGTTCTGGAGGTGTTTCGGGGTGTTTTGAGAACTCTCCCCAAAATTTGTTATCAAAATGGTAAGGCTATAGTAAGGGCTCCAAAAAGGGTAATTTTGGACCATCTCTCAAATCTCTTTAAAAAGTGGTCTAGGTTATTATTTAAGGCCATCTACACGATTCTGGAGGTGTTTCGGGGTGTTTTGAGAACTCTCCCCAAAATTTGTTATCAAAATGGTAAGGCTATAGTAAGGGCTCCAAAAAGCAAAATTTTGGACCATCTCTCAAATCTCTTTAAAAAGTGGTCTAGGTGATTATTTAAGGCCATCTACACGGTTCTGGAGGTGTTTCGGGGTGTTTTGAGGACTCTCCCCAAAATTCATTGTCGAAATGGTAAGGCTATAGTAAGGGCTCCAAAAATCAAAATTTTGGACCATCTCTCAAATCTCTTTAAAAAGTGGTCTAGGTTATTATTTATGGCCATCTACATGGTTCTGGAGGTGTTTCGGGGTGTTTTGAGGACTCTCCCCAAAATTCATTGTTGAAATGGTAAGGCTATAGTAAGGGCTCAAAAAAGCAAAATGTTAGACCATCTCTCAAATCTCTTTAAAAAGTGGTCTAGGTGATTATTTATGGCCATCTCCACGGTTCTGGAGGTGTTTCGGGGTGTTTTGAGAACTCTCCCCAAAATTTGTTATCAAAATGGTAAGGCTATAGTAAGGGCTCAAAAAAGGGTGATTTTGGACCATCTCTCAAATCTCTTTAAAAAGTGGTCTAGGTTATTATTTAAGGCCATCTACACGGTTCTGGAGGTGTTTCGGGGTGTTTTGAGAACTCTCCCCAAAATTGGTTGTCGAAATGGTAAGGCTATAGTAAGGGCTCCAAAAAGGGTAATTTTGGACCATCTCTCAAATCTCTTTAAAAAGTGGTCTAGGTGATTATTTATGGCCATCTACACGGTTCTCGGGGTGTTTCGGGGTGTTTTGAGAACGTTCCCCAAAATTGATTAACAAAATGGTAAGGCTATAGTAAGGGCTCCAAAAAGCAAAATTTTGGACCATCTCTCAAATCTCTTTAAAAAGTGGTCTAGGTGATTATTTATGGCCATCTACACGGTTCTGGAGGTGTTTCGGGGTGTTTTGAGAACGTTCCCCAAAATTGATTAACAAAATGGTAAGGCTATAGTAAGGGCTCCAAAAAGCAAAATTTTGGACCATCTCTCAAATCTCTTTAAAAATTGGTCTAGGTGATTATTTATGGCCATCTACATGGTTCTGGAGGTGTTTCGGGGTGTTTTGAGAACGTTCCTCAAAATTTATTAACAAAATGGTAAGGCTATAGTAAGGGCTCCAAAAAGCAAAATTTTGGACCATCTCTCAAATCTCTTTAAAAGTGGTCTAGGTTATTATGTATGGCCATCTACACGGTTCTGGGGGTGTTTCAGGGTGTTTTGAGAACTTTCCCCAAAATTGATTAACAAAATGGTAAGGCTATAGTAAGGGCTCCAAAAAGGGTAATTTTGGACCATCTCTCAAATCTCTTTAAAAAGTGGTCTAGGTGATTATTTATGGCCATCTACACGGTTTTCGGGGTGTTTCGGGGTGTTTTGAGAACGTTCCCCAAAATTGATTAACAAAATGGTAAGGCTATAGTAAGGGCTCCAAAAAGCAAAATTTTGGACCATCTCTCAAATCTCTTTAAAAAGTGGTCTAGGTGATTATTTATGGCCATCTAAACGGTTCTGGAGGTGTTTCGGGGTGTTTTGAGGACTCTCCCCAAAATTCATTGTCGAAATGGTAAGGCTATAGTAAGGGCTCCAAAAAGCAAAATTTTGGACCATCTCTCAAATCTCTTTAAAAAGTGGTCTATGTTATTATTTAAGGCCATCTACATGGTTCTGGAGGTGTTTCGGGGTGTTTTGAGGACTCTCCCCAAAATTCATTGTCGAAATGGTAAGGCTATAGTAAGGGCTCAAAAAAGGGTGATTTTGGACCATCTCTCAAATCTCTTTAAAAAGTGGTCTAGGTTATTATTTATGGCCATCTACACGGTTCTGGGGGTGTTTCGGGGTGTTTTGAGAACTTTCCCCAAAATTAATTAACAAAATGGTAAGGCTATAGTAAGGGCTCCAAAAAGCAAAATTTTGGACCATCTCTCAAATCTCTTTAAAAAGTGGTCTAGGTTATTATTTAAGGCAATCTACACGGTACTGGAGGTGTTTCGGGGTGTTTTGAGAACTCTCCCCAAAATTTGTTATCAAAATGGTAAGGCTATAGTAAGGGCTCCAAAAAGCAAAATTTGGGACCATCTCTCAAATCTCTTTAAAAGTGGTCTAGGTTATTATTTAAGGCCATCTACACGGTTCTGGAGGTGTTTTGGGGTGTTTTGAGGACTCTCCCCAAAATTCATTGTCGAAATGGTAAGGCTATAGTAAGGGCTCCAAAAAGGGTAATTTTGGACCATCTCTCAAATCTCTTTAAAAAGTGGTCTAGGTTATTATTTAAGGCCATCTACACGGTTCTGGAGGTGTTTCGGGGTGTTTTGAGAACTCTCCCCAAAATTTGTTATCAAAATGGTAAGGCTATAGTAAGGGCTCCAAAAAGCAAAATTTTGGACCATCTCTCAAATCTCTTTAAAAAGTGGTCTAGGTTATTATTTAAGGCCATCTTTACGGTTCTGGCGGTGTTTCGGGGTGTTTTGAGAACATTCCTCAAAATTAATTAACAAAATGGTAAGGCTATAGTAAGGGCTCAAAAAATCAAAATTTTGGACCATCTCTCAAATCTCTTTAAAAAGTGGTCTAGGTGATTATTTATGGCCATCTACACGGTTCTGGAGGTGTTTCGGGGTGTTTTGAGAACTCTCCCCAAAATTTGTTATCAAAATGGTAAGGCTATAGTAAGGGCTCAAAAAAGGGTGATTTTGGACCATCTCTCAAATCTCTTTAAAAAGTGGTCTAGGTTATTATTTATGGCCATCTACACGGTTCTGGGGGTGTTTCGGGGTGTTTTGAGAACTTTCCCCAAAATTAATTAACAAAATGGTAAGGCTATAGTAAGGGCTCCAAAAAGGGTAATTTTGGACCATCTCTCAAATCTCTTTAAAAAGTGGTCTAGGTTATTATTTAAGGCCATCTACACGGTTCTGGAGGTGTTTCGGGGTGTTTTGAGAACTCTCCCCAAAATTCGTTGTCGAAATGGTAAGGCTATAGTAAGGGCTCCAAAAAGCAAAATTTTGGACCATCTCTCAAATCTCTTTAAAAAGTGGTCTAGGTTATTATTTATGGCCATCTACACGGTTCTGGAGGTGTTTCGGGGTGTTTTGAGAACGTTCCCCAAAATTGATTAACAAAATGGTAAGGCTATAGTAAGGGCTCCAAAAAGCAAAATTTTGGACCATCTCTCAAATCTCTTTAAAAACTGGTCTATGTTAATATTTAAGGCCATCTACGCAGTTCTGGAGGTGTTTCAGGGTGTTTTGAGAACTTTCCCCAAAATTGATTAACAGAATGGTAAGGGTATAGTAAGGGCTCCAAAAAGGGAAACTATGGTAATCACACAAATTACCCATGTCCTTTTGCAGTCCATCTAAATGTTTCTAGGCATTTTCAAGTGGCTAATTAAGGATCTAACACTTTATACCAGACTGGCTTTGAACCCACTATCTCTGAGTTCCCAATCTGATGATTAACCCACTGAACTACCAGAAAGCTTCTATGTGACTCACCTGTTCAGGTAAAGTTTCAGATGAACCCTGTGACCTCTGACCTCCTCAGCAACTCCTCATCCATCTGAGCAATATGGATGTTATTCAGTGCTGAAGATGTTTCAGTCATTCTAGATTCAACCTTTCCTCCAGGAGACCAGGGGTCAATTCCTGGAGAATACATCTGCAGGTAGGAACACAAATGTTTGTGTGTCCCAACAACAAACATGTGAAGAAACAAACTCTAAAACAGAACTTGTGAAACAAATTTTGTCTTCCTTGTATTTAACTTAAAACTTCTTCCTTTTAAAAAAAATTATAATTTTAGACCATGTTGAAATGTGTTTAAAAAGTAGTCTAGATAGTTAATTAAAGCCCTCTACACATTTCTGGAGGTGTTTCGGGGTGTTTTGAGAACTTTCCCCAAAATTGATTAACAAAATGGTAAGGCTATAGTAAGGGCTCCAAAAAGCAAAATTTTGGACCATCTCTCAAATCTCTTTAAAAAGTGGTCTAGGTTATTATTTAAGGCCATCTACACGGTTCTGGAGGAGTTTCGGGGTGTTTTGAGAACTCTGCCCAAAATTCGTTGTCGAAATGGTAAGGCTATAGTAAGGGCTCCAAAAAGGGTAATTTTGGACCATCTCTCAAATCTCTTTAAAAAGTGGTCTAGGTGATTATTTATGGCCATCTACACGGTTCTGGAGGTGTTTCGGGGTGTTTTGAGAACGTTCCCCAAAATTGATTAACAAAATGGTAAGGCTATAGTAAGGGCTCCAAAAAGGAAAATTTTGGACCATCTCTCAAATCTCTTTAAAAAGTGGTCTAGGTTATTATTTAAGGCCATCTACACGGTTCTGGAGGTGTTTCGGGGTGTTTTGAGAACTCTCCCCAAAATTCGTTGTCGAAATGGGAAGGCTATAGTAAGGGCTCAAAAAAGGGTAATTTTGGATCATCTCTCAAATATCTTTAAGAAGTGGTCCAGGTCATTATTTATGGCCATCTACACAGTTCTGGAGGTGTTTCGGGGTGTTTTGAGAACTCTTCCCAAAATTCGTTGTCGAAATGGTAAGGCTATAGTAAGGGCTCCAAACAGCAAAATTTTGGACCATCTCTCAAATCTCTTTAAGAAGTGGTCTAGGTCATTATTTATGGCCATCTACACGGTTCTGGAGGTGTTTCGGGGTGTTTTGAGAACTTTCCCCAAAATTAATTAACAAAATGGTAAGGTTATAGTAAGGGCTCCAAAAAGGGTAATTTTGGACCATCTCTCAAATCTCTTTAAAAAGTGGTCTAGGTGATTATTTATGGCCATCTACACGGTTCTGGAGGTGTTTCGGGGTGTTTTGAGAACTCTCCCCAAAATTCGTTGTCGAAATGGTAAGGCTATAGTAAGGGCTCCAAAAAGCAAAATTTTGGACCATCTCTCAAATCTCTTTAAAAGTGGTCTAGGTTATTATTTATGGCTACCTACACGGTTCTGGAGGTGTTTCGGGAGGTTTTGAGAACTTTCCCAAAAATGAGTTGTCGAAATGGTAAGGCTATAGTAAGGGCTCAAAAAAGCAAAATTTCTGACCATCTCTAAAATTGTTTTAAAAAGTGGTCTAGGTGATTATTTATGGCCATCTACATGGCTCTGGAGGTGTTTCAGGGTGTTTTGAGAACTTTCCCAAAAACTCGTGTTCGAAATGGTAAGGCTATATATATATTACGGGCTCCAAAAAGGGTAATTTTGGACCATCTCTCAATTCTATTTAAAAAGTGGTCTAGGTCATTATTTATGGCCCTCTACACATTTCTGGAGGTGTTTCGGGATGTTTTGAGAACTTTCCCCAAAATTGATTAACAAAATGGTAAGGCTATAGTAAGGGCTCCAAAAAGGGTAATTTTGGACCATCTCTCAAATATCTTTAAAAAGTGGTCTAGGTCATTATTTATGGACATCTACACGTTTCTGGATGTGTTACAGGGTGTTTTGAGAACTTTCCCCAAAATTCGTTGTCGAAATGGTAAGGTTATAGTAAGGGCTCCAACAAGGGTAGTTTTGGACTATCTCTCAAATCTCTTTAAAAAGTGGTCTAGGTCATTATTTATGGCCATCTACACGGTTCTGGAGGTGTTTCAGGGTGTTTTGAGAACTTTGCCCAAAATTGAATAACGAAATTGTAAGTCTATATTCAGGGCTCCAAAAAGCAAAATATTAAACCATCTCTCAAATCTGTTTAAAACGTAGTCCAGATCATTATTTATAGCTATCTACATGTTTCTGGGGGTGTTTTGAGAACTTTCCCCAAAATTCGTTGTCGAAATGGAAAGGCTATATATCAGGGGTCAGCAACTCTGGTCCTTGAGTGCCACTGTCCTGTATGTTTCAGTTGTTTCTCTCTTCCAACACACATGCATCAAATGATACACCTGTCACCAATCTCTGTAGAAGACTGATAATGACCTTCAGGTGTGCTGAAAGAGGGAAACATCCAAAACATGCAGGACAGTTGCACTCTAGGACCAGGATTGCAAACCCCTGAGCTCGACTAAGCACTGCAAAAGAAGGTCATGTGCACATACACACACACAGACACACACACACACACACCATCAATAATAAGGGCACAACAAGGACACGGTTGTTTTTCTATCAGTGACCAAATAAAGAACTCCTAGATTTGATTTTCTCCAGACAACACTTGATACTTGTACAGCTTAATACACTTGGTGAGAGAAGTTTAAAACACTGTCCAAAACAACCACATTACGGTAAATAATTACAGTCACAAAAACCTAAAAAAAAAAAAACCTCAAACAATTTCAAATAACTTTGGAAAGAACAGTTTATATACATCTTCTGACATCCAGTGCACAATTGCTTGACAGACTGAAGTTGAACCAGGTAGTCTGTAAATACAGTAAAAAAAAAAAGAAAAGAAAAAAGAAAGTATGAAAATCAAGTAACATTCAATAACATTGTCACTGCCATCATGCTTAATCTTTAACCCTTTAAACTTTCAAGGGTCCACATATAGGCCGGAAGTAGTCACTCAAAAACGTTAATCAAACCACCCAAACCTGTCCCATATGTCACATGACCTAATGTAGTTTGACAACAGAGATTCTCACACATCTAAAGATATAAACCACTGTCAGATAAAATATCCACAGCAGATACAATCACTCATTTCTTCAAAAATACAAATGACAAACAGCTGATCTGAACATTTATGTCTCATAATTATCTACAGAGGAACCATATTCCAACAAAAACATCTAAAACTAACACAAAAATTATCCATATGTAGTCCAAAACACATCAAAACATCCATAAATATCCACAAATGTTTTATCTATTGCATCATTTAACAGGGTCCGCCTCCAATATCCTAGGTTTCATCTTAATATTTTCATTTATAATATAATCAAACACCAGCCGCATGTTATTAAAATGGTTCAAGAACAACATTTAATTTACTTTATTAAGAAATTTAGGCTAAATTTAGTGGAAGTAGGGAAAAATAAATCCATCAGTTTCTCTTACTGTGATGTCCTCACTGTTCTGTTTTCTCCAGCTAACTGTCCCTATAGTATTTTTGTCTTCAGTCACACCACTTATGGTTGTGGTTTACCTCACCCCTCATGGTCGACATATTAGTGATGTTTGTTCATTGTTTTCGTTGATCCATACACACTGACCTCACTCACCCAGATATGTGTTACATTACTCATACCTGCATTTGTGTAGAATGCAAATATCAGTAATGTAATGCATCCATCCATGAATGCTAACTGCTAACAGTGTGTAAGTGTAGTTGGAGTCTTTTGCATGGATTCAAGTTTTCCGTTGCTGTGGCGAATTTCCGTCACCTGAACTGTCTGGATAATTTATGTCAACTTATTTTCTGTCAACTAAACTCAAATAGGAAGGGGGAGGGTGGGTTGATGTGACGGGTGTTTGGCAGTGGTGTCGTCTATGTGATACGTAGGTATATGCCGGATACGCACCAGAAAAGTTGGGGGCTCAAAACACTTGTGGAAACATGTAGATGAGCATAAATAATGATTTAAAGCACATTTTAACCTGATTTGAAGATGGTCCAAAATTACCCTTTTAGAGTACAGACCATTTGAACACCATGCTAGCATTGGTTAATTTCTCACCACAAACAAAAACATAGTACCTGGGGTGGGCCAGTGCCTGTGGACGTAAATCCCATGAAAACAAGGGGGGGGGGCAATACTGAATATACAATTCCATGCATGAACACACATTTATATTTTATAGAATGTTTTACTAAATAATTCTTCCAAAGTCTTATTAGGATGAGCCTACTGAGTTTTTAAAATAATTTGGAAAGCTTCATGTTCTGCAGTACCTCCACGTACCCCCATTTGAAAAGTCTTAGAGAAACAAGTCGAGCGTAAAGCAGTCCAGTGGTGTTGTCATAGTGACACATCTGCCGTAAATCAGTCCATTTTTGTCATACCCATCCAGGGAAGTTGGAAATAACATTTGGAAATAACCTATTTTTGAGCTGACAACCTCATAAATTGCAAACTATGATTAGATGATACATATATATATATATAAATGAGACATTTTCACTTTCATAACAATCTGGCAAAATTCCTGATACTAACTAAAATGCGCACATTGTAAATAAAAGAAAACTAAAAGACTAGTATCTGTCTCCCAGGTGTGCCAATAATGCACCATTACTTACATTACAACCACTGTTTTTGTAAGGTATTAAAACAGAAATCATGCAAAACATCATGTTTTGTGCATCAAAGAAATGTAGTGACACCAATAGAGATAAATTTTGCAGCCCAAAAATGGTTTGTTTGCATTACCAACATCTTTAAATACTTAAAAAAAAATGTTAGTTATTGAGTATTTGTTTCTCTCTTACATCTTTTTTCCTCCATTTCATTAACTTGAGCTGGAAATAAAAATACCAAAATGTATGATTTTTTTTTTTTGTCAACATTATTCCACATTTGGTGCTTAAGTAAGGGTGTCTGTGGTTAATTGGTAATAAGCAGTATGTTGTGTAGAACATGGATTTAATATCACAGATGTAGATGAATACTTAAAGCACCAGAGAGAGAAGTCCATTCTGTTTTGAACATTTATTAAACTTTTCAAAATGATAAACCAAAGAAAATACATAGAAAAGACACATGTTCACATAACGAGCCGTAAAACAAATGTCCAGTAGCTTTTGTCGGCTCATCTCTAATTCTTCACCAAACATCTCCTCGGGAGCAGCAGTTAATCACAGTGAAGACAGGAGAGATAAAGTAGGCGAGTACGAACACACAAATAAAATGTACAGTCAGGATTTGGATGGCTTAAATGTTAGAACAGACTATCAACTGTTAAAAAAAAACTAAATTAAAGGCTAATGCAGACAACACATCACTTCATTAATAGGATGAAAACTACATGAAATGTTAATGTCAGTAATTAAGGGGTTACAGGCATTCTTTGACTTTAAGCATGAATTTATTTTCAATTCCAATTTTAACCACACTAAGTACAGCTAAACGTTATTACACAACACTTACAGGAATAATGTTTTTTCATAGATTGAATATAACTCGACAATCTTTTTTCATTTAACCTTAAATGCAAAGAAGTCTGAATCTTTTTTTTTTTTTTTTGCTGTTGTGAATTTCTACCTGGAGCTTCATCCAAACATAACAAATAGGTATAGAGATTTATTTTGTTTTGTTTCCCCATTCAGAGATACCAAATGAATCATTCCATTTATACCCACTGTAGAAATATCCACCTGACTTGCATTTACTTGTTACATTTAGCTATTAAATTTAGCTAAGGGTATGCACAAAGCTAAATGGGGTGGTGGGTGTGTGGACTAAAGGCCTTTCATTTACAGGACAAACTGATCAGTGGAGGGTTTTTGTTTTTCATAGATTTGCAGACAAAGTGTGGAAACTAAACAGTCTGATTCTACACATGATTATATATATTCACACAAGGGGACAAAAAAAAACAGCCCACTAAAGGTCCCAGTCTTTCACACAGGATGAATTTTCAAGTGTAAAAAATGACACTGATGGTCAAGGGTGTCAAACAGACTTCAGTTCAGGTGCCACATCGAGGCCATTTTGATCTCAAGTGGGTCAGACCAGTAAAATAACAACCCAACCTATAAACAATAACTGCAAGTTCTATGTTTAATCTATATTATGCCTATGACTATATGTGTTTTGTGGATCCATTATAATCTGTAATCCACATGTATGAATGACAGACATGTTAAATTGTCCTTTTTATTTTCTTTAGGAAATTCCAGGTTCAGGTTAGTCATATTTTTTGAAACAATAGTTTGTTCCCTTCATTTCAACTGATAAAAATAAATGGTGTTTTATGTCACACCAACTCTTATGGCATTTTGTGTTATACCTATGCATTTTCAACCTGTGGCTTGTGATTACAGGTCAGTGCACACCCAGATGTCTGGTTCACATCACCATAAACTTTAGTATTTCACGCATCAACTCAGGTTGAACAGAGGGGTAATAAAAGTGTGAACATAATGTAGAAAGGTTATAATGTGTACAGTTAATACACAGCTTAAAAGTAGCAGGTATATTTACCCGAGTCATGATATCATGTGGTATTATTTGCAAATTATTTTTGTACTGGGGACGTGCTTGAGATCAAAGTGGGCTGCATGTGGCACTGAACTGAAATGAGTTGGATACACTAGTGAAGGCGTTAAAACATCAGTTCAGATGGACTCCTCGTCAGAGTTGTTAGATTGGTCAAGACCTGTTGGTTCGAGTCTATCTGCTTCTAAACTCCTGATTGTGTGACTGTGGATGTCCTCCCTGGTCACGATCTTGATGTTTCCCAACAAAAGGTTTTTCCGCCTAAAGTGCCTCTGACCAGCTGAGCAGCCCATCGCCTGATCTCCTGTGTGACGCGTCAGGTGAGTGATTAAATTTGACTTATGAGCAAATCTTTTGCCGCATTCTGAGCAGCCGAATGGTTTCTCTCCAGTGTGGACTCTCATGTGGATCTCCAGGTGGGACTTCCAGTAGAAACACTTGTCACAGTACATGCAGTGGAACTGTTTGATCTTGCGTCCCACGTCACTTAAACCGTAGTTTCCGTCACTGTTGCCTTCGGAGTCGTTAACACCGGCAGCGTGTTGCGACATATGAGTGATTAAGTTCGATTTATGAGCAAATCTTTTCCCACACATTGAACAGTCAAATGGTTTCTCCCCAGTGTGAACTCTCATGTGTATCATCAAATGTGATTTCCAGTCAAATGTTTTCCCGCACTCTGAACACTGATGGAGCCTTGTGCTACTTCCAGTATCACTTATAGGGAAGTCGTTATTCATTACGTGTCTGTGAGGGCTAGTGACATTCATTTCACCGACACAGGACGCAGGATGGATAACGTGATGAACTGAATGCATTTCTTGAGAAAATACTGTCCCAAACGCTGAAGTTCCCACCAGCCCATCTCCTGCGTGAGCGTCTACGTGTCTCTCCAAAGAACTGTTATTGCCAAAGATTTTTGGATGTTTTGAAAAGGGACCAGAGTTCTGGGCAGTTTGACCATTGGAGTCCTTTAGAGGAAGTAACTTCATGGGTGCTTCTGGTCTTCCATAGTCTCCTGCCTCATGCTCCAGACTGGGGCTCCACTCCTGCTTCTCAGAGGGACTGACTTCATTATCAACCACCAGCTGCTGGACGTCTGTGGGACACTCTGAAATACAGAGACAACTTACTGAAGCAGTTTATTTAGATTCATTCCTTTTGTAAACAGAGCAGATGTGTACAAACTGATAAATAGAGCTGTAAAACTGTTCTCACCATTTGGACAATATTGTCTGTCAGTTAAGGGTGCAGTGGTTGGATCAGTGGGTAAGACACAAGACATAGTATACATATATGTAGAGCTGATTATAGGGTCTCACTGATTAATCAGTATCTGCCAATATGTAGCTAATTTATTAGCATTTTTTTTATGCTCAGTTTCTGTTGCTCACTGCTCCTGTGTGCGAGTGTTCACTGCCCGCAGAGTTTGAGGAAAAGTAAAGCCTGTCACTTCTGCATTTACTTCGGATCTAAACATCGGGGTATCACCCCCAACCCCAATCATGGACCACCTGTAACCCCCCCCCCCCCCTGCATGCTTCAACAAATGGAACGCTTTTCCTTTTTTCTAGTGTAGTATATCCAGTTGACTGGAGAATTTATTTTTAGACAATAGACTCCTAAGGTGGAGGGGTTTAAGTACCTCGGGATCTTATTCACATGTGAAGGAAGGATGGAGTGGGAAGGTTGACAGGTGGATTGGGGCGGCATCCGCAGTAATGCGGATCTAAGGAGCTAAGCCAGGAGGCAAAGCTCTCGATTTACCGGTCGATCTACGGTCCAACCCACACCTATGGTCATGAGCTTTGGGTCATGATCGAAAGAATAAGGTCACGGGTACAAGCGGCCAAAATTAATTTCTTTCGCAGGGTGGCCGGGATCAGCCGTAGAGACGGGGCATGAAGCTCGCACATCTGGGAGGGACTCGGAGTAGAGCCACTGCTCCTCCATGTCGAGAGGAGCCAGTTCAGGTGGCTTTGACACCTCGTGAGGATGCCTCCTGGACGCCTCCTTGGGGAGGTGTTCCAGGCATGTCCTTCCGGGAGGAGACCTTGGAGTCGACCCAGGACACGCTGGAGGGATTATATCTTTTGGCTGGCCTGGGAATGTCCCGGGATTCCCCTGGAGGTGGTGGCTGAGGTAGCTGGGGTGAGAAAAGTCTGGGCTACTTTGCGGAGGCTGCTGCCCCCGTGACCCAGATCCAGATGAAGCGGGAGAAGACGAGTATGAGTATGACCATTTTTATTTTTTTTTTGCTTAATTTAAGTAAAAATATCTTGTATTGAATTGTATTATTTACACATGGATTTTTTCCATTTTGCTGCATGCAGTCTATTTGGGGTAATTTTTGAGCCAACTTGCAGTATGTCAAAGTGTAGGTCATGCATCTAAGGGTTAAAGAGGAAGAAAAAAAAACCCTATTCTCGGCTTGTGTACAGGATTGTGTCCATTGTGTCCGGGCGGCTGTGGCTCAGTTGGTAGAGTGGGTCGCCCAATGACCGAGAGGTTGGCGGTTCGTGTCCCAGCTTTGGCTGTCCACATGTCAAAGTGTCCATGGGCAAGACACTGAACCCTGACTTAGGCCCCCAGTAGGACTGACTTTAGACCTTAGAAACCTACTGGTGTAGTATGAGTGTGTGTGTGAATGGGTGAATGAGAGGCCAATGTAAAGCGCTTTGAGCACCGTGAAGGTGGAAAAGCGCTATATAAGTGCAGTCCATTTACCATTTTTACCATTTCAGGTCATCACTAGCTGGATGGCTCAGTGGGTAACAGGACTGGCTTTGACGCAGGAGACCAGAGTTCAAATCCTGACTATAGACAAGGGGGAGCCATGACGATGGCTGAGGATGGGGGTGGTTTCATCATCACCCCCCAAAAACAGCAGAGGTTTTTTCATTAAGCTAAACGAAGAACAGATAAAAGGCCCGAGACTGAAGACTACTGGAAGGGGAGGAAGCCGAAAGTATTGCAAAAAAAAAGCTTATTTTTGCTGCTGCTTCAAGGGTTATGAAACACCTAGCAAACGAAGATACTCATAGTTGTCTTTAAGCTTCATGAAAAAAAAAAACCCTTGATGTTTTTGGGGTGATGATGAAACTAAGCCCCATGCTGACCCATCATCATCATCACTCCCACTTGCTGTCACATCTTCATAGTTTTCCCCTGGATTTGAACCTGGGTCTCCCACACCAGAGTCAGTAGTGTCATCCATTGAACCATTTACCAATCACAACCTGTAACAGAGATGATCCTGTTCAGATGACAACGGTTTTTATATTCATACAAATATAAATAAAGCTCTACATACGAGTCCTACTGGGATTTCGACCAGTGTCCTGCAGAGTCAGTGGAGACACCCAGCCAACCTTAAACAATACTGTCCAGATGGAGGACAGGGCTTTTTTTTTTTTTTTTTTTTTTTTTTTAAATACAGACATATTGAAATAAAACTTCTTACAAGTCTACTGTTTAGACGTCTCCTGGGATTTGAACTCCAACCACTGACCCATTCACTATATAATAGTAATGGGAAATTATAACAGGGATTCAAACTTGTGTTTTTCTTCCTAAAGCAGAGTGATTGGAAACACTGTCAGATTGTGTATCTTTGTACTTGGTTTAATTCAATATAAGAGCTTTAACTACAAATTGTCATCTATACGTTGTATATGATGTCCTGCTTATGAATGACTTTTTGAAAAGGGTTATGTTGTGTGGCTGTTTCTCTGAGTAATGCCTGCTGTACTACCCAACTATCCTTCTATTGAGTAAAACCTTATTTCAGACCATTTTCTGGAGCGTGCACACAATCCCCCCCTCCCCCGAAGTGTTGTGCCTCACGAAACCTTAAGGTGGAATTCAAACATGTTTAATATTTTTGTCAGATGAGGTGAGAAACTCACCATGTATACAATCACTGAGCTGTGTGCTGTGGGAAGAAACGCAGGTGGCCAATCAGAATGACTCCTCCGCTCATGCAACTTCAAGATGGACCCCTGGCAAAGTAGTCAGTGAATAGGTTTTACATGATGGATTAGTGGAAATGTGTTCAGACTAAACCTGTGTATATGTTGTCAACTCAACCAAACGAGGAGCAGCATTTCCATGTCTGTCTCTCTGTCTGTCTGTCTGTCTACCTCCGCCAAGGAGGGTATTACATTTGGGTCCATTTGTCCCTCAGCAGGATTACACAAAGAAGTTGTGAATGGATTTTGATGAAACTTTCAGGAATGACAGATAACGGGTCAAGGAAGAACCAATTAGATTTTGAGCAATGAAGGTCAAAGGTCAAGGTCACACTAAAGGTCAACAGGTAATATCTCAGGATTCAGACAAGATAGAATCTGGTGTTTTTTCTCTCCCCCCATTCACATCGTCTCACCTTCGGACATCAGATGGATCAATACCTATGGCTCCATCAAGTCACGTTCTGACGTCATGATGCCATATCAAGCCTTGGCGGAGGTCTGCTGTCTCTGACTGCCTTGTTCATTATGTTGTGACATATGGGGGCTGCCATCTTAGAATCACATGAGCAGAGGATGCGTTTTGATTCCTCACTTGAATTCCTGCCCTGAGCACATAGCTTCACGAACGTGCACACAGTGACTTTTTCACTTTGTAAGACAAATGTGTTTGACTTTGACCTCAAGGCCACGTGAAGCAGAAAACTCACCGAAAATTAGGCGCACACTACGAGCTGTGTGCTCGGGAAATGGTCTTGAATGACCGGCATAAGACATCACTCACTGAAATATGTGCATTCATTACGGGGCTTGACATTCTATTATAGTGGTTGGTCCTGCAGAACTTCTGTGTGGGAGGTTCATGTAGGAAAACTCCATAAACATGCACTGACAGGCTTTTGTATATACTGTCATCATTAATAACTGTCTCTACAAAACAGGATTAAAAGATCACCAACGGCTGAGCACAGGTCCACATATCCTGGCCTTTAGTCCAAAACAATGGAGGAAAAACCAGGATGAATTAAATTTCCCATAACGCACCCTTTAATTTAAAGTCCTTAAAGCCTGTACCAGGTAACAGCGTCATCTGCCACTGAAGCGGCTCTCCTTCCTGACCACGCCACAGTTCTTCCTGTTCCTCCTGTTTAATACAGGGGGGCTCTGGGTCCTCCTGGTCCACCATAGGGCTCCATTCCTGTGGCTCAGGGGGATCATCTTTAGTCACAGTCATCTGCTGGATGTCTGCAGCACATTCTGAAATACAGTTTATTTAAAAATGGACAGTGGAAAAGTTACCACTGAAACAATCATATGATCCATCACTCTGTGGTGGAGGTGCATCTGAGCTCAGTGGAACGGTGCAGTTCTGTGGTGCAATGTTGGTTTATTCCAGTGTGCAACATTTGTTTACTACGGTGGCTGGGAAGGCTCACAACAAAAACAAAAGCTGCAACACAAATGTGAATGCCACAATGCACCAAAAAACAAAACAAAACACAGAAAGCCACAATGGAAGTGACCGTATTTCCTGCAGAATTACCATAGTTGACAAACCTGACATTTATGGGTGGAAAAAGAATGTTAAAAATATATCAATACTTTTACTTACTTTTCCAATCTTTTCACTTCTACATTCCTTTTAAATTTTACAAGAAATGTCTGTTACCAGTGACAATGGTAATTCTGCTTCCGTGCGGTCTGTCAGAAAATACGGTCACTTCCTTCATGGCTTTCCGTGTTGTGACTGTTTTTGTTATGAGCCTTCCCAGCCACCCTAGTTTTCATGTTGGCAACTCATTTTCCTTACCACTGGTTATATGCATACTTAGTCACTTTATTCTAACTTTTATCCAGTGATTATTAAACACACACGTACGTATATACATATACACACATAAATAAAACAAAAACATAACTGTCTCTCCACTTTACTTGTTTCTAGCCCTTTCTAATGCAAACCTACTTGTTTCTTTCCACTACTGCAATGGAGCTCTTTTTTAATAGTTGTTTTGGCATTTTCTTTATATACATATATATATACACACACACACATACACACTTCTTGTTTTACTGTTTGCTTGTGACATTTCTTGTGTGTGTGTGTGTGTGTGCATTTGGTGTTGTTCTGCTGAACATCAGTTTCCCGAGGGCTCAGCCCAAAGAATCAATAAAGTTAGATCTAATCTAATCTAATCTGATCTAATTATGTCCAGACTGCAGAGGAGCTCCCCTCCCCCAGACTGTGACACACCCAGGCAACAAAGACAACCTGGAACTGTACAAGAGAACAGATGGTTTTATGTCTGCTAAAAACTATGTAACGTTACATACAACAACAGAAGATTTGTGGCTTCAGCCTGGATAATAATATGATTGAGAAGATCAACACAATGCAACTGCATTCAAGCTCTAGATGATTTTTAATGTAATTGTAAAACTAATCAATGCCATTTACTAGGTCACTGTAAACATCACGTTGTTTAAGACAATAAGAAACATCATTTTATATTAGGATTTGAAGATATCTACACAACTGAGTTAACAAATATGGCCTTTCATATTGTGTTGTAAAGAACCCGTGTAAGAATGAACTTCTGCTTAAATAAACCTTATATTATATTAATGCTGTTATTAGTCCAAGACAGAGGATGAGTGTCCAACTATTGGAATAATGCAAATAAACATACAAGGTCAAAACCTAAGGAAAATTTAGCAACTTATAGATTCCTATAGGAGACAATTTGGACACATGTCTTTGAACCTTGGGCTGCAGAGACCAACTGTCCAGTTACAGTGTTCAAAAGCCACAAACTATAATTTGTGCCCTATTTTAGAATTTCTCCAACAGTAGTGACTTTATGATAAATTGATTTTAATGTTTTATTTCGAACAATACAACAACAATAATAATAATAATAATACACAATGACATGTCCGAAAAGGAGTAGGATGAAGCATAAGCTTATTTATTCCTACCCCTTCTTCACTTCCCCAATAACCTGAATTCATCTTCTAGCAATAGAGTGGATAGTACAAATTAAAATATAAGGTATTATGTGTCTATATTTCTGAAAAAAATAACCATTGCTTATCGTTATATTTTCGGAACGGCCTTGAAAGTACTTATTTCTCTTATTGATGCTGGATATTACTTATAAATCCTGTCATTTTAATTAAAAAAAAAAAACTGTTCCTCAGTTTCTAAAGCTTTGAAAACCTACAGTGATCTTCTATGTATTTAGTGCAGTCCCTCTATAGTAATTCTGGTTTATTTGACTGATTCATAGTCTTGTAAGCTTATTATAAACACAATATTACACCATAATCACGTCACATCAAATCCCTAACGGAAACAGAAATGCTTTCCTCTAACCTTATCAGACAATTCCACCATTAAAGTCAACAGACCTGTTGTGTTTAAGGGGACTGGAGCTTTTAGAACAGAATCCAGTAGTTTCTGTTGCCGTTCGTTCTCCGTCTTCGATCGATAAAGCTCCTCCTCGTACTCCGTTATGGTTTTGTTAAACAACTCAAAAATCTCGTCAACAGCCGCCGTCAGTCGTTGCTTCACCAGTGATCTCAACACATGGCCTTTAGACATTTTTACAGGGTGAAACTGAACTTTGGTCTGTCCTCAAAGCCCCTCAGAAACAGTTAACTCTTCATCGCAGCCGGCTAACGGGCTAGTAGCTAGTGAGCTACGGTAAATAACCAGACAAATAGGGTTTAAAACACTCCGAAAATGTTCCAAACAGTCAAAACCGTTCCGTTTTTATCCAGTTGTGCGGGAGTTGTGACGGTCTCAATATAAAATGACCAGGGATAATCTCGACAGGAGACTGAACAATAAGAAAGACTCAGCTGAAAACAATCTGATTAGTACATTCAATTTCCTGTTTATCCTGTTGTAATAGGTGCACTACCGCCCCCTGCTGTTCTGGGGGAATTACACACACACACACAAACACGAGCGCGCGCACAAAGCACAGGAAAACAAATAGTTATGCTTTGAATAAATAATATCTCCAATACTCATCTACCTATTAACAGAGGTGTCTGTACTCGACTAGAAATACAGCTACTTGTGTGGGAGGAAAAATAAAATAATAATAATAAAAGTAGAAAAATACAACTTCTCAATTGGAATACAAAAAAAAAAAAAAAAAAGTAAAACTGCTTTTTTGCCACAAATGAAACAATATTTAACTAGGAAAAAAATTCTAAAAGGTTCAAAAGTATCCAAAAATAAAGCCCTTAAAAGCGAATTACTGTGTAGATAATCGGTTTAATCGGACAGCAGTACTCAGTTTTGTGGGTATGGGCAGGATATTAAGGAAAAATGGGGGAGGGGAGGGACAGTAAACATGAGATTTTAAACATACAAAAATACATAATTATGAGATAAAAAGTTAAAATTGTGAAAAATGGCAAAATCATGATATAGAATGTGATTTTCCCTCTGAAATGACTTATTTTTTGTATGGTCACATTTTTTTAGTTCGAAAAAAAAAAAAAAGTCTATTTTGACAATGTAAGGAGTATAAAGTACATATATTTATGCAAAAATGTAGGGAGTAAAAGTATAAAGCTGCCAGAAAAATAAATATTAAAGTACAGATACTTAAAAATATTTGACTTAAGTACAGTAATGTAGTACTTTTGCTTTACTTCCCACCTCTGCTGATTAATAATCATTAATCTGATCGATAACTTTTCTTTTCCTGAAAAATTACCTCTGAAATATTGACAACCTTAGGACCAACTGATATTTTCTGAAAACTAAATCATTCTCAAAATGATTTACACAGTAATGGAAAAAGGTTTTCACACACCCTTAAAATTTTACACACTTCAATATTATTATGAAATAGATTAACAAAAATATTTTGTGTTTCAAAAGATGTGGCTGCAAACAGTATTTTTTTATTTTAATTTAATTTTATAAAGTTTCAACATGTCATGTCCTGGATGTTTTTCTGCTGAAACATCCAGTTTTCACCTCATATTTTATTTTATTTTTCTTTTTTTCTGTTTATTAAACTTTTTACTGCAGCAGCAAATGCACAAAACATGATGCAGCTGCAGTGCAATAGTTTGATTTCACATGACGTCACATTACTATATAGCCAGCGCGCCATTTTCAGATGGAGGGCATGAAGTGAAGCAGAGTTTTCCGCTGGGGAAATGTCTACGTTTTGTGGAGTTTACAGCTACGCCAATCATTCTAACCGAGAGAAGGAAAAGTGATCTCTTAGAATACCAAAGATTACCATTCACAAAGGTGAGAAATGGAAAAAGCTCACCATAAAAAATTGATTTTAAAATCTGCGTTTGTGGTCTGGAGGAGCAGAGTCTGCTAATGCTAATGCTAATTCCTGTGTCTGCAGCGACCACTTGGTCAGAGGTATGTTCCCAAGCTAACTTTTTTGTGGATGTCCTACATATCATTAGGTTGTTGTTAAATGCTCATTTACACCGTTGCAATATGGTTTACCTAGCGACATTAAGATGTGTTGACAGTTGCTACTGCTAGCAGCGACTAATGTCAACATGCAATACATCTTTACAAATAAAATCCTCACCCTGGCGAAGTCCAAACGACAATTATCGCTGACCCTTTCGGTAACGAGTTTGTGGACCCACCCGCTGACAAAAATCTTCAACGCCTCCAAATGTTTCTATGCTTTCATCTGCTACTGGTGTAGTAAGATGTCTGCAGGACCAGGGAGTTAATAACATCCACAGCAGAGATTGTTGGCAAATCTTTTAAACTCATGAACTTTCATAAGATACGGGTCATGTCAAATCATTTTTTTTAAAAACTATGCGTCTGTGTTTCGACACTGGTTCTAAATCCGTATAATGTTTCCTCCGTAGCAGTATTCTCCATGGTTACTTCCTGCCCTCCAGCTGAAATCGCAACATCATTATAGTCACGTGACTGAAACCTACCTATTGAGACACTTCATTAAATAGTGAGGTGTCGACACAAAGTCGTTGCGGCAATCTCTTACGTCTCCAAACTGTTATTGGCCAAAACAAAATTTCCAATCGTATCAAATAGAACAAGTGTCTGATCTGGTGGAAAATATGCTCGTTCAATGAATGTATGCAGACTTTATGGCCTGTCACATCCTGAAGAACATTAACCTATGACACAAACTTAGAAATTAATATAAGAACAGAGACTTTCATCCAGTCCAGTTAACAAAATAATCCAGTTTTGACCTTGACTGAACTGAGCATGTGCAGAAGAAACATGTGGGTTTGGAGAAGCAAACAATACTTGGCACATTTCAGTGACTTATGAATGATTTTTAATGCAATATATCACAAAAGTTTCTCCACCATTGTATATGAGATTTCATGGGCACACTATTTGTTGCAAACAGGCGAAAGCAGTGGGTTTATGCTGTGGAGTTCTACCCAATATTCAGCCTTGTGATGAATAAAAGACACCCTGTTTCATAAACCAATACACTTTGTCATATAAATATTTTTTTTTTCCAGAAAGATCCATTTTCATTTGATGTACGACAAATGGAAGTGCATTAATGTGGTCAACCGATGATCACTAGTGAGGACTGTGTAATTATGAAAATAAGGTTAAAGTATTTTGTCATCAAATCATGTCAAAAATCTAAATCAAATCATGTGCTATTACAAAATAATATCTACATCCCTGTAAGAGGTTAAACATTGTAGTTTTAATCACTGTAGAAATAATCAAACAGAAATCAGAGAAGACTTTGGAAATGAGGCGTATACCTTTGATTGTTAGTCTGTATGGGAAGTCCACGTTTCAATCCTTTCTTGTGCATTTCATTTCAGATCCACCGTCCTCATACTGATGGACCAGAGCGTTCACGTCGCCCACCCTGGATCTTATCACCCCGTCAGAAGAGTTCATTATTTTCAGCATGTTTGTCTTCCTGGTGTGGACGTTCATGTGGGCTTTAACAGAATCTTTGCGTGCAAATGCTCTCTTACAAACTGCACAGCTGTATGGTCTTTCTCCTGTGTGTCGTAACATGTGGTGGAACAGGTGTGCCTTCCTGGCGAAGCTCAGTTCACACACTGAACATCTAAAGGGCTTCTCTCCGGTGTGGACTTTAAGGTGTCTCTTCAGACCAGACGGCAAGCAAAAGGTCTTCCCACATTTAGAGCAGTCGTGTTTCGTCGGACACCCCTCGGCGCTCCTGTACGAGGACGGCTGCATGTGTCTCCGCATGTGCTTCTTGTGATAACTTCTACGTGCAAAGTGTTTCCCACAAAGTGAACATGCGAATGGTTTTACTCCACTGTGACGGGCCATGTGATGATCCTGTAAGGTGGACTTCTGGGAAAATTTTGCACCACAGACGGAGCAGGTAAAGGGTGAACGCGGTGGTTTCACTTTGTCCTCTTCAGTCTTATAGAGGATAGCGGTGGGCGCGGTCTCAGCCTCATCATCCAGTTTGATCATCACTTCCTCTTGTTCTTCTTTAATAGGGTGAGACTCTGGGTTCTCCTGGACTAGACCTTCACTGACTCTGTTGTTTGGTGCCAGTTGCTGGACGTCCATAAGACACCCTGAAACACAAACACATTCAAGTAAGGTTAACATTTCTGCAGAGATGAACCCCCCAGCAGTTGAACAACAGCACAATGTGAAGTCATAAGATGCACTGAGAACAGAGTAGTCACACACACACACACACACGATGGAATAAAATCAAGATTACTGTCAGTATTCTTGATGTGTATATTTTGTATATTTATATCTGTATATATAGCGTGTTTAGTTGTTTATTTGTTTATATGCGTGTAGGCCAGTTGTTTGTTTTTTTCTGCTGCTGTGAACTGTAAATTTCTCCACTGTGAGACAAATAAAGGTTTATCTTATCTTAGTCTGAACTCATGTGCAGTTCTATGATACAACATTGTTTGTTTATTCTAGTGTACACTGTGTCAGGTTTATTGTTGCAGGTCATTTATTTACTTATTACCTCCGCCAAAGAGGTTATGTTTTTGCCAGTTTGTTTGTCTGTTTGTTAGTTAGCAAGATAACGCAAAAGGTTATGGACGGATCTTGATGAAATTTACAGGGTAGGTTAGTAATGGAGAGATCTGGAAATTATTAGATTTTGGTGGTGACCTGGGGGGGTGGTGACAATTTTCAGGAGGTGTTGGAAGTGTCACAAGGAACAAATGATTACATTTTGGTGGTGATCCAGAAGAGATCCTGGATTCTGGATCACTTTTAAATTTTACATTGCAGTAAATAGAGATGCTTGATTTAAAGTCACTTTGGATAAAAGTGTTTGGTAAATGTAATGTAAATTAAATATAGAAAAATACCCAATATTCACCAAAATCCCCCCAAAATACAGAGGGTAATATAATAAATGTAGATAAAATGCTGATGAAAGATTAAATAGAGAAGTTAATGTGGGTGCTGCACTGGATCTGTAGGTTGTTCAAATATGACTTTCTAAGGCAAAATAATAATAAAAATAAAAACCTTCAATGTAAACCAAATCCTCTGTTGTACAATAAAACATACAGTAACTTCAAACACAAACCTGCTCTATGTAATAGGACCTCGGGTTTGAAAACAGCATCCAGTAATTTCTGCTGTTGTTTGTTCTTGCGTGTTGAACGACAGATTTCCTTTTTGTACTCTGCGATGGTTCTGTCAAACAGCTCATTGATGTGTTCAGCCACTGTCAGTAGACGCCGCTTTACCAGCGTCCTCAACATCCGGCCTTGGTCCTCCTCACTGTTCCACAGTTCCTTCAGTTCCTCTTTGAAGTGTAGGGGTCCGTGGTCATACTGATCCAGACTGGGGCTCCACCCTTCTTTAGTGCATGTTAAAAGTGGGACATCTGCTAGAAACGCATCATGCAAGAACAAACAGCAAAAACTTACATCAAACTATATTTGTTTCAGTTATTTTTTTTTTTTTTACTCGATTTCACAGTTTCTTTCTTTTTTTTTTTTTAGATGTAATGACACCGAGCACAATGAGACTGACAGTTTCACTTTCGATAACTGATGGCAACATGGGAAGCTGCATTTAGTCTAGTTTGATAAAGTGAAAGTGAACATCAGGGTCAATTTCTCTTTTAGTTAAACAATATTTTTGATTTCTAAGCATGAAAGACATCTCTAGTTTCTAACACCATGTTCATTTAATTTGCACCTGAATTACAACGGGATAAGAAACGATGAGAATACAGTTTAAATGAACAGTAAAGGTCATTAATGAATGTATACAGTATACATTCAGAATATGTCTGCTTCTAATCTGATATTTCATAATGTATGCACGAGTACATTTATTTTTGGTTTGTACATCAATCCTTGCAGTCTGTGCAACAATCCAAACAAACCAAATAGGAATAGGCTTGAAGTAAAAGCTTTTTTTTGGCCTCTTTTTCACCCAAGTACTATAAGGATTTTGAATGATTATTGAGACAACAACAGAAAGTTGTTTTTTTTTTATTAAAAAGACTAAATTGCATCAGTGTCTTAAAATATTTGATTATTATTATCATCGTGCATCACAGTAAACACCTATTTTCTTACCTATCCAGTTGTAATTCAAGTAAAAATGAAATAAAACATTTTAGAAACTATAGATTTATGTCTTTCCTGCTGAGAGTAATCAAGTGTTTCAAATAAATCACTTATGTTCACTTTCACTTGTCCAGGCCCAGAAGTACAGTTGAGAGAAACATGTACTTTAACTATTTTAATGTAGATTATTTCATGATGTCACAGAATTTTACACTTTGATCCAAGACTGTGTCTTGAAAACCATGTTCAAAAAGCACCATTCATGCTTGATCAGTATTTTACTTCTATCTGGAAGCATTTTGCTTGTATGTCAGTGAACCTGCGAGGGTGACAGAGCCAGTTTATTATTCCCATCCATCAAAATATGCAGAAATGTGATTATTACATATAGTAGTGGAGTGGAAAACAGTTTAAGACACCCTTAAAATATCATAAAATCTCAAATATTGTTACACAATATTTCTGGAAAATCCTTTACCGAATGATGTGGCTGCATCAGACAAACACAAGCAAATGCAAATTATTGTTTTAATTTGAATAGTGCAACAATAGTTGAATGATTTAACCGTGATTCTTAATGCAATAGATCACAAGTGATGGGGTGTCCAAAAACTTTACTCCACCACTGTATGCATGAAGTTTACTAATTGGAAAAGAGAATTTCTTCCAAAATGATCTTAATTTGATTTTTTATTTTTATAACAAAAAAATGTCTCAATTTAACACCTGGTCAATATGAAAATAAAAATATGATACTGTTGGAAGATAGAAGTATATAAGTGATACAAATACATATTTAAGTAAAATAACAGTATAAATAATAAGTCAGACCAACTAAAATCTATTCACACACAGGAATGAATGGATCAGACAGATTATCAGTAAATCCTGCTCCTCAAATGTACTGAGGTGAGTGATATACATGTTTTCGTTTTAGTGCAAAACATAAAACATAGGATTCAAAGACGTAAAGTGGAATTATTTGTCGTAAACTCATCTCGAGAAAGGCGGGACAGGAAGGTTAAACCACCGTTTGTTTTTCTTTTAAATATACAATACTAATAAATAGAACAATAAGACCCCTGTGCTTCATTTTGGACCGTGTTCATAGATCTTCTAAAGCAGGTTTATGGGTTTCACGGCCAGTTTATCGGGTGAAAACATGTGATTTTAGTGTCAGTTGAACTGACCTGGGTTGAAAACAGCCTCCAGTAGTTTCTGTTGTCGCTCATTGTCCTCGTGCAGTCGACAAAGCTCCCCCTCCCACTGTGAAAACCTCCTGTTAAACACCTCAGATATCTCTCCGGCTTCCTCAGTTAGTCGCTGCTTTAGAAACGCCCTCAGTATTTGGTCTTTAGACATTTTTACACCATGAAAATGTCACCAAACTTCTGCCCACAGTTTCCACAGCCGTCGCCGAGCTCAACTAGCTAACATTAGCATAATCTGAATAATACAATAAAGCATCCGCGTCACCCCCAAGAAAAGTCCATGGACCATGAAGTCCCGCACCGCGGTTTTGTCCACGTGTAGAGGGTTCAGGGCTGCAGATTTTGTGAATAAATTACACTCGTATACCCGAAAAAACAGTTGATTGTTTGCTGTTGCCACCTGTGTGTTGGTGGTGTGACAGCTCTGAGCTACTTTAGCGCCACCTGCCGGACTGGAGTAGTACGACAGTAATTACAGCTGAGCGGCACGACTACTTCTTCTTCTATCTATTTATCTATTCACAATGTCCAATTGTACTGTACATACCCACCTACTGTACAGGAGTGTGTGATCTATGTGACGTCATGGCGTGGTACCCCCCCCAGAAATTCTGTCCATTAATTTTGAGTTAATTAGATATTTCATAAGAGCTTTAACCCTAATGTTCTGTATTCCCACATCCTTCAGAATGTTATGGATGTCATGTCTCCATCTCCTTCTTGTTCAGCCCAATGTGTCCTGTGCTCATGGTGTTTTCTACAGTGAAAAAGAATGTGCTGTATCTTTCTTAACTTGACACTCATCACAATGTTCATCCGTTTTTCCCAATATGTGCATTGTGTCGTTGAGACTAGTGCGGCACAAGTTTCACAACAGATTAGTTTTAATGTTCATTCATATGGTATTACCCCATCCCCTGAAAGGAGAGAGGGGTATTGTTTTTAGTCATTTTTTGTCTGTTTGTCCATTTGATTGTCAGCAAATTTATGAAGAAAAGTACTGGACCAATTTCCAAGATTTAAAAAAAAAAATCAAATTGCGTCAAGATTTGTTCATTAATATTCATGAGCTTGGAGTTGCCCGAATGCTCGGATCAAGGTCACATGATTTGAAATGGTTGTAACTCCAAAAAGAGTGGTGTTAGTACTACGTTATCATTGGTGATAAATAGGAAACTACATGTTGGCTCCAAAATGACATCCTGACCTTTGACCTTGATAGGTCAAACCCAGTCTCATGTATTAAGAAGGGATCTATATATATATTATTATTATTAGTATTTTTTTGTTACTTTTTTTGTTTGGGTCAGAAAAATGTACATTCAGTCATGATGATAAAAACCCACAGTCATACAAGTTATGAGAGTGATTTATTCCAGGATGCAGGATGAGTGCACGATGCTTCCTGATGAGGACACACAATTGTTTTAATAGCAAAATCAACAAATCAAACAAACCATCAGAAAGAGGCAAAGGAGGAAAAGCAACTCAGTGTGTTTAAAACTCCATAATCGGTGCCAATGGCTGTTAAGTCCTTCACCATTATATCAGAACATCAGTAATCCCACCATCCCCTTTGTTAAAGAGGACATTAATACAATGACACATCACTAGAAAACTAATAACAAGCCGAACATGAGCAAAATATGTACAAACAATGAATTAAGTTGTAAACCAGAGCAGGTGAGTGTGATCTGCTGTTTGTTTGTGTCAAACACAGATCAGAGGGTTATTTTAGTGTTTACGGTTGGAAGTCTATGAAGGCGTCCCGTCAAAAGACTTGCTTGGCTGCTGTCGGTTACATGTGGACAGCGTGTCTTACATCATTAGTGCAATCATACAAACAAAACTTCAGCAAAAGGCAACAGAAACACTAACCAGTGCTTACAGGTACTGAGAAAAAGAGACAAAAACAGACAAGTGTATCAAAAATATCCATCTAAATAGTCACCGCTGTGTAAATGTAAGTATCTTCAAGACAGTCAAATTATTTCCAGTAACAATGAAGACCATAAAATTATGTTGCTCATGAGTTTACATTGAAAACAATCATAATAAAAACAAAAAAAAGGACATGTGAGCAGGCAATGGCGTTGGGAGGGAAAGAAAAAAAAAAAAAGAAAGAGTGAGAGTTTCTCAAGTTAAGGAACCTCAGTGAAGAAATCGCTGTGTATTTTGGTAGTAGTGTAAAACACACGCACACACGTCAAAGGGAATATGTACAAAGAGGAGATTGTTTGTATTTACACATTTTACATACAACAAACCAAACCTTTAAAGAGACATGATTCCACTGTGGGCTACGCCTAATATAGGCTGATACAGTACATCAACTACACCTTCCCTCCAAGACGGCAACCTCTGTCTCCAGGGCAATGAGTCTGCTTTGACCTCTGACCTGGAAAATGTGGGGTATACGAGGAAGAGGACCAGGATGAGGGAGTGGAAGGGGTGTACTGTTAGAAATAAACCTAACTCCAGGTATGTTACTGTGCAGATCAGCGTCTGCCATTTCAGGCACCGTGGGACAGACAGCGTTCTCCTACAAAGGTGCTCGTTTTAGACACTTAAACGTATGTGACGCCAGTTCAGAATGTGAGTCAGACTAACACAAAATGACGCAGGGTGAACGTACAGTATAGTCCAAAAGACAGAGCTATTGTGTGTGTGAGTGTGTGTGTGTGTGTGTGTGTGTGGGGAGGAAATTTAAGAAAGTGCAACATTGCTCTCTTGTGTTTGCATCTGGGAATATGCAAATCTGCAAGGGTTTTCCTACGCCTACATTCCTTTCACAGGATATTATTGCCTTTGAGAGAGAGAGAGAGAGAGAGAGAGAGAGAGACAGACACAGAGAGAGAGAGACAGAGAGAGAGAGAGAGAGAGAGAGACAGAGAGAGACAGACACAGAGAGAGAGAGACAGAGAGAGACAGACACAGAGAGAGAGAGACAGAGAGAGACAGACAGACAGAGAGAGAGAGAGAGAAGAGAGAGATTCTAGTGTTTGTGAAGAAAAACCAAAGGGGTAAAGAGGAAAAAAAACAGTTTTTTTCTGCCATCGATGTCACAACTATCGTTAAGTGTTTGGAAACCAACACACAAGTCTTTGGCCACTAGTTAGCGTGAGCGGCTCTACTGCTTTAACCGTTTCTGTTCCTGTCATTCTGAGTGTCTACATGTGACAGACAACGTACACACATTTCTTTTTTTTTTTTTTTCTCTTTTTTTGTTTGTTTGTTTTTTTCTCTCTCCAAAAACACAGATGAGTGAGTGTCCTTGGTGTGACGCCGTCCAGACCTCCATCCTCAACAGGCATCAGTGTGGGTCTCCACAGCCAGGGGAGAAAAAAGGGGGTGGGGAACAGGTGGGCGTTTGGAAAGACGCATTAGCAGAGATCCTCCCCTCTGTTAGCAGGAAGAGACTTCAGGGGGTTCAGACTCGGCCCCTAAAAAAACCAATACAACAAAAAACACACACCAAAGCTGGAGTTGAGGGTTGAGGAGTCCATGGAGGTGAAGAGTCCAGAAGGAGGAGAGGGAAGAGGACAGGACAGACGCAGAGTGGAGTCCCTGTGCTCGTTAGCCGGCTAGGCTAGGCTAGCTCATTAGCGTTGCCATGGCAGCCATCAGCTGGTCAGGTAATTGTGTAGTTCTCTGGTTGAGTTGATGCTCAGGACCACACCAGAATGGTTGCCTGGCAACAAGAAGGCAGAAGAAACAGACAAAGTACTGAGCAACGATGAAGAATGAAAAGAATGAAAGCAAAACATGTAACGAAATAACCTGTGGAGCTGCTACTGCGACCAGAGGAACTGTGTGTGTGTGTGTGTGTGTGTGGGGACACGTTTCCAACAGTCCGTTCTGATTTTTAGTTGGATTTTATTATTATTATTTAGTTTTATATATTATTTATTTATTATATATACGTCTGTACCAGGTTGTAGCATTTCTTGCTAATTTCCACCTGTTGTCCCATCGGCAGGTTGATGTAAAACATAAAATACATATAAAATATATATATATATATATATATATATATATATATATATATATATATGTCAATTTGTCTATGCTTTGATTGCTATTGTTCAATTTTCTCATTTTGTTGGTCATTCGTTTTTGTCTGTATGCATTTATTTATTTATTTATTTTTAGGTGTGTTTGTACTGTATGTACATGTGAAGATGATAAGTGAGATGAAATGATCCTCGGGACTTGATTTTCCATATATTATGTTGATAGGAAATGAAACTACACACTGATTTGTGGAGAAGAGTTGGGATTAAATAGTAAGTTTTTACTTCCTTTCAGTCCTTTATGAATATGCAAATGAAATTATGTTTATTTTTCATGTATATGTTCCCTTTTTGTCTTGTTTGTTTCACTAATGGGGACCGAGAGGGATTGTCATTTGTGACATATTTAAAATAAACTCAATTTCTCTCCAATTTGGTTTGACTAAAGTATCAGGAACGTATTATTTATTCATTCGATTTTCACGTAATATGAATAAAGGTTACTTATGAGGTTTGTTTTCACTTCCTGATGAAGGGTTGAAGCTGTTTTTTAAAGTCTACATATGACCATGTCATGACAATAAAGGTATTTTACCATTTAAAAACAGTCCCTGGGAGTTTTCTTCCTGTTCATAATCTACTTTATGTATCACTTTTTCCAAAGAGCACCTAAAAAAACCCTCTTTTTTGGGTCCTGGAAGCATTACTTCCCATGATTTTTCTTTCTTTCTTTCTTTCTTTCTTTCTTTCTTTCTTTCTTTCTTTTTGTGTATTTTGTTTATTTGGTTGCTTTTTTCCTCCAATTCAGTTTGGCTAATGTATTAGTCATTTATTATTTATTCTTAATTTTCAGGTAATATGAAGGAAGAATTAACCTTTATCACTATTTATTGTTTTATTATTTGTATTTGTTTTGAAAAAATGCACAGCAGAAAATAGATTATTTACATTTGTTTTCTTCTCATGTATTTTTAAATGAACTTACAAGTATTTCTGTGGTTAATTCTATATGGTTTTATGTCCCAGTTTCCTCTTTCATTAGTAATTTATCAGCAGTCATTATAATATTATCATCTACATTTTGTTTGTTCAGTGAAAACCAGGTTCCTTTTTTCCAATAATAGATCAGGTTAATACAAGCTCAGAGTAAATTTAAAGGTTATTACATCAAAACATCCTTAAAAAATCCAAACTGAACATAAAACTGTAATTTGTCAAACTACAGTTTTTAGGTTTTTTTTTTTAAATCAATGAATCATAGTTGCAGAAGATGTTTCTATGTTTACTATGGAGCATCTTAAAACCCCTCACATCTGATGTTTCTGAAAACCTGAGGACTTGTATTTCACCTGAATTATTTATATGTATTGATATAACGAGTGGTTCCAAACCTTTTAAACATCTTAGATCAGGAGAAGCTTTTGGTTTCTCCTTCTGAACTCTCATTATCTTTCAAAATATTTTCTGGAAACTTTAAAAAAAATAATAACTGTGTACTTTAACTACTTCAATAAAATGATTGAACCTATTAAATGTATATTTTTTAACATATAACTGGTGTATTTAATCCATTCTATTTTAGAAGTAACATTCTTTTCTGTCTAATGATGATTAAAGCCAATAAATAACCTGTTCCTCAAAACTCCACAGGATATCCTTCATGTTAATAATGTCACAGTGAAAGATTCATGCAAGGCAAGCAATAAGCACTAAAAGTTAGTCATGCTCATGATGTCAGAAAAAAAAGAATAAATAATGATCAATTGTATGCTTTAATATGGCAAAGCAAAGTTGCTTAAAGGGGTTTTATATATATATATATATGTATATATATATATATATATATATATATATATATATATATATATATATATATATATATATATATATATATATATATATATATATATATATATATATATATATATATGGATAATACAATGATACTAATAAGGGGGGGTAATGTGAATAGCAAGGGGGTAGTATGGAATCGGACTCAGGCTACCCCCAGGGGTAATCTGATATTGATTTCAGGTTAATTTAAAACGGGGGGTAGTTTGAAACCTTTACACTGGGTCAGATCTGTGCTGTTCCAATAGTTTTTAAACAGGTACAGTATATGGGCAACATTTGCCTCCAGTCTGAATGTAGCCTTATTTTCTTGTATTCATCACATGACATGCCCTGTTTGTGACATCACACTGTCCTGAGTATTGTAGCACAATAACATAATATGATGCAAAAGTATGATATGATTTGGTTTCAGATGAGAGACAAAAAAAAAAAAAGAAAAACAAAAAGAAAAACAAGGCTCTGGACATGAAGTCAAAGCCGCGTTCATTAAAAATAGTGATTAAGAAAAAAAGGTGAATCCTCCAGTACCTTGGTGTGTGTTAGCTGCTGGTGTTAGTGGCTTTTAGTAGCAGTGGTTAGTGGTAGTCCTTATAAGGGAACGGAAGGCGGGGCTACCTCCTGCGTTACCTAGAGTCTGCGAGTCCAGGTCGTCATCGATGAACTCCTCACCCTGGATGATGTGTTGTGTGTCTTCGCTGTGGTTGACCGGGCTGGTCATCTCCTGCTCCTTTTCGTTGTGCATCTGGGCGTACACGTTGCGGTTGCCTGGAAGCTTCCTGAAAAACAGTGGGGGATAGGCATCCTCAGTCCTAAGCCAAGGACTGTGGGATTTGTAGTTTTTATAAGATGAGGCTGTAGTTTCACACTGGTTTTCATTTGAGTGACATTTTAGTGACTTCGTGTTTGGGACATGAGGAGGTGCTGCTGGTGGTGAGAAGAAAGCATGCAGTTACACCACGTACACACACACACACACACACACACACACACACACACACACACACACACACACACACACTGAAAAGTCCATGCATGTTCTTATTGTCAGGTGATATTATTATTATTCTTATATCTTCCTGAGACACAGTAATGTATGTTGTCCTCTGTAGGGGACAAGACTTTTACAGCTTTATTTAATAACCCCAAAAAAACAAACAAAAAACAGTTGTCCACTGCTGATACAGGTAAAAAAATGGGTTCTTTGTAAAGGTAACACCCTGTAGTTTGGACTGAAACAACCTTCACTATTGTTGTTTATTTGAAATGTAAAAAAAATAAATAAATGGTGAAAACCAGGGTGTATGCAGCTGTATTTGGTAGGTATGGACTGAAACACAATATCTACCAACAGACCAATGTATGAGCACTTTTCAGTTCAAAGTTGAGAACTTTATTTCTAAAAATGTCACTTTTAAAGCATTTTTTTCCCTATGGAGATTATGTATTTTTTTACAAAGGGGAAATTTGGGGTATTATTATTTTTTCCAAAGTGCCTTTAATAACCTTATTTCAGCAAAAAATAGATGAAAATAAATATTTCACACACAAAATTCTGACTGTCAGTGTTAAAATAAAATGTAAACAAGTAGCTCATTGTCTATCCAACTGTCACCACTGATTATAAATGTGACATAATGTGTTGGAACGTTGATAGATGATTGATCAGATGACAGCCTTTAAAAGCCAAATGTGTCATATTTGTCTTTTGTGGAAATCATCCTTTTTGTGTATGTGGTGTTACTGTTACACCTCAGAATGGTTTATATATTCATATAATTGAGTATGTTCGCTTTAATTTGATGTGTGACAAGGGGAGGTGCATTAATATGGGAGCTGTATATATATAAATGTGATAGTATGTTTGATTAACCCTTTAAACTTCCACTTAATTTCACCTAAATGTCTTAATAAAGTCAATTAAATCCTGTTCTTGAACCATTTTAGTAACATGCAGTTGGTGTTTGGTTATATTATACATGAAAAATTCAGATGAAAACTAAGACATTGGAGGCAGGTCCTGTTAAATGATACAATAGATAAAACATTTGTGGATATTTATTGTTGTTTTGATGTGTTTTTGGACTACATTTGGACAAATATTTGTTTAGTTTTTGTTGGACTATGACTGTGTTTGTTGGAATATGGTTCCTCTGTGGATAATTATGAGACATAAAAGGTTTAGATCAGCTGTTTGACATTTGTATTTTGAACAAATGAGTGATTGTACCTGCTGTGGATACTTTATCTGAAAGTGGTTCATATCTTCTGATGTGTGAGAATTTCTGTTGTCAAACTACATTAGGTCATGTGACATTTGGATAAATAGTTCAGGCCTACTGTATATGTGGACCCTTGGAAGTTTAAAGGGTTAATCTGAATCCTTTTTTTTTTTCTTTCTTTCCCTTTTTTTCTTCTTCTACTAACTTTTTTTTCCTATAAATTTTAATCATTTAACAACACTAATTGTATTCTATTCTATTGTGGGACAGGGTTAACATGCAGATGTTTCCGATACAACACACTCACCTTTTAAACTTGTAAAGGATGAAGGAGCCGGTGGCGATGATGCTAATCAGGAAAAGGACCGCTAAAGCCCAAACCCCTGGACTCCCTGCAGCTCCGTGGTACCCTGCATTAATAACATATAGTATAGTTAGAACACAGCTTTGATAAGAAAACACTTTACATTAACAGAGAGAAAGAAACTGATGTCAAAACTGCACAAACAAACACACAAAGGACAAGGTAACAGTCTGGAAACACCTCAGGAAGAAGAAGTAAAAAAAATCACCCCACAGACAGAAACCATTTCCATTTCAGAAAAGAGGAATCAGGTGAAAAAGCACAACACGGCACAGTCAGAGTCAGAGCAGGTAAGGTTTGGATAGTTAGTGACAGAAAGCTGCAGGTGTGGATTCATGAACGCACCGGTCTGTGTGTCGGCTGTTGTGGACTCATTAGCAATTAGACCTAGCCCTTGGAAATAAACCCATAATATACATGCAGTTATCATTTAAAAGAAACGCAAAAAACTGTGTCATAAAAGGCAGAGTGTAGGGGAAGGAATGTACAGCCTGGAGGCACTGTACCTGCGTTTGGGTCGGCCAGCAGCACCAGAACCTGAAGACCCCCTCGCACCACGAAGCTCACATTGTTATCGTTGAAGGCTTGTAATATGGCAGGGATTCTCTGAGGAGGAGAAACAAGGATTGAATGGTAGGTGAGGTGAGGTAGGGTAGGGTACGGGTGAGGTGAGGTGAGGTGAGGTGAGGTGAGGTAAGGTAAGGTAAGGTAAGGTAAGGTAAGGTAAGGTAAGGTAAGGTAAGGTAAGGTAAGGTACGGTAAGGTAAGGTAAGGTAAGGTAAGGTGAGGTGAGGTGAGGTGAGGTGAGGTGAGGTGAGGTGAGGTGAGGTGAGGTGAGGTGAGGTGAGGTGAGGTGAGGTAAGGTAAGATGAGGTAAGGTAAGGTAAGGTAAGGTAAGGTAAGGTAAGGTGAGGTAAGGTGAGGTAAGGTAAGGTGAGGTAAGGTAAGGTGAGGTGAGGTGAGGTGAGGTGAGGTAAGGTACGGGTGAGGTAAGGTAAGGTAAGGTAAGGTAAGGTAAGGTAAGGTAAGGTAAGGTAAGGTAAGGTAAGGTAAGGTACGGGTGAGGTAAGGTAAGGTAAGGTAAGGTAAGGTAAGGTAAGGTAAGGTGAGGTAAGGTAATGTTAAGATATAATACAATATAAGATACAATGACATGAGATAAGTTTGAGATAAGACAAAGTAAGGTAAGATCAGATAATTTAAGTTAAGGTAAGATAATAAACACACTGCACCATATGAGCAGTGGACAGAAAAAAGATCCTCCTGTTGTTGTGTCTTACATTAAAAAACATAAATCCATCCGTCTGAGCTGTACCTTATCTACGAAGATGCTCCTCTTGGCTGGTTTACTGTCCAGTGGGAGGACGTACAGGTCGGCCGTGGTGGGAAGACCCGGCTTCACCACGGTAACCAGTGACTCCTGTGGAACACCTGTGATCTAAAGGCAGACCAGTAAAAGTCAGTAAGCTTAGGAATAATGTGATTTCTACAGCAGCACAAACTAAACCACCGTCGCACCTTGGCCAGTATTTTGGTGACCACATGACCGATGTCCTCTCTCCACTCTGGGATGTTTGGGTTGAAGCGGTCCAGGTTTCGGCTGAAGCTCAGAGGGATGACCTGGAAGTTATCTAGGGGAATGGGTTGGAAAGAAAATAACATTAGAGGTAAAAAAAAAGAAAAAAAAAAGAAGAAAACAGTCATGAATATAAAACACCACATACTACTTATTCATGGAGGCAGAAGTATCACTGTTGGAAATATGTTTTTATTCCATTTAGGACTGAGCCATGGACACCCTTATAACAGTTCTGGATGTTTCCTTATAATTTAGTTTTATTTAGTGTTGACTTTTTTTCCCCACCAGTTATTATTATAATTTTTTTTATATGTTTTATCTTCATTGCCGTCATATTTCAATAATTGCCATAAAGGACTTCTTTCAGAACTGCTTTCTCCCAACTTTAGTCTCCATGTTTCCCAGTAATGACGACTCTAAACCACAAGAAGTGACGTCAACCTCGTCTTCTTCTGCCACCGTGTTGTCACCATGCTGTTCATAGGGTTTTCATATTCTAAAGGGGGGGGGGGTGTACCCTATGGCTGGCCTGATCCATGGGTTGTGGCTGTTGTATTTGCTTCCACCGCTACCACTGCCACAATAACAATAATACTAGTAAATTAAACTATTGAGATTATTATGACTATTATATATTTATTTCTGTGATCTTTTTCTCGTTATCATTATGACAGTAATTATCATTTTACTTTACCTTCACTCCCCCGTTTCCCCCCCCCCCCCCCCCCTTTCACTACTAATCACTCCATATTGTTTACTATCTTTCATTGTAACGTCATCAGTTTTGTTGTGAAGGGGTAGTCTTACTTCTTCCCACTCGCTTTCAAATGTGTTATAGAAGTGTATAAGAATTTATTTACGTTATTATTTATTTCCCTGTTTGTTTTTCTTCCTTGGTTGCTTTTTCTTTCCTCTGTGGCACATTCGAAATAAAATAACTTGCTCTGGTCACTTCTGGAATGGGGAATGTTGATAGTCAAGCTAACTGCTAACAAGCTAACATGAATAGTCCCATTTCAAAAACTATAGTTTGGTTCGATTACAGTCTGACTAAGGTGTATTTATGGCTTTTAAAATTTTGATAATAGCTGGACAAAGGCAATAAGTCGACTTTCAAAGTGCATGTAAATGTACTGACTAACTTCTGCACCTATATCAGCAACATCTGCTGGTTTATGTTCATGTTCATTGTACTTCCTTGATCTCTTTGCTTTTCCTGTCTACACAGAGGTGCATCAATCAAAGTTCTCCCCTCAAACCTTTTTGAACTTTAAAGCATAGTTTTTGTTGAGAAAATAAAATGTAGGGAAAAAGATCTAATTTGTGGATCTGAATCTGATTTTCACTGTGTTTTAGTTGTGGAAAATGAAAAGTGTCTGAAGCAGTGAAGCTGAAAGGTTTTGTTACCGTAGACTTGGACAGTCCTGGTGTCCTGCACCATGGATCGTCCATTGGAGGCTTGGACTGTGACTGACACCTGTCCTGTCTCTGGGAAGCGAATCAGAAGGCTGTTCTGCAGAGTCAGTGTGGGCTGCAGGAAAAAAAAATCACATCAGGTGGGATGTAAGGAAGCTGTACATTAGTTCTAGGAGGAAATGTCTAAAGCTGTGTTTCCTAAATTTAGGGCCAGAACCTGAAACACAGACCCATATTACCTCCATGTATCCCTAACAACTCAAGAGAATAAAAGAAAGTCAGATGAAAAGGAAATGAAGCTAAAATGTTTCACATACATTTCTAATGAAAACAGAAAAGTCTTATCCGAACACTTTATAAATGTTTACCCAAGCAAAGCAATCAACATCAAAGAGAAGAAGCATTAGTTGTAAAATACATAAGACAATAATAGCCTATAATAATTTAAAAAACAATGCAAAACATGGAGACAAAAGACAAAACAAGACAATAACATGATAGAATAAAAGCAGAATTAAAGTAATGTGAAAGACACACATTGAGAAATATGTAAATAAAAATGTAGATATAGTTTTGCTGCTGAGGAGAGCTAGAATTTATTATTATTATTATTATTATTATTATTATTAATAATACTACTAATAATACTTTTATTTTGAAAGTGCTTTCAGTCAAAGTGCTGTACAAATAGTTACAACAGATGTTAAGACAATTTCCATATGTACTGACTAAACAACTGGAACACATAGTATATAATTTAAAACAAAATAAACATATTAAGTTACAAATGTGCCACCAAACAAGTGGGTCTTTAACTTTGTTTTCTAAAAATGATTATGTTCAGTTACAGATGTTGTCCTTCCTTCTGTTTGTCTCATTGTTTACCTGCAGACTGTCTCCTATCCACCAGTAGAAGACGGTCAGGTTGGCTTCAGATGGAAGAACCATAGCAGTCAGATTGACTTCATGGTTGGTCCCAGCGATGGGAACGACCTCTAGGTGAACTTCCTGCAGAGGAGCTAGAGGGTAGCATGAAAAATGGGGTTAGTCAGACAACACTGCACATATTTGAACTAAAATACAAGTCAAGTAAAAACTGGAAGTGACAGGTATGGTAATGTCATATTAGAGGAGAAACATAATTAAATATTGGCTGATTGGAATCTTCAATAAAAGCCAAAATATAGCAGATAATTAAAGCAAAACAAACAAACAAACAAAAAAAAACCTAAACATCCACCAGCGTCCAAAATCATCTACTGATCTAAAATCTTTAATACATTTTGGACCACTAATGCTATAAAAATATTTAAATAATACAGTTGAAATGTTATTATATCTCACCTATAAGTTACTCTTTAGGTGATTCTGTCTTATTTTAAGTTTGATGAGTTACTTAGACTTGGTAAGAATTTGACTTTTTCAGTGAGTTCTGACCTGTGACCTGGATGTACATGGTGGCTTCATCATGTCCTGCTATGTTCTCTGCCTTCACTGTGACTTTATACATCCCCGGCTTTTCATAACGATGCTGAATGGGTTCGTCCGTCACCGTCAGGTTCTGGTAAATAGCTCGTACCCCGTCACCGAGGTCCACCTGGTACTTGGTGCTGCTGGTGTCGCCCTGTTGGGGAGAACAGAGGATTATATGAGGATGGAAAACACCTGAAGGAAAAGAAATGTAGGTGAAGAAAAAAGATAAATAAAAATCACATAAAATCATTAATTATGCATGCATTGATCTCAAGCAATGTTGACTCCCCCTCTGTGGGGTTAAAAAAAAAGAGAACAAAATGCAGACAAATTAGAAAAAAAAAAAAAATTCTATTTGTTACTTATTTTCCGATCTGCTCATTTGTTGTTGTTGTTGTTTTTTTGTTCCGTTTATTTTTTTTGTATATATCTATATGTTTAGTACTTCAATTATTATTATTTATTATTATTATTTTTTATTATTATCATAATTTTGTATTCAGGTTAATGGGGAAGTGAAGAAGGAGTAGGATTAAATAAGCTTATGCTTCATCCTACTCCTTTTTGGACATGTCATATTATTATTATTATTATTATTATTGTATTGATTATTGTTGCATTCTGCACATGTTTGAAATAAAGCATTCAAATCAAAATCAAATCAGATTAAAAGTCCTAAAAAAAATAGGTATCCCACCTGTTCCTGCTGTACGATGAATGTGATGTCATCACCAGGTGCCACCGCCAGCAGCTGCCCCTTGATGCCCATCTGTAGTCCTTTTGGAGGTAGAATGGGGCAGGTGTGCTGTTTGGCACTTTGCTGCTTGTTTATTCCCCCTTCACATACATTAGATATCACTTTCCTGTATCTGAAACACAGCAGAGGTTTTGTACATTTTTTATTTTATGATTTCAAACAGCACACTGGAGTAAATTGCCCTGAAAAAACAAGTAGAAAAACAATGCATATGAGATATTTTTGCTTGAATTATGCAAATAAATCAATAAATCTGGCAATAGAACAAGTGAAAATGATCTTGATGAGATTTCTCTGCATAAGATTTTCAAGATCTTTAACTTCTTACACTGTAAAAAAAAAAAGAGTATTTTTCTTATTTCTAGTCCAAATATTTAATCACACTTAAAATAAGACATAACAGCAACTTTTTTAGTGAGATTTAAGAATTTAGATATTGAGAATGCTATTTCAAGATGCTAATTTTCACTTTTTATAGTTTATTCACACACTAAATGAATAAATAAATAAATAAATAAATAAATCTGCCAGTGGAACAAGTGAAAATTATCTCGGTAAAATTAATGAAATAAGAATTTCCACATCTGTTGTCTAAAAATCAGTTCTTACATCTCACTGAAAAGTTACTTTTTTGATAATTATGTCTTATTTTAAGGACGGTGACATGTTTTAACTAGAAATGAGAAAAATACACTTTGTAAAATTGTAAGATTCAACAGTGACCAAAACCATCTAAAATCAGGTGAAATATAGCTTCTTAGTATATAGTTTATTATTGTTATTATTATTATTATTATTATTATTATTATTATTATTATTATTATTATTATTATTATTAGGTTTGGACATGAAAAGACCATTGTGTTGAGTGGAGTGTGGACATGAAAGTACCCGGTGCTGGACTCATAGTTCTGTCCTAGATGGCAGTCCTCAGGAGGTGAATCTGGGTCATACCAGAAATCAGCAAAGCAGCGATCCCCTTCTGTGTGTGACCGCTCGAACCCATAGTCACTGCGCACACACACACACACACACACACACACACACACACAGTATTACAAACAGTGACTAAATCTGCTGAATAGTGAACTATGAATGCCCTTATAATATGAGCAGCGTCTCTGTACATGTCGAACACATTAAAGTCTTGGTAAATGAAGCTCCTGACATCTGTGCACTGAACATGAACCCTTCTGAAGTCACTCCAATGTTTACTGCTGCATCATCCCTGATTCAAAAACAGGAGCCAGACCTGCTCAGCATTATTATTAAAAAGTCCCAAAGCAAGATGGGATGTTAAAAACTGAGCTGTGCACACAACATACATTTTACTGCACTAGACTGTACCTCATGTATTTGATATTTCTTTTCTATAAATAATATACATTGTCTTGATATACATATTCTTTAGTGTTTTTATATTTTCTTTTATGGAGATAAAAAATACTAAGAACAATTTTATTATGTGCACATAATGACAAATAAATATTCTTACATCGTGCAATATTTGTCCCTCTTGTTATTTTCTTTAATTTATCACCACTTTACTTGGCATTGTGGGATATGACTAAGGCAAATGTCACCCAAACCTGATTTTCTGTATCTAATCTGTTAAATTTAAACAACACATATCAGATTTTTTTTTGTAATCTGACCCAGGCCACTTTCATATGTGGTCCTAAATCCAATATGTACATGATATTTTGCAATGTGACTTCAGTTTGAATGGCTGGGTCACATTTATCTGACCTTCACATCATTGAAATGTGACAAACATCAGAATTCTGCATCCGAGGAGGAATAACATAATTTGTTCTGTAAAAACGACGCACGGCTGCGACCTCTTTTGTACATGCAAGTCACTTCAGGGTCACATTCAGTTCATATTGCAACCTGATAAACAATGCAATTAATGTTTAATATGAATGAGTACACAAAAAAATTGGATTTCCCCCCAAAAATGTGAATTGTGTATTAAGATCTGTAGCCAAAATGACCAAATGGAACACATACAACCATGGAAAATTATTAGACCATCAAAAATCATCAAATACGATAGTTATGCAATCAAGTACTAACTGTTGTATGTATCATGTGACTAAAACAGACTGACAAGAAAACATGGAATTGATTATTATCAAGAAGAAAAGGAAAAATAAATTGATCAGCTCTTAAATTAAACACTTATGAGCTAGTTTTGCTGTTATCATATTTGTCCAAACAAATGTCCTATGGAGGCATTTTTCCATGATTGTACTTTAAATTCTACGCACTAGATAATCACATAATATTGGTTGACTTATGAATTGATCCAGTCCACCTCCACATTCACATTATACAGAAAAAAAAAGAGTAAATAAATGAAGCAAAATCTAAAGAGAAATAAGATGAAAACATTTGTGTAATACTGCTCTAGACTGATAGTATGTGGGATGAGAGTAAATATTAAAATATTTGGCTGCAAGACAAAAAAAAAAAAAATGCATTGATCTCAAACAATGTTGACTCCCTCTCTGTGGTGTTAAACAATGAGAACAAATGCAGACAAAAAAAAGAGAGAGAAAAAAAAAAAGTAGAATTTTATTAGTGTTTTTTTTCTGAGCGTATTGATCAGTATTGAACTCGTTAATGCGACCAGGCTGATGGAGTGTGTGTTGTCAGTGCTCACCAGTTGAAGTCTCTCTCTGTGCATTGACAGGGTTTATTGGTGAGAGCTGAAGTATAGCTTTTCCCTTTAATACAGAATGCCGTGTCCTTTCTCTTCCTGAAAGTGCGTTCTTGACCCATAATGCACTTCTCACCCTGGAGCGACCGTAGAGAAGCAATAATTCAGTTTTCATGGATAAGCAGCCATCTTTGTGTGTGTGTGTGTGTGTGTGTGTGTGTTTGTGTGTTACCTGTAGGGTGGTGAGCTGCCAGGACTCGTAGTCCGACTCTGTGCACTGACGAGGGAAGGACTGTCTGAAGTCCACTTTGACCAGTTCCCAGTCTGACCTGTAGCTGATGTGGCCGAACACACTGCACAGAAACACCAGCACCACAGAGTAAGTTATTTAGCATTTTTAGCATTTAGCATCACAAACTCCTGTGTAAAGACATGTTAGTCTGCAAATCAAATTATAGTGTAGTAAATAGACCACCCTTGTCAGTTCAGTTTCCTTATATATATGAAAAAAAAAGCAGGAAATATTGTGCATAATATTAAAAATATCCAGTCAAAAAACGTATAAAATAAGTAACAAAATGGACAATAACAGCCAAAAATGTATAATAAACCAACAAAATAATAAGTAACGTGAAGAAAATAAGGCACAAATGACACAAAAGTGAAGAAAAAATAATAAAATACAATATTAAATGTAGAAATATAAGATAAAATAAGGAACAAAATTACCAAAAACTAATAAATATTTACAAAATAATAACTTTGTTTAAATAAACTATAGTTAAGTATAAATAAATAAGTAAATAAATAAATAAATAATGTAATTTGGTTCCACTAGTTTTAGTTTTGGCTTTTTCTTTCTTTTTCTTTTTTAAATCAGTTGCTTTTTGACACCTGTTTATATTCATAGATCAGATCCATGAACAAAAGTCTGTAAAATTACAGTAAAAAGCAGTAACTTTTTTTCCTGAATATTGAAATGAAACCATCCTTTCAGAACGCGTCATCGTTACTGGGTGACTATGGCTCAGTTTTTAGAGCAGCTCAACCACGGTTGGCAGTTTGAATCCTAGCTCAGACTGTCCACATGTCGAAGTGTCCTTGGGCAAGACACTGAACCCACAATTGCTACTGTGGGTCTGGCAGCACCCGCTTACTGCTGTGTGTGTGTGAATGGGTGAATGTGAAACCTATGTAAAGCACTATATAAGTGCAGTCCATTTACAAGTCATTGATTTTTTAACATATTTATAATTTTTTGCTGTAGATTTAAGCCACATTGAACATTTGAATATTCCATTCTTCCCACCCCTTGTGACATTATTTATTTTGACAAAACATCTACTAGTGGCTTAAATCTTTTGCACATTGTCATAAATCATCCACTGATTCATTTAATATATTTGCTCTAATATACTTTTTTAGTATGTGGATCATAACATCAAATGATGCCATGTCATTTAGTAGATATATACCCTAATATCAGAAAAATATACAGGAATACCTGGCTTTTGGATTTCCCCAAACGATATCCAGAGGACAAACTAATGGGACAAACCTTAAACTACAGTGCTTCAAATATATAGAACATTTTCAATAAGACTTAATAGTGTGTTCTCTGCAGTTCCTCATCTTCTCCACTAGATGGTGGTGTGCTACAGTACTTCACATGTCATGGAATCTTCAAATTCCGAACATCATTACTTCAAACTAAATAAGTGATCCAATTGTGAGAAATGTCACCTTCTTGGGTCTTTACATACTCTTCTTTACAGGGTTATATAATAAATCTGATGTAAATAGAAGCAGATTTTACGATTTCAGTCGAGTTATTACAATTCTTCTACTTTTTTTTTAAATTTTTTTTTAAAAAGTGGCTGGTTTGACTGCTATTGTGTAAAGGTTAATCGATCTTATAAGTAGCCTAAACTTCCAAAGCATGAAAAAGAAAATACAGGAAAATCACTTCATTTTAAAGCATAAAAATGTGTTTTAAAGATGCATTATTACAAGACACAGAGTCAATGCAACACTTTTTCCAATGTTGAACATCCACTTCAGAGCAATAAGACTATTAGTGGACAAACAACCCTCCAATCAGCTTAGTGAAAAGAAATCGACATTCATTAAACAATGACAAATGTGTTCCTTTAGTTTCTCTCCTTAGAATAAACAGCTAAGGAGACACAACTCAACAAGGAGCATTTTGGGAAGTTGTTTTCATGAGAGGCACATTTATACATGCTGCACATAACATGGACGCTTGGACTGTGACCCTGTTACCACCACGGCTTCATCTCACATGCAGAGGATTGTGGGTAGGAGGAGACATAAAAGTGTATTGGTTTGAAACCTACACAATATGAGCAGATGTAGTAGTAGTTTGTGGAATGCTGCAATTAATATCAGTATTTGGACACTAAACATTTTTGGCATACTAAATAGTATGACTCATGTGTGATTGCATGTTCCACTTTAAATAATACCTATTCATAAAAAGTTTGCTTAAGGAGCGCTACCTGGACTCAAAATAAATAATAATAATTAGAGGTGCTCTATTGGATAGGAAAATAGCAAGATAAGTGAAGATAAAAAAGCCTTTATTACCTTGGCTTGGTTACAAAAACCTATAAAAATTATATAAAAACCCCAACGCGTTTCGGCATCATAGCCTTCATCAGGGAGTCAGACTTGCCACAAAGCAGGAAGAGGTATTTAAAACAGAGCCAACCAATCACAAACCTACACATAACAGTGCTAATTAGGTAAAAAAGTGTAGTATAGAAAATAGTGTAATATATAAAACCTCCACTAGGTGTCATCCTTAAAAAAGTGAAGAAGCCATAAAATGAAATTTTAACTAAATACAAGCTCTAAAAAACAACAAACACATAAGTTAAAAACAAGTTAACGAGAAGAAAATACACAGTAAAAAAGTAAAACCAAAGTCAAAATTTCATACATATACAATAAATAAATAATCTCCATAAAAAACTCCATTAAAACTCTGCAATACCTATTCATATGTGAACTATTCTCATCCCATTGTTGTTTTTTTGTTTATATTAGGTCCTGTTCTGAAGCACTGAGTTTGCATCTTAATCTTCTTCAAACCTAAAGGGATGAAGGGAAAATACACAAAGCTATGTGAAATGTAAACTTGACAATACATTTGCATGATAAATTCCTTTGTGTTTTTTTTTTTTTTTATGGAGCTGTCTGTCAGGGAAGGTTTTAGGTTTTATTAGCCTCCATGAGTTTTTAAAGTAAGACTAAAAAGATGACAGTGTCAATCATAGAATGAGAGGAAACATACAGAAGTGGTGCCAGGCATAACATCTTTTACCATTGCCAAAACACCTTTTTGGTGACTGTGATCTTTGACCTACGTTCACAAAAACTTTATGGGATCTATTTGTTACCCTTCCTGAAAATTTCATGGAAATTAGTCCAGTAGTTTTTGTGTAGTTGCTGAGAAATGGACCAAAAAACCAAACCAAAAACAACATCCCTCTCTTTTTTTATTTAGTTATTTATTTATTTTTTCAACCCCCATTATCTAGCGACAGTCACTAGTACACTCAAGTTTTATTTGTCACATGCCTGATTGTACATTGTACATTGGCAGTGAAATAAAAGTGACGTCGGCAGATGTGCAATGAATACAGATATGAATATTATGTAATAAAGTTAAAAATACTATCAGTAAAAAGAAAAAGTAAGAATAGAATAGAGGTACTACACTAGTACAAACGTGGCATTAAATAGATGATAATAATGTTTTGTTTGGTAGTAATTACTTTATACAAGGAACAAATGGTACCAGCCACAACAAACCTTACCCCTTGCAATTATTTTACCCGACTTGTCCTGTTATTGCGAAATCACTATTTTTGGTGACCTTGACCCTTTGACCTACATTCACCAAAATTGAATGGGATCTATTTTGGACCATCTTACACCTTTCCTGAAAATTGCATGGAAATTAATCCAGTGGTTTTCGTGTTAACTTGCTGCCAAACTGACAGAGAAAGAAAGAAATGAATCAAAAACAATACCCCGTCATGTCCTTTTGGGGGCAGGGTAATAAACAACATCTGGAGATACTCAGATCTATACTGATGTTAAATTTTTTTTTCTGTTTCTAACACATCAGCTTTGAGGGTTAAATATTCACTTGCCATTCCACTGACAGGACCCATTGGATTGAGATCATAAAATCAATACCACTCTGTCATTTTTTTAATAATCTTCTGGATGATCAGCGTACATGTTGCTGTTGTTTATGATTAGAGATGCATAGACCTAGAATGACCATTATCTTTAATCACTGTCAATCACAAACTCTCACAGAAAACAACATCGGTTTTCATCAAAAATCAGTGATGATATACAGTTAAAAAAAAAAAAAAAAAAACTGTCCTGGTTATATCATCAAGTGCGTCCAGTGGTTAATACTTGACCAGCTGTCATTAGTATGAGTGGTGGACGCTCTCTGCTCCCCCACCTGTCCTTGGTGCCAAGTCACTGCTCATAGACTTCATTACAGGATGGCAGGCTGCACCATCAAAAGGCGAAACTCCATGGCGAGGAAATAGAGCCCGGCTAATCTGCCAGACATGAGCTGCCCTCAACACTCCTCCATGGCCGGCGACCCTATCTCGCCAGAGCCAGATGGGTGATGTATATGTGTGTGAGGTAGTGTCTGTCAAGCTAAAGAGTGTGTGTTTGACGCGTGGCAGATAATAGTGAACGCGTGTTTAAGCCTGTTCTTGTCACTGTGTGTTTATGTGTGTGGAATGGTGTGTAGTGTCTGTGGATGCGCGTGCATGCGTTTGTGTGTGTGTGTGACCATCTCTTTGCCCTTCTCAGCAGATTACAGCTTGAAGCCTGCCTTATCTCAGAGCCTGAAGCCTGAAGTCTAAGATGATGTGACAAGTCTAACTCCAGCTATCTTTATGATGGAAAGATTAGACGGAAAAGAGGGAGAGACCAGAACAGTTAGGGACTATAGAACTTCAAATCTGAGTTGTTAATATATACTCTGTGGATAAACAGTTCATGTCTTTGTACTGGTCAAATATTATGGTAGAACACTTGTATATGGGTGCTTCTATGAAACTGGACATGAGGCTAAAAAAATCCAAAACAGATGTAGACTCATGTGATGAAATTTGGATGAACTTTAGGTCTATTTTAAAAATAAACAATTACTGAGATGAAAGCGAAACTATTTTTCAGATAACACATTATTTTTATACAAAAATCTGCATACAACACGGTAAAAAGGACACAAAAATTACATGCAATTTTTTTCTCCAAATATATTTTCATCCTCTTGCAGGTACATTTTGGGAATTTAACAATCAATCAATCAATCAATCAATCAATCAATCAATCAATCAATCAATCAATCAATCAATCAATCAATCAATCAATCAATCAATCAATCAATCAATCAATCAATCAATCAATCAATCAATCAATCAATCAATCAATCAATCAATCAATCAATCAATTTATTTATATAGCACTTTTCATGCATGAATGCATCTCAAAGTGCTTATGCAAGGCAGAGTGTTTAACAACAATGGCCGCCGTCGCAAAATCAATTTAAACGATGAATTTCTTTAAATGGGTATGTTTCATATGTAACACAAGTGGACATGATGGGTTACATAGAAAACCTCCAATGAGACTGCTGATTCATGAGAAACCCGCATGACTGGATTAGAAAATCCACTAGGATCATTACATTTAACACAGTGTCTTTATTTATTGCAGTACATCAGACCATTTACAGCTATGCTTTCCGTATCAAATCCACTGACACCTTGATAGCTTTTTCATGTACCAATTTTAATCCTATTTTTCCAATATTTTATTAAACATTCATTAACTTTTGGGATGGCTCAGAGTAAGAGTAGAATTGCTTTTCATTCATCATTAGGTCATCATTAGGCACATCCTTGGGGGAAATATATCTAGCGTCCTCTTTATTATTGGGTCTAATAAGCTGGTTAAGTACCAGGTACCAAAATGAAACCAATTTAATCAAAGCACTCATATTGATTCATTTGACTTATACTCATATAAGGAAGAGGTGTCATTAAATGTATACCTGGAAATAACAGGCCTTTGCTGATATTTGTGGTGATAAAAATAAACATGTGGTTACACTACCTGCTATCCATGCTAACACAGACAGTACAGAGCATACTTACATTACTCAAAGTAAAAAAAAAACACCATTACTTGCATGGAAAATCGAGATCAAACAAACTAAGAGCCTTTAGTACAGCAGTGGTATAATGAATTGAATCCTAAAGACTGGGTCACAGGAGATTCTATTTGAACTATTCGATATTTGTATTTACAATGAAGCGTACTTGTGACGGTCCTGGATGTTTGTAACGTTGCCATAAGTGAACGCAAACCACTGAATCTATCATGAATCTTTCACACTGGTTGAATCCTAACTAACTGGGATGTCAATACAGAGCACCACAAGAGAAAATAAAAGGAGAAAAGTGAAGCATGGAGTGAGGGCAGAGGGCAGACACAGACCCTCGTTCTCATCAACCACCACTGGAATGGTAATCAAACTCGGTGGAGGTGAAGACTGGGCTAACACCAGTCTTCTGCTGTTAAGGGCAGAGGGCTCCACTCTAAGACAACGACAGGAGATTATGGTTATGAGGAAAAGACTCCAGCTCTCTCGGCAACTCATTCCAAATGTGGAAAAAGGAAGAGCACGAAGTGTAAAGATAGGGATGTAAGGTGAAGCTACATGATGTATAGAACAGGGGTTGGTAACCTTTATACTCTAAAGCAGACGTCTTCAACCATGGTCCTGCATGTTTTAGACGTAACCCTGCTCCAAATGATCACCTCGTTATCAAGCTCTGCTGAAGCCTGATAACGACCAGGTGTGTTGGAGAAGGATGAGGGGTTGTTTACACGAGGACGATGGCGGCTAAAAATGACAAAATATTTTAATGGAAGTGCCTTTCGTTTACATGGAAACCACACTGTTAGGGTCTGAAAACGCAAAAATATTAATTATAATAAGAGATTTGATTTTTGATTTTGATTTTTTGGCCACTCAAACTGCTTCACATTAGTCATTCACTCTCACATGCTCCCTCTGGTGGTGGTAATATATATACATATGTAGCCACAGTTGCCCTGGGGCAGACTGACAGAAGCGTGGCAGCCATTTTGTGCCTACAGCCCCTCTGACCACCATACACCAGTGTGAGTGGCACTGGAGGCAAGGAGAGTGAAGTGTTTTGGCCAAGGACACAAGCGCAGAGCGGGATTCGAACCACTAACCCTTCAGTTACTGGAGGACCCGCTCTACCAACTCAGCCATGACCGCTCCCAAAAATCTGAAGACCCCTTTCAGATTGAGGAGTTTTGAAGATGAACTGGGTTGTGTCTCAAGAAATGCATAACATGTTCATGTCGCATACGCCTTTATGTCACCCATAAATGTGTATGCCCGCTAATGTGTGGGCTGCAATGGGAGATATGGACGCTTCCAAGTCATTTCATCAATTGTACAGAATTTCTACTCATACCGTAGCACGACAGAGATGGATGTACAATTACCTACGTCAGCGTGGGATGCATATGCAATTGAATTACACCCACTATTGCGTCTTCATATAAACAAAGATTTCCTCCTGAAAACGCTTTTCTAAAAGGGGGTGAAAAATTGAAGACGAGACGCCACTTTTTGTCTTCTGTTTTCATCATCACCATGTAAAAGTAGCCGAAAACATGTAGGATAGTGGGCCCTGAGGACCACTATCCTGCATGTTTTAGATGCAACCCTGCCCCAACACACCTGATTCAAATGATCAGATCGTTATCAAGTTCTGCTGAAGCCTGATAACGACCCACTGCTTTGAATCAGGTGTGTTGTAGCAGGGTGACAGTGGGCTTCGAGGACCAGGGTTCAAGACCTTCATTGCATTGCTTCATAAATTTGCCTAAAGTTTTCATGCTAACTCCAGGTCATTGGCCTCATAAACTGTAAACCATTACATACATACATACCATTATGTACATACATTACATTACATACATCTTGGACTTAAATTTGAACATGATACCACTCTGATTAGATCCAGGCTGATCATTTTATCTGACTAATTATTCAGGGCTTTCATATGTATCGTACAAATTACAATACATTGAACCTTCATCCTTGATCAATGGTTTGCCTATTTGATGATATTTGATCACATGTCTTGGCAACAAAAATCACATTATTTCATGAGGACTACATTACAGTCAAAATAAGTAAGATTAAATTGATTCAAAACTACATGGGGCCATTGGAAAATGACTAAGGACCCACATGTGGCTCTAGAGCTAATGTTTAAAAGTTGTAAATTAGATTTCGGGCAGTGTAGTGGATGCAAAGTCACAACATATTGTTTAATCAGCTGATCAGCTCATGCATTTGTATATAATGATACACGCTTTTCAACACATCCTGAGGTAAAAATATAATGTACTTCAAATCAATTCGTAGTCTGAAAGCATTTCACCCCTCTGTTTTTATAGAGAGATCAAGGACTGTTTTATTACTCTGAAGCTATCCTGAAATTGAACATTTCTCCTGTTGAGATTGAGATTTCACTCACGTCATAACCAGGGTCTCATCTCCCGGCTCACTCAGGAGTCCATCGACAAACACAGACGTACTGGTGAAGTTGTGAACAGTCCATGTTCTTCCTTCATCGATACTAAATCTGTGGAGAAACAGGGAGCATTTACAATCAGCAATACTGAAACTGAGACAAAGCAGAGGCAGTAATAGTAGTGTAAAAAACACCTGTACCTAAAGCAGTGGTTGGGGTGTGTGTGTGTGTGTGTGTGGGGGGGGTATAAATCACTCACCACATACTGCAGATAGTCAAAGATACAGTGAGGGCAGAACACAGCCTGACCAGAGCCCAGAGCCACACTGATCTGCACAGACCCCACCCTAACCCACTTCTGAACTCTTTCCCATCTTGCCTTCAGGCAGAAGCTACCACATCCAGAAGTGCAGAACAGCAAGGTTTCACAACACTTTTGTTCCACCTGCCATTTGTTTGTTAAATATGCATTTTAAATAGGGAATGTGCAATTATTATGGTGAAGACACATTTGTTTTTCTATGTGCAAGGATCATTTTTTTTTTATCACCCTTTTTATAGTATTTTATATGTCACTACATGCACTTTTTACATCAGCATTTTATTATTTTAACCAGGTTTTTAAACATATTTTATTCATTGATCACTGTGCATTGATATTTCATTTCTGCAGTCCAGCCATGATGTATGTATGAAATGACAATAATCTGACTGTCCGTCCACCCAATCAATCAATCAATCAATCAATCAATCAATCAATCAATCAATCAATCAATCAATCAATCAATCAATCAATCAATCAATCAATCAACCAACCAACCAACCAACCAACCAACCAACCAACCAACCAACCAACCAACCAACCAACCAACCAACCAAGTCCCATTTCAGTGATTTCTGAATTGAGACCTGGGTGTGGCTAGAAAGATCGAACCACCATTAAAGGGGGGTGGGGGTGGGGGGATGTTTACTTGTGTTGTCTTTGACTAACATTTCAATTTGTTTGATGATCTGAAACATGAAAGTGTGACAAAAAAACCCCCAAGAAATTAGGACAGCGGAAAATGCTTTTTCCACAATACTCTACTATGTAACCCACTGTGTTCTCCATATACATGTAGCAGGACACACACACACACACACACACACACACACACACACACACACACACACACACACACACACACACACACACACACACACACACACACATACACACACACACACCCTTGTCCACAGATTTTTCAGGCATGGGGTGTGGGAGGCAGAAGGCTGATGATGCCATTAGTGATGATTAGTTCAAAAAAGGACGAAACTTACTGGTAAACAACTGTAAACAGACACAACAAACCTTGTTTCTCACAGGTTTCATCCATTATAGATAATAGAAAAGATTTTAAATAATCATAACTTGTAATAATCTGAACTTTGACCTACTTTTCCCCCAAATGCATCACTTTTGCGTCACTAGCACTTTACAAAACCCTTTTTTGGAATGAATTAAATCAATAGTTTTACTGCTACAGTGTTAACAACCAAAGAAACAAACAATTTAATCTCTTACAAATGATTTGATCAGTGAGTATTTGTGTTCCTACAATTCAAGCTCAAAGTGAGAAGTAAACCACCATCTGTGTGGCTTCATTCATTGTGCTGAGTAAATGTGATGGTGTGATTGAGAGGGATCAATGTGGGATTGAACAGTGTGTGGCTTATGCTGCAGCCTGCGTGGGAATGATGTGTTAACAAAGACAACACTGGGATAATCAGCAGGTAAACATTCACAGTTACAAAGAAACACAGTAGATGTACAAAGCTTGTTTTTTTTTTGTCTGAAACGCCTCATAAATATTTTTTTATGTCTCAGGGGAATCATAAAAATGCAGTTTGACAGATGCAGTCTATTTATCTATCCATGTTTTTAACCATGTGTTTTTATTCATTGATGACTGAAACGATATTTACCTCCACCAAGGAGGTTATGTTATTGCCGGCGTTTATCTGTTTGTCTGTTTGTGTTCAAGATAACTCGAAAACTTATGGATGGATTTTGATGAAATTTTCAGGATATGTTGGAAATGGGAACAGGAAGAACTGACTTCATTTTGGTGGTGATCCGGGAGGTGTGGGGGGGGTCTATCTATCTATCTATCTATCTATCTATCTATCTATCTATCTATCTATCTATCTATCTATCTATCTATCTATCTATCTATCTATCTATCCACCCACCCACCTACCTACCTACTATCCACCCACCCACCTACCTACCTACCTGCCTGACAGATACAGTGATGCTCGTTAGCTGACACACTACCACGTGTAATTCTTTGTCATTTACTTCAGAATTTAAGCTTGATTTAAAAATGTCATCCACTGCTTCTGCTCTTTGTCATCACATAGAAAAAACCCCCAGCAGGGTGTGTTTTATGTACTGCAGGAGACTGTAAATACAGAATCAGCAAATGAAGTTACTGTAGATAGGTAATAGAGCCATGTTTTTTTGTGTGCAAAACTAATGAAGACTCCATAGTTGCCATGGTGATGACCACAGTTTGCTCCAACATAGCATGTGTTGGACATTCGGGCAGTATTTGAGATGTCAGGACACTGTGATTACCAACAGCAAATGGAACAATTTGTTAGGTGTAAGTCTGGAGGTAAGTCAGGTTTGAGGCTTTCTAATAGAATGGGTCTTTTTTTAAGCTCAAATAGTTTCAGAGCAGAAAGTGGAGACAATAAACGGCAACAGATACCAGGAAAGCAGGTCTTTAAGTGTGGCATCTTCATCTCCAGACTTGTTAGTGATTTGAATGGTTAAGTTATGTATGCTTTTCATTTCCATTTATGGGTTTGGGTATCATGGGTATCAAAAATAGTCGTAGGACATCGTAACAGAGCTAGCTGTCGAGTTAGCTACGCTGATGTTTTCCCCTTTTAAAATGGCGCCGCGCGTTACTAGGTGATGCGGTGATGTCACACGAAGCTATCTATCTATCTATCTATCTATCTATCTATCTATCTATCTATCTATCTATCTATCTATCTATCTATCTATCTATCTATCTATCTATCTATCTATCTATCTATCTATCTATCTATTATTATTATTATTATTACCCCACCCCCTGAAAGAGGACAGGGGTCTTGTGTTTTTTTCTGGGTTTTTTTTGGTCTGTCTGTCTGTCACCAATTTTATGCAAAAAAACTACAGGACCAATTTCCATGTAAATTTCAGGAAACATTTGAGGTGGTCCAGAATAGATCGCATTAAAGTTTGGTAAATGTCAAAGTTTCTCAATTATAACAGATAGGGCAACTTCGATCAAATGTGTGCGAGGGGGCGGGGTTTGTTGTGCCTAGTACCACTCATTATTATTTATTTATTTCTAAAATTGTTTTGTGTATTAACAGATGCTGAATACATTTTTTATTTTTACATTTTGCATGTATTGTAGACTATTTTCTTGTCATTTAGGTACACTAATGTTGAAAGTATTGACATAAATATTACGTTGTACTTGAGCAGTGTAGTTTTATTTGGGATTTCTTCGCTAATGTAGGTAACAATAGTCTTGTTTTTCCCACTTGGTTTGGTTAAATGTATGTATATAAAACTATGGGTTGATACCTTGACTACTGATGAGTTATTCCTGAACTAACACATGAACCACTAACCCACCCACCTACTTCTTTAAGCATCGACTTATCTATATCTTCAACCACCTGTCAAATTTCATCTTATTTCCTGCGACTAATACACATGGCGTTATTCAAGATGGGCGAGTGACAACCCCGAAATCAAACAGATTAAATGACTAAACTTATAAATATGCTCCAAGTCATTCCCCAGCATGAATTCCTTCAGTGTTATGAAGAGACCTAAAACAAGGCTTATTCTGCGTGGAGCTAATCATAAATCATAACGTATCATAGTCCTGTCCAGGCGGCGTGTTATGGTGGCATCTCATTTCTCAGCCTGCTAGCTTTTGTATAATTAACTGATATGAATGCACTGTGTTACCCACTATGAACCCCCCCCCACCCCCCCCATGGGTTTGAGTGAGCTGGTGAGTAGCTGGGGGAATTATCTGAAAATGATTGGAGTATGTGCACACAGGTAGGGTTGTCGCTCTTAAAAATGTAGATGTGTTGTATTTCAAGTGGCCTGGAGAATGGCATTGGGACTGTAGATACCCCTGCCCCACATGGGAACGTGCTGTAATTATATTGGAGAGTCAAAGGCACAGCAGAATAGAGGACAAATCGTGTGTTCTGGTTCTGGAAGGATTTGGTGGAGTGTCATTAGAGTCTAAATGCCAAGGACTTGACATGGTGAAGGAGCATTTGAGGTCATGAAGGGTTCTTGATAGAAACAAGTACAGGCTCTCCACTGTAATCTCTCTCTCTGGCTTTTCATACTCTCCCCTTCCTCCTCCTCCTCCTCTTCCTCCTGTCTGTCTGTTGTTATTGAATTTTTGTGGTTTAAACTGGTTCCTAGATGAAAAAAAAACAAACCTTGAAGAGCACCCTGCATGTGACATCTTACACAGAGAAAAAAACACTAGGAAGAAGAAACTAAACTAAACTAAATACATTAAAACTCTGCATTATGTAATAACTCTAAAAAGTTGTAGCCTCCTGAGACACAGCAGTGCATTTTTCTTCTCCACTGCAAAGGACATTCTTTAAAAAAAAAAAAAGAAAGAAAAGGCATCTAAAAAATTGCTGGATCATGCCGTTTTCACCCAAGACAGTTATCTAATGCATTACACGGAGGATAGAGTTAAAATATATTAATATATATTTCCCTAAATTACATAATAAAACCCACATTTTGAATTTTCTGCTGCATTATGTATAAGTAAACAGCCTAACTACCATGCATAATTAATTCTCCTGCATTTTCTAATAAAGAAAATAGAGGAACTGCAGTGCTAACACCTCTGGTGGCTGCATTTGAGAGAATAAAGTAGCAGCAATTATTCATGGTATGTTTGGGAGCTCTCTGTGAAGGCTATTGGCACGGTCAACCCTTCTAAAAACAACAGAATTACAAAAATATAAGTTCCTTAAGTCTAACTCTATTTCTATGTGTATGATCTTGCTACGACTTTTATGTTGTTATTCATAGTCAGCTATAATGCCAATGTAATATTTAGGAAGTTGGAGGTATTTGTGCATCTTTTGTGATTGAGTTGCAAGTTTTTTGAGCATATTTGCCTTTTTGGTTTAGTTGTATTATTAGTGTAAGCCCAGGTGGAGTATAAACCAATGACCATACTGTAAGTATGTGGTCAATTTCCCTTTTAAACATTAACCAGATGCCTATTACCTTAAGTATTACACACATACTGTATTTACTCTTTATTACTCACTATTACTCATAATAAAAGACACATAAATAGTGTCTTATTTTCTATAACCGTTAGCTTATTAATCAATACTTTCCCTTCACTAACCTTCTAATTATTGCTTGTTGAGCCATAGAATACTACTTGTACCATCCCTTTGTTATTCTACCTTAAAATAACTTCATGTAAATGGTCTATTGTTATGTAACAAATGCAAAACAACAAGTGTTATTAGTGTCAAAAGTAAACGAAGTGACACTGAATATGTTCTCCATTCTGAAGAGAGATTGTGCTCATTACTAATACATAGATGTCAAACTGCAAGAGAAATACTTATGAGAAGGATAGAGGAAAACTATATGTTCTAGAGCAGAGGTTTTTAACCCTGGTCCTCGGGGCCCACTGCCCTGCATGTTTTAGATGCCACCCTGCTCCAACACAGCTGATTCACGATGAGCTGATCATTTGAATTGGGTGTGATGGAGCAGGGTGACGTATAAAACATGCAGGACAGTGGGCCCTGAGGACCAGGGTTGAAGACAGAGGTAAATATAACAGACGCATAATATAACATATTTCCTCTTGTCTATTTTGACCCTTTATAATTGAGGCAACAAGGAAAGACATACGTTTGTGAATCATCCATAATTTTGTCTCTCAGACAGAACTAGTCAAACTAAAAATAGCAGATTGATTTAAAGGTTGTTCAATCCATGTAAATGTAATTAATGTAATTATTGCAGGTAAATATGCAGTTAGCAGTGATGCGTGGGCTGACCCGATGTGAGCAAGTGCCCGCAATGTTGAAATTTTTTTTTTTTTATGATATTTGGGTTGTGGTCGGTCAGCTCGTTTGTCATTTGAGATAAACATTAAAATAACCTGGTAAATACGCTTTATTAACTGAATTTATGTGAAGGTGACGTACAATGTCAGATATGGAGGGAGCAAGAGAGAAAGTTAATTTGGGAAAGTGGAAGCTCCGGAAAAATATAAACAAAAAAAGTAAGGTTTGGGACACATTCACTGAGATGTTTAAAGCTGATGAGTGGCTCCCAGGGTTTTCTTTTCCGTGTAAACCGGGTTCAAATATCTCTTTGGGTGTTACAGGTTGTCAACCCCTGGTTTAGTTGATAACTTCTGAATGATGAAGCAGGACAAAAATATTGTCTCAACATATTAACTTACAAGCAATGACATCGGATTTTAACATAGAAATAAATGCAGGTATGTGAGTAAGGTCATGTGATGTTCATAAAGACCATTGACTACTTTTTAAAAATGTGGGTCCAGAAATGGGTCTGGTCTGTCCTTTTCAAATATATTTCTTGCGGTCTGACTTGTGTGCGGGTTAGTTAAAAAAAGCGGTTGGTTGTGGGTTGTTTATACATCAAACCCGTGCATTACTAGCACTTACATTATTGTTAGATTTACTGATATATTGAAGAATGTCACATATTTTGCTTTCAACGCACTGGACATGACATTTTAAATCATCCATTGCCACTATTTTATGTTGTGAAATATAGATGAATGAGGCAGATAATGAGAGCAGATGTCCAGCAGAGACATCCAGTGGACATACAATGAGTTAATGTGGAACAACACTATCTCTCCCTCATTGCCTTTTGGCTTCAGAGTAATGGTTTTTGTCCTCGCAGCTGTGTTTCTCTCATTATCTTCTGTTATTGAGTAACTGCGAAAAGAAAGAACTGAACGCACGCCAGACGAATGTTTACAAGCCAAAAATCTCATTATGGCCATTTTATGAAATTAAGTTGTACGATTTGCTCAGATTTTACCTTTAAGAGGCTGTTTTTTTTCCCCCTGTCATCTGACTTTAACAGCTGTCTGTGGTACTGGATGAGAGGTTTCCTACCACAGTGCTGAGCCTTTGGGGTTATTGATTGAGCTGAGGCATAAAGGGGGGTAAAAATGTGAAGGACAACTTCCCTCTGTGAGACAGATGGTGGCCCGTCTGAAAGGTCATTTGATTTTGGTCTGTGATAAATGTTTTTTTTTTTGGAGTACTCTCTTATCTATAGTTTCTCATTATTTCATCCTTATTTAGTACGGTCGATGAGATAACATCTCGCTGAGCTTAAAATTGTCTACGTTGACTGTAGTGTCTGACAGGAATGAACTTAAATGATTTTGAAGGTTGTGCCAGGCTGGAGAAGATACTGATAACTGCTTGTGGAGTAGAAATATGAAAGGATCAGCTGATGATGTCTTTAGAGTTGGTTAAATAAAGATAGGAAAAAGCACATATTGTCACTAAGGTCTTTTCAGAAACAATTTTTTTTTTTTTTTTTTTAAACTTTATGGAAGATTTGAATAGTAATGACACTCATATCTTTCCACTGTTGAATTATTTTTAAAGGTATGATCTTTTTTTTTTTTTTTTTAAATGGATTTATACATTTTAAAACATTCCCCTGTTTAATAAAAAATAAATCATAAATGCTGTGCTTGGTTCAGAATTGTTCATTAATTAAACTCCACAAGTCCATCTTCAACCCTACTTCCTGCCTAATGACATCAGAAAAGGTCATTTTGAGCGCTGGCCCTTTAAATGCAAATGAGACACTTCAAGCCCCACCCCCTTCCAGGTTGTTGACTGTGCTGCTCTGTCCTATTCAACTAAAAACTGAACATTTTAGGTAATCTTTGCTAAGTTTGGACACATTGGAGCACAACAATTACTGTAGGTCACACTCAAATAAATGTTATATGTGCAAACGTTGTGATGTAACTAGTTATAGATGTAACACATTTAGAAGTAATTAAACCAAAAATGAATATAAATATTTATGAATTTTATTAACTATTAGGGTCAAAATTAAGGTCACATATAAACTAGGCTTACAACATTGGAAGTCACACTCAGGTTATATCCAAGGCAGGTATGATGTCATGACGTGGGGCATCCACAGGTCATGACCTTTCATTTGCACTTGATTTGACATCAATCAGACAAATAGTTCCAGAGATATGAACAAGAGTGTTTAATGATTTGTAACGTTTGAGCGCCCCCTTGTGGGGAATCTAGAAATGGTAAATCATCCAAAATTGAGTTCTTTCGTTTCATGTTATTCATTGTACTGGAAAATAGGGACTTTCTAAAGTGAATATTTTTCAAGTTATCACATTCACATGATCATTCACATATCCACGAAACTCTGTTCTGTGATATAATGAACCAAAGACTCATAATAAAAGTGAGATTAGCAATAATATGACCCCTTTAAACATTATTCATTTCCTATATAATATACATATAAAACAGACTTTCAACTGTAGCTCAAGGAAATGTCTTTTCATTTCAATAATTACTCGCCTGGCTGTTATTAAGAGGTCTAACATGAGCACAGTATTACAGGATGTTAAAGGAAACGTGAAAATTTTTTCTTTAAACAGTACATATATTAACACTAAAAACGTTCCTTCTAGCTTTTTAAAAGTCAATATTGTCTGTTTTGTTTGACTTCTCTGTGACAATAAACTGAATATGATGATATAATGATCCAATACAAATTCATCTATTTAAGTTTGTTTTTTTTGTTTTTTTTTACTAAACAATTGCACATAAACCAAAACTACAGCCTTATTTTTATTGGACTAGTATGACCTATGAAACTCAGTTAACTTATAATAATGGCAGAGCTCATCTGTGATCTAAATCTCATAAATAAGCCATGTCTGTAATTTATAAAGTAACAAAATTCATTACAAATGACTGACTCTACTTCAGTAAACACTGTCTCTGTGATAATATTAGTGCCATGTGAACTAACACCTTTGTTATTTGGTGGAATATGCAACACTTGTGCAGATTTATTCAGCTTATTTCTTGGTTGGGAATGACAGAGGCTGCACCAGGGATGATTAATAATAAATACTTTAGGTGGAAATGCAGGAAGGTCATGTTGCGATATAACATGGATGTACATTGAAACAGCAAACATAAATTCTCAGAAAAGTGACACGTGAAAAGATGGATGGATGACAAGCGTGACAGCTACAAGAGGAACATTTTTCTGACTTCTAACAGTTCTCATTGAATGGTTAACCTGCCCTTGATATCTGTGCACAGGAATAATAATGATGAAAAACATCCTGCATGATGTGGGGTGGGGTTCATTTACAAATCACCAAAGATGGCTGCCCCCCTCCCAAAAAAAAAAGGGAAGGCAAAGGGTACTGTTTTTGGTTCAGTTTGTTTATTTGATTGTTAACACTCTTGTTTAACTCTCAAAATTATTGGTTGAATTCATACCAAATTTGGTTTATAGATTGCTAGTTACCCAGAATAGATCTGTTCGGGAACAGTAGGTTGAATTTTACATTTCTTATGAATGTGTTAAATTATTTTTTTTCTTCCCTATTTGCTTATAATGAGTGACATTTCAAATGTGTTAAAACTCGAAATCTTAGCAAGTGTATTTTTCCTCATTTCTAGTCAATATATATCATCGCACTTAAAATAAGATATAATCACCTAAAGCGTAGTGAGATTTAAATCACTTCTTCTTTGATACTAGATTTTTAAACTCTTATTTCAAGAAATAATTCAACTTTTCTTAATTCAAGCAAAAAAAAAAATCTGTCAATGGAATGGGTAATATTTCTTAAATCCTGATTTTTAGGATCAGTGGCGGCTGTGGCTGGGTTGGTAGAGCAGGTCGTCCCATGACTGAAGTTTCGGTGGTTCACATCCCGGCTCTGGCTGTTCTTATATCGAGACACAGAACACTAAATTAGGCTCCCAGCAGGTCTGACAGAACCTTAGAAACCTACTTGTGTGTGAGAATGGGTGAATGTGAGGCTAATGTAAAGCACTTTGAGTATTCAGGTGGATAAGTGCAGTCCATTTATTATTATTATTATTATTATTATTATTATTATTATTATTATTATTATTATTATTATTATTATTATTATTATTGTCTAAAAATAAGTTCTTATTTCTCACTAAGAAGTCACTCTTTAGGTGATTATGTCTTGATGACCCCACCTCCTAAAGGGGAGGCAAGGGTATTGGGTTGGTTTGTCAGTAATTTTACACAAAAACTAAAGAAGATTTCCATGACATTTTCAGGAAAGGTATGAGTGAGTGGTCCAGAATAGATCCCATAAAATTTTAGTGAATATAAATCAAAGGTCAAGGTCACAACATTTTTTTATTTTTCCAATGATAAGAGATAAATCATGTAAAATATTTGCGACTGGCTGTGCTTACTGTGCCTGGTACCACTTGTTTTAAGTGTGATGACATATTTTGACTTCAAACTTGACACATAGATAGAGGCAATCAATATGGTGCCATCACAACACGCATTTATATGATGATATCTGGTGGATCAAAGCCAAAATAAGCTACAATATGTGTGAGGAGTGGGGTTTATTGTGCCTGGCATCACATGCTTGGGTTTATTATATAAATTCTCCATCTAAAACACCTCAGTTTTCCTTAACTTTCCTTAATAACTTAGATCCCTATTCAGTTTGGACACAACCAGTATCATCTTTTTGCCCATTTTGCTTTAATCCCCCCATTAAATGCTTTGTTTTTGGCCATGCAGGTGTCTCACTGTGTGCGAAAACATCAAATTAAAAAAAAAACAAAAAAAAACAAACAAACCACAAGCTAGTTTCAAACCCTTATGAGACAGATTGGATTTATACTGCTGGAGATGTGTTGGCATTTGATTAAAGTCCATCAAACAAGGTCTGTTTTGTAAATATTCTGTCACATCAAGTCGATATTTGGAGGAAACACTCACACAGAGGTTCCCTGTTGAACTGTGTGGCTGTTAGATAACAATGACGAGATCAAATTTAATTCTCAAAGTTCATTAATTTTGAAAGATAAGCTCCTAATTTTTTGTACCAGGGTGAAACTTTATAGAAACTGTGACATGTAATTAAAAAAAGAAGATAAAGTGGATTTAATGCACTGTCACTCATCACCTCCACTGCAGGTGAATAATGAAATGATCTTATGATGCCCACTATAAACAAGAGGAAAATGTTAGGACTAATAAAACCATTCATGAATTCACACACATTTGTATTATGGTATCATCAATTTTTCTTCTTTTTTCATAGGTGTTTATTTCAGCAGTCAGTCAAATAAACATTATCTTAGAATCTTCATGTGCATCAGCTGACGTTTTACATCAGGGGTCTCAAACTCCGGTCCTCGAGGGCCGGTGTCCTGCATGTTTTAGACATGATACAGTTTAACCCTTTAACTCCTGAGACTTTAGCAGTTACACATAATGGACACATATGGAAAAATTTGCCAAAAAAAAAAAAAAAAAAAAGGAATTATTAGATAATTCCTTCTTCCATTACACCTGAAAGTTATTACATCATTAACAGGTTCTACAGAGAATGATGAGGTGATTATTAACTCTTAAGTGTCAGAACTGATGTATTCTGAATGAATGGTTTAGTTTAAATATTCCTAAAACAATAATTTTTTTGTTTTCCTTGTTTTTACTGAGTCAAAATGCAAGTAATTAAAAAAAAAAAAAAAAAAAAAAAAAAGTCAAAATTAAAACTGCTGGTACCAAATTAATTTTTTTGGTAACTTTTTCCATGTTACTTATAATTTTACAAATATTTATTCGTACTGTTGGTTAATTTTTTAGATTTTGTTTTTATTTAATTATTTTTTCCTTTAATTTTGCTCCATTTTTGTCTTACTTTGTTCATGTTACAAATTATTTTTGTTGATTTATTCTTCATTTTTGTTCATTTTATTGATGACTTTGGCAGGGTTTTTTTTTGTTAATTTTGTTGCTTAGTTCTACCTTTTATTATTTTATCTGAGTCAAAAAGCTGAATTTTGTTTTCTGAGCCTCATCCTTATCTGATACTTCAGTCACAAGTTTTAGTTTTTAGCACCAGGACCCTCATATCTCTACAATCCTTGGAATAATTTTAAGACTCTTTAAGCACACTAATGATAATTTTAACTCATATCTGAATATTTGTAAACTAGAAGTACTATGCAAGAACATATATAATCCTTCTAAATCCGACATAGGAAGCAGTAAATTAATGTAAAGTGTATTTGCTCAGATACTGTATATTTAGTACAAAAACTAGATATAAAGGTAAAGTACTTTATTTGTCATTATACATTGGTGCAAGATGTGTGATTTCTAATCAGCAAGTGCTTCAATAAAAAAACTGTTGCTATTATTTTAAGCATAAAATAACCTTACATGGCTTAATGACTCAACCCCCCCCAAAAAAATAAAAAAAATAAAAAATAAATAAAATGGAAGCTAATCAAACTAGAGAAAAAGGAAATAGACAAGTGATATGTCTGACCCAAAGCCTCAGACCGTCCATGTAAACTCTTTATTTTGTTCAAAACTCCATATCTCATTATTAAGAATATTGGACTATGCTGACTACAGAATGACTCAGGAAAAGGAAATTAAATGAAACATTGTCAGATAGACAGGGAACATTTTTAAAATGTGCTGGTAGTTATTCAGAATATCATAATTTATTCATGATTATAATAATGTAAATTGCTTCTGTTTTATCATGTTAAAGGGCCTCTGTTTATGAGCCGAGGACAGATTGTGGGGTGTCCTATTACAAAAGTATTTTACAAATTAATTGTCAGTTCTTCTGTATCTAATAATTTGGAATAAATTGAATTAAATGAAATTGTTTGCACTGATACTACACAAGAAAGACTTCCAACAACCAGAAACTTTTCTGTGTGGACTGGATGTTCTCATAAAGTTTTCATTGGTTCTTTCTCAATTCAACTTCATTTTTATTAGGGAACCATGTACAATTATAAACATATTAAATGTTGCCATTTGACGCATTGTACCAGATTGTAACCATTGGCTAATTTACATCTGCCGTCATCTGTTAATTGCCATCTGCCAATTAACCCCCCCCTCCCTCTCTAGACACACACACAATAGATGTAAATATTGTAAAAAAAACAAACAAAAAAAAATCCTTTGTTTCAGCAATCCAGTAGCTGTAAGGAAGGGAAGTTATTTTGTTTGTACTCATGCTTGTGGTTTAGGAGGTCAATAATTCTCGTTATGTACATTTCCTGATTAAGGGTTCTTATAAAATCTTTTAATTTGGTTCATTTTCCTCGTATTTGCACTAAATCAAAGTGAATCAAGACCTTCAAAAAGAATTGGTCTTGATCCACTTGACTTTGCACAAAGTGACAAACTCTGTTATGGTCCTTCTGATGAGAATAACTCCAAACAAACAATTTGAAATGCATCATGGGAAAACCACATTCATGAAAATAACTTGTTTCCTCTCCCTGAAATCAAGTACTATACTGTATGCCTTCAGTGCATCAATTGGATATTTCAATACAGAGAATGTAATATACAAAAATCAGACCAAATACAAATATGTGAATGTATCGCTCCATAGTGAGTCAATATTAACATTTATTTCTACCAGAAGATGAAACGTCAATCAGACCAATTTTGGTTCATTTGCAGGTGTGAAAGTGGACCAGACCGGAGTCTATCTGCTACATAATGGCAATTTTATTGCCTGGTGTGGACCAAATAATCAAACCAGCAGTATGAAAGCACCCTAAGAGCCTTTTTGAAATCTTTTGTTACTGTTGTGATAAAGTTGCACAGCCTTTTCTTGGAAACTGGAAGAACGAGGGGAGTCTATTTGTGTTGTGTTCTGGTTCCTCTAGTCTGGAGAATAAACAGTATTGTGGTTTCCTCCCTACTATCCAAAAAATATAGTTTATTGGTTCATTTAAATTGCCCATAGGTGTGAATGTGAGAGTGATTTTACTGTATATGTCCTGGTCATTATTGATCAGATCTCTTCTAACTTACTTGGTTTAAATTAATAAAGTTCTATTATAGCAAAAGAATAATTTTTCTTACTTTAGGATCTTGAGGGGAATAGATGTATCCTTGATCGCAACAATGACCCCACCATGGTCCAGGTACAGGATATGATGCTCTTCTTCAAAAACCTGGAGAGCAGAATTAAACATTAGTTGAATTGTAGAATATTTTTAGCGCAGTAATTTATTCTACTTAATGTTAACAAGCTACAAAAAAAAAAAAAAAAAAAAAAAAAAAGAGTTCAAATCACTAGAAATAAGTCCATGTGGATGTGCCCGTGAAATCCAAGCCAAAGTTTTCGCTGCTTAGTTGGGATAAAAGGATATAAAATTGGATTTCATATCTCCTCAGGCTCCATAACTTTCATGAGAGCAGAGAGAGAGAGAAAGAGAGAGAGAGAAAGAGAGAGAGAGAGAGAGAGAGAGAGCGAGAGAGAGAGAGAGAGAGAGAGAGAGAGAGTGGAAAAAGGAAAGACGATAGAAAGGAAGCTGAAGCGGTGAGGAAGAACGTGACGTACCTGTCTCCACGTCTTCCCACAGTCTGAAGTGATGTACATGTCCTCCTTATACTCTACCAACTTGGAGCCAAGGTTACCTGGAGGAAAGAAGAAGAGTTGAAAATTTGATTAGACAAGTAGACTCACAAAAGGCATCTATCAAACAAATACAGAAGTAGTAGTGAATGGACAGGAAGCCATGAGGGTCAAGAATTATGATTTGGTTTTTTTTACAACTTTTTTCACTGCTCTACTTTCTGTTCAAAATTTGACAAGATGGACAAATTCGCTTACAAATCAATAAAATTGCTCTTTAATTAATTCTTAAAATATCCTGTGGTGAGCTGTCAGGGCTGGAAGTTTTACATTTGGTCCATGAAAATATTAAATATTATATTAAAATAATCCTTGATGCTTTTATTTTGTAGCTTTTATTGTCATTGAAGTGATTCTCGTAGTATAAGGAAGGGTATGTTAGCATTTGTCCGATCATAATTCACCTATTGTGTGTTACCGTGAGGCCTTCAGTATCAACAGTGCAGAATCTGGATCTTCAAATAAATGGAAATTAACCTGTTGCAGATGTTATGTTAGCCACAGGGGGGGTTATCTAGCAGGTTTACAATAACAGCATTTTCATGTAATTTGATTGGACTCAAAGTGCACCAGTAGGTAAATCCGACGGTGTTATAAATCGACAACTGTGACAATATATAGGGTGCAGAATTTGGACTACAACATTTAACACACAGCCCTCTGCTGCATCTAACATGAAGCTCTACCCACATTTGTCAGCCCCATAAAACATAAACCATATGGAACATTTACAACAATAATTCATATTCTGTACTATATATATATATATTTATATTACATTATTAGTACATTTAAAATCAGGCTTAAAACATTCCTGTTCGAGAAAGCCTATGATCAGGTTAGTTAAAAAATTATGTGGTGTATGAGTCACAGTTCAGTTTAGACTGCCCTAGGAGTTAGAATGCTGGGGAAGTACAGTACACTGAGTTCCTTCTTTCTTCTCTTTCTCTCCCTCACACCTGTTTCTGTAACCTGTGACCCCGGACCACTGCCCCTGCCTGTCTGGACCAGCCCCCCTTCCTGCATCTATATATGGACGTTCATCTATAGCCTGTTCGTCCATGGGAGTGGATCTCTCCTTCAATGTGGTTCTCCTCGAGATTTCTTCTTTTTCCCACTGGGTTTTGAAGTTTTTTCTTACCGAGAAGGAGGGTCTAAGGACAGGGGATGCTTGGGACTTTTTTCATGTATCTCTGTAGTTGATTGTGTTTTTGTAAAGCCCTTTGAGACGACTTTGTTGTGATTTAGGGCTTTATAAATAAAATTTAATTGAATTGAATTGAATTATGTTCAAATATGTTCGTATATGTAAACACTTTCATTATGGAATTTTACTATTTTTGCTAAAAAAAAACCATAAGTTGACATTATTTATATGTTTTTATCCTATTATTTATATTATTTTACTGGTGCGGCCCACTTTATACCATATTAGACTGAATGTGGCCCCTAAACTAAAATCAGTTTGACACCCCTGTCCTAGATTCTGCCCAAACGTGGGAAAGAATGACTGTGAATATCCAAGGAGATAAGGAGTCCACACCTGCGGCGCCATGAAATGTTACAATGAGAGAAGAAGTCGAAACCAACAGATAGAGATGTCCTTGCAGGAAGCTCCTGAATGTGCTATTCATTCATTGTTCCCAAAACCTTTAGCTGACATACGTACAGGGACTCCTGTTTTTTAATAAAAGGAGACGTCTACAGTAAGTCAGGACGGCAGAGCTTGTTTGTTCTGGCCTAGTTCTCCACATACATGCGTAATTGAAACTGTCTCATCGTCTCTCTTTGTTCCTTGTCCTATGTTATTTAATGTGTTATTTTTATTTATTTAATTAAAGAGGTGAACCTATAACTTAACTTGAACATAAGTACAGAACTACATATTTGAATCTCCATTTTGACATTGACCTGTCCTTTTGACTTCAGGGACACAGACCACTGATTAACATCTATAATTATACAACTATCTGTCCAAAAAAAAGTCTGGTTTACGTTTTATTCTCAGCAGTGAACTTCCACAAAACATAGATGTGAAGCCCTTTCTGTACGTTTAAGATCTTTCAGTAACTGTGTCAAATTTGTGTTTTTTTTAATTCAGTGTAATCAAAGTACCCTTCCTGAACATTTCCTTTTGTATTTTACAACCAATTGTACAGTTCATAAATATAACACTCGTCAAAATCAACATTTCCATATGCCGAAATGTGTCACAGTTTAGTGTCTGATATAGAGGGTGTGAACTGTGGAACCAATTTTCTCATGTTGTTGGAGTTAGCACATCCGAGTTATTTATATATATATATATATATATATATATATATATATATATATATATATATATATATTTATAAGGTGGAAGCTTTAAAATAAGCCATTGTTGGCTTTTTGCCTCTCTCTACACTTTAATTGTATTTATTCCTGTATTCGTTTTTATCTTTCTCAATAAAAAAAAAGTAAAAAAAAAAAAAAAAAAAAGTAAAAGTAAAACTTTCCGATTTTTCGTCTCTGGCGTACAAATGAACATGGCCAAATATTCAATAAACAAAACTTCTTGCAGTTCAGTGACTTGTTTTTTTTTTTTTTTTTTTTGTGCATTAGAATTCCTTGTATCAAAGCATAGGCCATGGTAAATAGAGTTTTGTCTTTGGGCTAGTGGCCCCCCTTTAGCTCAGCCTCTGTGAGAAGGTGAAAAGCTCTTAGATTTGCTCACCGGCGCCCATGATCAGCCCTGGGGCAGAGTCTTTGGTGTGGACGGTGCCTGACACATAGGGGTTGTCCGCCCAGCGTAGATGGAGGTGGAGGTGGCAGTCGGGCTGCAAAAAAACAAAACAAATAAACAACTCAAGGTAAAACAATAACATTAAATTGCTCACTCCTTTACACTCAGCGAATGAGAAGGCAGCAGTGGTCAAGTGAGCAGTAGATTGAATGAGGAGAGAGAATTTTCAGCTTCTGATTATTTCACAGTGGGTATGTGGCAAAACACAAATGACACTAGAAAACTAACATACCCTGAAAATGTCATCAAATATAATCTTAAGCCATAAGGTTTTGAGTTATCTTGTACATAAACAAACAAAAACAAACATCCAAACCAACCAACGCCGACAAAAAACATAACCTCCATGGCGTAGGTAACAAATATTTTTATTACCCATTTATAAATGGGTTGTTCATTATGTATTAACCATTTGTTACCTATTTGGTAAGATGCAGTGTTTGTATATCTGCTTTACAGGTAAACAAAGAAACAATTGTAAACACTGCACCTGTTGGTTAAAAATAATAAAATTTTACATTTACACTAGTATGAAACTTTACAAAACATTAACAAATAGGTAACAAATGGTTAATACATGATGAACAACCCAGTTATAAATGGGTAATAAATGGTTAATACATAGTCAATTGTGTGTTAGTATTATAAAGTGTTACTGGTTATTCTATTAAATATACCAATAAAGAATACATGATTAAGTCCTTCCTGCTCTTGTCTATGTTCAAGCAACAGCAACGTTGCCCAGTTCTTGTTGTTGCTACCACGGTTGATATTGTTTGTAATGTTGATATCGCACTTTATTGGTTATTTGGTATTACCCCCCCCCCCCCACACACACACACACACACACACACACACACACACACACACACACACAATGCCAGGTCTGGCATCGAAATGTGGTTTATCAAAACTCATAATAAGGTCAGTAGTATATGTTATGAAGTTTCCTTTGGCAAAGCAAATGTGCTCAGCTCTAAAAGGCATCCACGTTAACATTTAGCTGTTAAAGATGCAGGTAAAATATATATATTAAAAAAAAAAAAAAAAAAAAAAGACAGAAAATCAACACCCATAAACTTCCTGAATAGCAGCAGCAGATGAATATGTGATCAGAGTGAGGATCGAAAAAGGATCATTATTGTATGAGTTTATAATATTCTTCCATATTTTCATTTAAAGTGTGAAATGGGTGCATTTAACATGAGGGTGAACGTGTTATTGATCCCTCAGCATTTTAATTTCTCATTGATTTATAATGCACAGCAATAGTTTTAAGTATCGCCTTGTTGAAATTGTACGTGAACAGCACAGTCACATTTGTGTTTAATGAGTCTTACCACCCAGATAAATGATAATTCCACTGCAAACACAACTCAGTATGTGGTTTCACAGCCACTAATGAAATGTAATGGGAGATAATTCACTTCAAATAAGAAATCAAGCTGGAGATTCAGTAATACAAACACTAGTCTGAGCTATTCTGGATCATGTTGATGTAAAACACGCATGTCCAAAGTATTCCATCGACTCTCACTGGCCCTTTGTGGAATAGTTTGGACATGCCTGATGTAAACTAACCTACAAAAGATGATGAATTACTTCATATTAATGTATCCTTGTGAGAGATTATCCTGTGTTTTCCACTTAATAATACACACAAATGCTTTACACATCACATTTGACTTTTGACAGAAAACGATCACAGAACCATAGCTGACCCTTTGAAACTTTATTCTCAATATAATATAATCCTTACCACATATTCAATTCAATTCAATTTTAAATGCTATTTTGAGCACACAAAATCATCAAAACATTGATCAATGTGGTCAACAATAGTTTTTTTTTGTACTCGAAAAGGAGTGGGAAGACCTAAAACTTATTACAAACCAATAATACAATAGATTCCGCTTTTCTATGTTGGTATATAGTTGGTATATATACACCTATAGTTGCACTTTAATTGTTTAAGAGATTTTCTGTAAAGTGGAGGAGGGGAGAGAATAGAACTATGTTGATTGGAAGACTTTATGTAACATAAAAAGTTAATAATAATCGATTTCCACCTTTATTATTATGTTTTACCCTGCCCCCCCCAAAGGGGAAGCAAGGGGTATTGCTTTTACTTTAGTTTGTTTGTTAACACTCTAGCAGCAAAACCACTGGTTGAATTCATACCAAATGGGGTTTATAGATTGCCAGAAATCCAGAACAGATGTCATTATATTTCGGGAATGGTACAACAAAGTAAACATTTTTGAATCAATTTTTAAAATATTTTGTTTCCCCCATTTTCTTAGAATGGGTAAAATTTCAAATGTCTGTACAATCAAAACGATCAGTTTAATTCATGGATTTATAGATTTACAGTAACCCATCATAGATTTGGCTACATTTTGGGAAAAGTAGGTCACAATTTTAAACATTTTCTGACTTTTTTTTTATTTTTTTTATTTTTTTAATTTATTTTTTTCTCCCATTTGCTTATAATGGGCAAATCTTCACATGTCTATAAAAACCAATCAATCAATCAAATTTTATTTACATTGCACCTTACAACACCAAAACCTGCACAAGGTGCTTCCCAAAATGAGATAAAAACAAGTAACAATTATAAAACCTAGATAAAAAAACCAAGATAAAACAAGTTATAAAACCATAACAACAACATTAAAAGACATGGACGGTCAACTACATGTCAAACGCTTGCCTAAATAAATATGTTTTTAACTTAGTTTTAAAAACAGCTAGCTCAGTCATTGATTGTAATGGTGCTGGGAGCATATTCCACAGCCTTGGGCCAAAAACTGCAAAAGAACATTCACCATATTTTTTAGACTTGGATTTAAGGACAACCAAAGAGATGTGATCTGAAGAGCGCAGCGTCCTGGTTGGTTTAATGGATGGTGATAAGTTCAGTGAAGTGGGGCGGGGCTACAGCATAGATGGCCTTGAAGATGAATAACAGAACTTTGAACTGAACTGGGAGCCAGTGAAGAGAATGTAAAACTGGAGTGATGTGGGAGTATTTGGAGATGAGAAAACATCCATTTTCTTCAAACTTGGCACATTATATAGATGTAACTGATATGATGACATCAGCACATGTATAGAGGAGCAGGGTTTGTTATGCCTGGTGCCACTTATTTATTTGTTTTGTCGAGTATTTTTGACATAAATGTGTTACATTTTAGAGCAGAACTTTCTTTTAGCACTTCCTCTGTATACTGTTCTCAGTGATTTAAAGAGAACTAACTTCATATATATATATATATATAAAAAGTTTAAAATGGAATTTTCTCAACTGAGACATGAGGTTATAAACTGTGATCTCTTTCAAGCATTTATAAGGTTTTATTATAGATGGATATCAGAGATATTGATATCCCCAGGAAATACTGTGAAGCACCAGGCTGAATATAAAATGATAGTGTTTTGTCAGGAGAACGTGGACTGATATAAGGCCTCTCTACTGGAATTACTGACATTCAGAGAAAATGATAACTCCAACTGAAAAATTACTCCCATCTACATTTTTTTTAAGGTTACATTGACATTCACATCCAAATATATGCATTCAAGTTTGTGTTGCTTTGACTAGAGTTTCTAATAAAGTCAAAGCAGTGAAAAAAAATGGATCTGTCATCTGCTTTCTTGACCTCTGAGTTGACCTTAAGTGTCTGTCAGTTCGGTTTAGAATGATTTAATTAACCTCCTGGTGATTATGAAGCCACTGTACAAAAAGTAAATATGAACCACAGGTGCGAAGGTAGACTTGAAAACAGGAAAAGACAATAATAGGACATGTATTCAACTGGGAAGTATATATTCATTTACTCTACATTTAATATTTATGATTGATGACCATTGATTATAATAATAAATTCTGCTGTCAGTGAACACACACATTTAATTAACTGATAATGTACATGTTTATAAAAACTGAAAGTAATTCATAGACAGACACAAAACTGAAGTAAAACATGGTCACTTGAATGATCTGGTAGCCAAAGAAATCAGATAATGATCGGATATTGAATATTAGTGTGTGTATATGCAAACAGACTGATGATGGTGTTTCCATTACCACTATAACCCACCTAATTATTAAATAATTAAAATGTATTGGTAAAATTAGTTGATGTTTTGAACCCGTTTACATCTTTGTTAGCTTAAAAAGTTGGGTTCTGATGTTTAAAGCGTGACTTTATTCACAGGCAGCTTCCTCACAGTTGAAGGTTATGTGAAATAAACCTAAAACAATATATAACAACAATTCTTACCTTGGATTTATGCCCTAAAAAAAATGGACTATAGTGTCAAGAATGTGTCCACAGGTTAAAAACTAGTTGCTCAAAAAGACACTAACATCACATCTAAGAGCCTCATAACATTACAGTAACATTCTGTTTTACTTCTACTGTTAAATAATACTCAATGGATTAGTAGTACTTCAGGGAAATGTTTCCAACAAAGCGAGTGCGATGTATGAATGCATGGCAAAGTGTGATGCATCTTCAAAAAGCATTTTCCGTAGCAGTTGGCAGAGCTTTGTTGAAGTGAATCGCACATATCCAGAATACACTGCTCTTCATAATCATCCCTTTTCTTTCCATCCGTCTGCTATTGCTATTCTTACAGCCAAAACCAGTGGGATATTCTCCCACATCCAACCACTCCCACAATCCATTTCTACAACGGATTCGCTTGCCAGTCGTCTGTCCCTTAAAATCACATTTCAACAAATAGACTCAGTCATGACTGATGAGCTCTGTAAAAGCTTCCTCGAAATTCTTTTTTTTCAGCCAGATGAAAACCTTTATAAGTGATTTATATAAATGGATTAAAACATCAAAGGGGAAACGATAAATGCTTTTGTGGTTTACACAGCCTCAAACAACAGCGAGAAAAAAGACAGAAGATATTAAATATATGTAACGTTGATTTGATTTCGAACATGTGCAGAATGCAACAATAATCAATACAATAATAATAACAACAACAACAATACTACTACTACTACTACTACTAATAATAATACTACTACTACTAATAATAATACACAATGACATGTCCGAAAATGAGTAGGATGAAGCACAAGCTTATTTAATCCTACCCCTTTTTCACTTCCCCATTAACCTGAATTCATCTTATAGCAATAGAGTGCATAGTACAAAAATGATAATAATAATAATAATAATAATAATAATAATAATAATAATAATAATAAATACATAATTGAAGTACTAAACATATACATATATATATAAAAAAACAGAACAAAAAAACAACAACAAATGAAAGTAGGTAACAAATTAAAATATATATATATATTATTATTTTTTTTTTTTCTAATTTGTCTGCATTTTGTTCTCATTTTTTAATTCCACAGAGGAGGAGTCAACATTGTTTGAGATCAATGCATATTTTAATCTTGCAGCCAAATATTTTAATATTTAGTGCATGTGTGTGACCATCACCGTTCCTCCCTGAAAGCTTTCCGCTCTAGATCAAAGACAGATGGTTGGTATTAATCTACACACACCTCATTCACACATTATGATAAACGGCTGATGTGAACAAGGCGTCGTTACTCTCCCCGCTCTCAGGTAATGGATAAATCTGACAGTGTTTGCCTGTGCGCTGACACGTTGGATGGTCCCTCCAGTGTGTGGTTATGTCTCGCTGGGTGACATGTGATGTCATTGAAGTGATGTGTGTGAAGCAGGCGTTTGACAAACCCCTAACCCAAGCTGACGTCAGGTTATTTGTAACTTATTTGTTTGGCAAGGTTGTCCAACAAAGCGACGAACGAGGTCAGAGCAAAGAAGAGGGTAATATGTATGTAAACAAATCCAGAGCCGATACCTGTGCTTCCCTTCAAATGTGTCAGATGACTAGAGTGATGGCTGGAATAAAGGAGCAAACTGTCGTGGCCCTCTCTCTCTCTCTCTCTCTTTCTCTCTCTCTCCCTGTGAGGTGTGATGTATGGATATCAGACTGCAGGTGATTCATTGCTCTTTGCTGTCTAGTCCTGCAGGAGCCACTCTGACAAGATGGATGGAGGCATCTCACACACATTCCTCAAAGTATAACACTCATCTCTGCTGTCTCTTACTTTGCGTTCACACCGGTGCAAACAGGCTGACTGGTCGGGATAGAAGGATTTTTTGTTGAAGCAAGATCCTCAGATTGTATCTACATCGAACTGCATGAAACTTTTATGCATCCTCTACTGCACATGTGTATGGAGATGATATATCTGTTTTACAAAGCCCTCCTACTAGTACAGTGCAACACAAAGCTCCAACCATGGAATCTCAGGCACTGTATTTTTTATAGTCCAAGTAATAAAAATCTATAATTTACTGTGAATTTATTGATCTGTAGCATGTGGGAGGTAAATGTAGGTTCAGGGTGATATAGATCCTGATCTTATCTAGGTTTATTTTCTAATAATAACTAGCTTTCTGAACATGAGGTATACTATTTAACCAATAAAGTGCATTTTTAGTTTAACAAACAACAAACTACAGGTAAGAAATATAAATCATATTAGACAAATATATTGAAAGAAAGAAGTATTATCATAAAGAGGCCCTAATGCTATCCAGTGGAAATAGAAAAAATACACTTTAATTTAATATGATTGTGTAGATTAAAAACAAAAAAACATTTAAATTATTAAATTCAACATTACTTGAGGATGAATAACTATTGAAATCCAGAGTTTTAGGACTTCTAAAATATTAATATTCAGGTGCAAACATGCAGTTACTGAGGCAAAAACTCGGGCATATGGGAGGAGTTCGGTGAAACATGGAGGAAGACGACCGATTGGCTCCAAAGCGGTTCTGGCAAACCGTCCTGCCCACGCTCTGCTCACACTGTTTATAGTGCAGGTGGGGAGCTGTTGACCTCAACTGAGGATATAATTGGGCGGTGGATAATTTGAGGAGCTCCTCAATCCCACCAACATACATTCCGGGTTGGAAGACCCAGATAAGTGGGAGACGAAGAGATGAGACGTGACGAGGTGCAAAGATGCAGCGAATGTTAACACGTGTGTGAACCTACTTTCTTTTAAAGTTGTCATTCCATTGTTATTTCATTCATAGCGTTGTGTTCATCATTGTTATTGAATCCATTGTGCGTTGGTTCTGTTAAAAAAAAAAAAAACGGTACTTCTGCATACATGTCCATGACACGGTAATGAGGTGTCTCTGATTGGATCAGAGAATGAATGCGTGCAGGAACACTCCCCCCTTACCTCTCCTTCTGTGTGTGTTCACCATCCGAGAGTAACACCTAGCTAGGTTTGGTGCCGTTGCTTGATTTGAAAACTTGCAGGGGGAAAAAAAAACCCGAAAAAACTCCACATTTTTTTTCAAGGTTCTGCAGCAACTGTGGCGCCGTCTTCTCTTTTAGATGCTAATGCGACTTGAGATTTGCTGCAATGGGGGACGGGCTTAACCCCATGTGTGTGACACCAATGTCCGCATGGCGTATTGTGGCGTATCGCTCGTTTCTCTGTATTATTTTCTATGAATGGGAAATACAGCTAGTGGCGTTGACACACCACTTTCAAACGTGTTGGTAACTCGGGGCGACCCATCTAATTCCAAAAGGAGCATGGAAAAGTGGTTTTCAGTGACCACCTTCAGTGACACCTTTAAGAAATTAATTAGATTTTTATTGCATTCCATTTTAGTACATCTATCAGCACTTCTATACCATCCAATCTAGTTATTTTCTACATTATGATTTCAAGAAATGCAGTTTATCATCAAGACAAATATGTGTTTTCAGTGTGATGGATGCAAGACCAGTCTGAATGTAAAACCTTGAGTCAAGGTCATGTTGACAGGCAGATCACCTGAGACCACGCTGTATTCAGATTTACACACTTCATATCTTCCTGAACCCCAGACGCGGCCACTTTGACTAATCATGTGTCTGAATTTTTAATCATTTTGTCTTCATATGATTGAACACCTTGGTGATTGATTTCAGAAACACCCCAAACATCACATTTCTTATAACGTAAGTGTTATTTAGCTCCTTTGCAGTGTTAACAGGACATTTTTCTGCTGTTGCTTTTGTAAGGATGTACAAAAGTCTAATATGGTGACCACTTTGAGCTTGTTTTTTTGTAACTAATAAGTTAATTTGCACCCCCTGTTGGTGGTATTAACAACACCCTTTTTTAGGATAGAAGAAGGGTGCAAACATAATGCTGATGATGTTTTTTATGTCACATACTATTACATTCTGGACCATAAATCTCTCACACACACATGCATGAAAACAGAGATTTCCACCATCAACACTTTAGTCAGAAGTTTCAGAAATATAGTTTTTTACTCATGTAAAAAATTAATGTGAATGAAAAGTAAAAGCACATTTTTTGCCCAGATACCTGTGTACGTGGTATTTGCATTTCCCTCTTTCTATAAATGCCTGTATCATGGTTTTATCTCATGTACAGATTAGAACAAATGTCCATTCTTACCACTTTGCAGGTGATTGATTTGCCGTTCATGTCAGTAGAAGGCGGGGCCAAATGTTCCCAGTCCCGGCCTTTGTTGTAGGTGATAACGGTGGTCACTTTGCCATCAATTTTCTGATTGGCCAAGAAGACGCCTTTGATTCCACGAACCTGGGATTAAAAAATGAAAAAGAAATTCAACCATCAGCGTATCACTTTCTGAACACTGAGCACTGTGGACACCAGCGACCATTTACACATGGTTTTAGAATCTATTTTCATTTTGTTACTGCTTACATAACTTCTATTAAGATACCAGAGCTCTTAGTGCACATTAGGCTTTCGGCAAGACAAGTACTACATTTAATACGCCTGGAATAATTAAAAAATAAAATCAAAAACTGATACATATGCATGTGTAACTTATTCCATCTATTGAGATTGAGAGGTTACTTTTTCATAACCAAAACAACCACCACATCCTGAACTAATGGCACTTAGCTGCAGACCTCAAGTCCACATAAGGCCTTTTTCCACCGCTGGAACTTCAGGGTACTTTTTCAGGGCCAGTGCCATAGGTACGTGTCTGCACCGCTGGATTATAGGATTACAGGAACCTTAACGGTTTCTAACCAAGTACCCGCTCCAGGGTAGGTACTCAAAATGACACTGAAAATGACTGGGTGGAGCTTAAATGTTCACTTGATGCTGATTGGGTAGACTCAGGGCAAATAAGAACTAGTAGGATTTGGGAGAATGAATGGATTTTATAGTTGAAAGAATAATGAATATCATAGGTGGAGTGATGATGATGATGATGATGATGATATGCAGGAAGCGCTTGTGTTTGATGGCCAAATTGATCATGTAATAAAAGCAACCAATTAAACTGATAGGGGGTCTGACTGTAGGAGGGCCGAGTGACAGGATGTTGTGTTGTACATTGCGTCTATTGTTTGTTTCCACTTGCATTCAGAGCTGTCTGCTTATGATGTGATCTTCACTCTGACTCAGTGGGTAGCACTGTCGGCTCACAAGAGGATACTGGACTCAAACCAAGTTGTCATAGAGACTTTCTGTGTGGAGTTTGGATGTTCTCCTCATGTGGGCTAACACCTTAGCTGACAGTTTTACCCTCCATCATTAATATGCATTCTGCTAAGCTAGTCATTTCAGTAGTTTCTAGGCTATTTCACTGGTTTACATCTGGGGTCAGGCCTCAATGCCCCCTTATAACGTGCCCTAAAGGCATGTTATAAGGTGGCACTTCTCAGTTGCATGGTAATATCTTTTCATTGTTTGCTAACATTAGCTGAAAAAAGCTTCTGTTCCAACCAAATGCAGAAGAAGTGTTGGATAAGGACGTTTTTCGACTGTAGCCACAAAAACCAATGCATTTAGTGCCGTCAACATGTTTTCTATTACCCAAGTGTCTGAAGTTTTATTTACATTGTAAGAGTTACATCAGTTGGCTGGATTTGAAACCATACTGTTTACCGAAGGCCTAAAAAAAAAAAAAAAAAAATCTGGGAGTGAATGTGGTGAAGTTATGTCCATGAGGAATCATATGAACAGACCAAGCATAAAACTGCTTTAACTGAGCTGTAACTTTTGGCTCAAACTTGAGTTAAATGTAGAACTTGCCTTTTAACTGAAGGCTGCAGTTGAAATCTGAGTACCCACAGTGCAATGTGTTTCAGGGCAATGCATGGTAGTTGGAGGCGAGAAGGAAACCACCGACACAGAAACTGTAGGGCTGTAAAAGTTTAATTCACTGAAATCAATACAGACTCCACGGTTTTTGTGGCTGTGATGCTGGGAGCTACAGACTCTGAAGCTGATACATTAAACAGCAGGAAGATGAAGACAGTGCAGACAGACAGTTAAACAGAGCCAGACAGCATGTCAGACATGTCTCCGTCTCTAGACTCTCCCAGCTTCTCTTCCTATCTATTATGTAGCACTGATGTTTATAGAGTAAAACAAGGTAATTGGTTAAATCAAAGTATATAAGCCTGCTTGTATTCATTTCTCTGTGGACTTCTGGCTTTTCTCTTTTGTGCCTGTTTATTTTTTTTTTCAGCGCTTCTTTTTTTTTTTTTTTTTTTTTGCGTCTAGTGCCTGAAGTCTTGATTCGTCTTCCGTTACGTTGTATGCCTCTTTATCTCCATCTTCAGCTTGTGATGAGAGTGCCGCCCTGAGCGACGGATGAGAATAGAGGAGGAAATGAGTTTTCCACTCAGGGCCTTTGCATCTATGGTCCACCGCTCTCTGTTTTTCCTGCTACACTTCCTCTCTTCTTCATCCCCTCTTCACTCATTTATCTCAAGATTGTTGCCAAAACACTCCAATGAGACATAGAGTAGATGAGTAATAGCTCATCTGCTAAAACACGGTGAATGAAATGCGCTCAAGACCAACGTGTTCAATGACATTCTTGAGTTTTTTTGGAACCAAAGCGAGAACGTCCGAAGAAATGGCTGAGAAGGAAAGTTATTTGTAACATTTTGAATCTTTTTTCTTTGAATGGTATGAATACGGCTTAAAAAGTTGTTATCAATACATACTTCATTTTGAAGTACTTTGTTTTAATAAGAATTTAAAACAGCAGTGGAGCAAAAATTCGTAAAAACAATAAGAAGAAAAGTCTCTTTCTGAAGCGTCCTCCCCTGAGGTTGGATGAACAGACTTACATGTGTGAAGGGAATTTTACCATCGGTCTGTGTGTCTGTGTCTCACTGATACTGATACATAAACATTCTGTTCATACGTCCCAGGTTGTCTCCAGAGACATGGTGTGGTTACAATGGTATGAGAAGGACAGTGTTTTTCCTTCTCATACCACCCTATGAATGTTTAGGGAGTATAAAAGAGTTGGTTTTTTTTTTATTTATTTTAATTTGTCTGCATTTTGTTCTCATTGTTTAACTCCACAGAAGGGGAGTCAACATTGTTTGAGATCAGAGCTGTATTTTAGACTGATTACCAGAACATCTGACGACAGCTCGTTCTTTTCATGTTCTCACTTGCATGAAAGTTCCAAATTAATTTGTTCATCTCTTCAATAAATAATTGTTTCTTAATTTGAACACTTTTCTCGACCTGTGTGATACAAAACTTCCACAACAAGTTGGCGTTGTCGTGGCCCATTACTGTGACGGATGGAGGACCGAGGTCGGAGGGAAGTGATCAGCCTACAGACCAAAAAGTCGTATCCCTGTTGGTAAAAAAAACCCCAAAAACCCCCCAAAAAACAGAGGACAGGGACCGAGCTGGACTCCGCCGGCACACCACCGGGATCTGTACTGGACCCACAAGCCTTTTGTTTGTTCTTTCACAAACATTTATGGTAAAAAGATGAATGTAGGGAATATTTTGCACTTTTAGATGTGTTATTGAAAATGAACATCTGCTGTTTTTGACTTCTACATACAGTAAAACCTGTCTTAAGAACCACTGATCTATAGAGATTTCCTTTTATACATCTCAACTACAGAACATATGCTCAAACCAGTAGTTGATCTGATCTTTTCGTCACACTTTTTTGACCATGTTGTAGAGATGAGACCTAACAGACCAGTTGTGGTGTGTCTTTGCCCTTAACCCATGAAGACCCAAACTGACCAAAAGCATCTACTGAGATATGGTAAAATGTTTCATCTCTGTTGATTCACTAATACTACAATACATGTGAATAATTAGTATAAAATGCAGTTTATCGTCTTTTCATGGTCATCAGATATGATCCGTTTGGATATTCAGAGGCTCTGTAGTGAACATGGAAATACTTTCATTTTCGACAACATTGATTCACCAGTAAAACCCATGGAGTTGGATGAATGCCAGTGGATGGAGACACTTGGTTTATATTCAATTATTTTCTCACTTTTGACATAATAACTTTTGATTTAACTATGACTTTTCATGAACATCTAAATTCAACATAAAAAAAAAATTAAATGCAGGAAAACACGATTTTGTGAAAAAGGAAAAATATAGATGATAATGTTATACAGTAAAAAAAATATGATAAAACACTTAAGTGTGGTTTCTAATTTCTTACTGTAAATTCTTTACTGTTGCTCCTCTAGGGTGTATATTTTGTAAAGGAGTAAAAACTTTGCACATTTTCAATATATAAAGGCATAAAACAGCAAGAGTGTTGGGAGGTATTTTGGTAATATATGGACAAGGGAGAATAATTACACGTGTCAATTGTTTCTTCAGCTTATTATTATTATATTCATTGTGTATATATTATCTATATAGTGATGTAGATGTGCAGGAAACATGTTCCTTCTTAGAAATAGAGGAACCATCAGTTTTATGTAGACACAGCAGGAGGTGGAGTCAGACATTATATATTACATCTACATAGTAGATAATATCCTTAAACAAATGTAAGACCATTTAACATATATTTTTAAGTTTAGTAGATATTTGTAACCACTGTTACAAGAGTAGGAAAAAGGTTTTTAAATTGACCTTACAACTTATCAGAAGTATAATATCAATCTGATAGAAGAGGATCTAAGTCATGCTTTGAATTACACTGATGGACAAAGAATGCAAATGGACATTTATGTTGGATATAATCCCATCTAAGTATTTCAAAAACATTAAACAAAATTATGCTGGACACTAGAAGTAATGTGTTTTCAAAATATATACGTCTTCAAAAGGTGATTTAATTTTTAATTGTTTTTTATCTGTACATTAACCAGTCCCTTCTACATCTGAAACATAGATGATACATAAAGATGAACAAAAAATGAAGCCAAGGTAAAAGGGTGTCAATTAGACTTGTTCAAAAATATATATTTTTTGTTATTTTAAAGCCAATTGCTGTGATTTCCATTCTTCAAGCTGTAGAATGACTAGATATCAAATTATATAGATTTTGGACCATGGGAAGGCCTGCCTCCTTTTATTGGTTATTTTTGTCAAAAATGCCCCATTTTGCCTCATAACTTCAGCCATAGGGCATTTTGGGGGGTATCACATAAAACGTGAGAACATTTCCTGTAAGGTTATACCCAATACATTAGTAATTTAGACAGGCATAGTTGTTTTCAAAGCAAAAATGTGCTAAATTTTTAGGCAATTTTTGGGGTGTCAGAAATGGCATCACATCATTGTTCCTCATACATGAAGTGAATCAACTAAATATAGTCATTTGTCATTTGCTTCATGAAGCCACAAATGCAGAAACTCCTTAACTTTATCCTCAAACTCCATCGTTTTCATTTAGAGCTGTTACCAGTGGTGAAACATTTCTAGTTTTTGTCACTTTTGTCATTTCCTTTGACTTTGTTTTGTCACTTTCTGAAGCCTTGGTCAAAGGTCCTGTGATGTATGGAGTGACTCACCACTCGCTCTAGTGGTCACATAAATCTGATGGACTGTGGGTTTGAATACATTAACTTCATTCTCGAATAACTATACAATCCAATGCATTTATTCACTTGGCATGAATTCACAGCCCTTTGTAAACTTCTTAGATCATGATTTTAGGTCTTTTTTTTTTAATACCTTAGACCAGGGCTGACAAACTCATTTTAGTTCAGGGGCCACATTAAACCAAATTTGATCTGAATTGGGCCAAACTACTAAAATAATAACATAATATATATATATAATGTCAACTCTAAATTTTCCTCTATGTTTTAGACCAAAAAAAAAGGTAAATTATTTGATGAAAATGTTCACATCTACCAACTATCCTTTAAAACAATGTGAATAACATGAATAAACCAGCACTTCTTCAGAAAACTAAATGCAATTTTAACAAGATTATGTCTCAGTTTATCATTTACTAATAACGGTGTATAGATTATTTATTAGTGGATCTACAAATACACAAAACATTTAATAACAGGCAGAACATTGTTAAACTTACACCTCCTGACATTTCAAAATGTTCATATTTATTCAGGTTATTCATGTTTTTTTGTGAAATAATAGTTTGTTTGATTGTAAATACAGTAAAATGACATGAAAATGTTTCAATTAACAAAGAGCAAAATGTGGAGTTGTGAGTATTTAGAGGTTATTATTATGATAGTATTTTACTGATCTGACCCATTTGGATCTGTATGTGGAACCTGTAATTAAATTATCAGTATATTCTGTCATTTTTGTATTTCACAAAGTTATCCCAGGTGCCGGACTGGACCCTTTTGGGGGTCGGATTTGGCCCCCGGGCTGCATGTTTGACACCCCTGCCTTAGACGATTATCTAAATCTTTGACACCAGGGGTCTCAAACTCATTGTCTTCAGGGGCCACATTCAGCCTGATTTGATCTCCAAAGGGCCGGACCAGTAAAATTAAATCATAATAATTAATAAATAATGACAACTCCACATTTTAGTCATTGTTTTAGTGCAACCCCCCCCATTAAATTATGAAAATACCAAATACAAAAAAAGTTACATTTCGCAAGAAAAATAAGGACAATTTTAACAATATTCTGCCTCACTTCATCATTAGTCCATATGTTTTATTATGGATCAGTTCTACAAAGACACTAAACTCTTAGTAAAAGAAGCAGAAAATGGTTCAAATTGTGTCTAATTTTCTATAGACATTTCAGGTTGTTGAAATTTGTTCAGGTTAATCACATTTTATTATTACAGGATAGTTTGTAAATGTAAATATTTTCAGAATCTAATATAATTTTTTGCATTCAAACAATGGCAACAATTTCAAGTTGTCATCATTTATAGACAAAGAAAAAAAAATGGAGAAGAAAATATGGAGTTATTTAATATGTTATTATGTTCTTCATCCCACGGACCGCATTGGAACCATTAGGGGGCCGCATTTGGCCCCCGGACTGCATGTTTGAGACCCCTGATCTACACTTTCTTACCTCCAGGATGTCAATGATGACATTTTCCTCTGGTTGTTTTGTACTGCGAACATTTTCCAGGACGATGGAGTAGTAGACGCCCTGAGGATCCGACTGGTACAAGTTATAAGTATCTGATTGGTACCACTCTTGAAGGGCAAGGAAAACCTGGTTCTCATCTGTGCTCACGATCTGGACATCCTGGAGAGGGATATGGACAAAGGAAGGGGGAAAAAAGAAAAAAAAAAAAAGTAGGAGTCAATTGTTTTTCAGCTCATGGTGTAGAAAATAACAGTGACGGCTCATTGAATATTTCAGAAAAATAACTGGAGCGAAAAAAAAATGGAACAAATGACGCATAAACGTAAACGACACCGAAGAATCACAACAGGTTGAATGATGATGAACAAGAGAGTAAACGATGAAGATGAAGCAGTAAATTCAGTCTAATACTTTGATAGTAACCATGTGAATGTAGCTTATTCTGATAAACGCAGTGCTACAGAGTCAGAGAAAACAAAGTGGGTGAGATATCAGAACGCTTTACCCTTCTACAAAATGTTTTTGGCAAACTTAGAAAAACTTGTTAGGTGTTCTTGTCAAAGCCTCTTGGAGCGTTTCATGCAAATGACTTCATCACTCACCAAAGTGTGGAGCGATGGCATAAAGCACAAGTCAGCATTTTCACTGTTAGCGATTATATCAACATAACAATTGAAGACAAAGCCATTAGAAAAGAGGGAGAAAGTGTCTCTGAAGGCGTGTCTCCAATCACTGGAAGCTTAATTAGATGTAGATTCACTGTTATGGCTCAGAGTAATGACAGTATTGAAAGTTGTACACTGGGAATTCACAAAAAGGGACTGTTTCTGAATGGTTCAAAGAAGTCAAAGGAATCACAATCATATGTTTGACTGTGATTTATTTTCTGTAGAAATACTGAAATTAAATATTGGTGCATTCAATCTTAGAAGAAAAAGACGAAGGCGGCAACGAAGGCGAAGAAGACGATAAAGAAGAAGAGATGATGAAAAAAAAAAGACAAAGAAGATGATGAAAATGATGAAGATGACTAAGAAATAGACAGCGAGAAATATGAAGACGGTAAAGAAGAAGATGATGAAGATGACGATGAAGAAAATAATATATTATAAAATATTACATCAACACAAGATACTTTTATTTAACTGGTGGAGCTCTATGTTGTGATGCTATAAACTGTGGATTTTCCCCACGGTGGGATCAATAAAGTCTTATCATATCTTATCTTATGATTAAAATGACCAAAAAAAAAGATGTAGAAGGATGAAAAAGAGGGAGAAAACAAAGAAGAAATCAACAAAAAAAAAAACACGACAAAGAAAAAGACAAAAAAGACAAGGCATCAAAAAGATGAAGAAAACGACAAAGAAGAAGATGAGGAAGATGAAGAAGAAAACGAAAAACACGAAGATGATGAAGAACGCGAAGACAATAAAGACGACAGAGATGATGACAAAGGCGACAAGACATAAGACGGTGAAGATAAAATGATAAAAAAAATTGGAAAAGATGAAGACAAAGATAATGATGAAAAAGACTAAGAAGAAGGGTTCACCCTGACTGTCTAACAAATGACCTTCTATTATTTCCATTTCTACAATCAGATCTTCCCTGTTTTTTAAATATTTGAACTGTCTGACTAATCATACTTAACTTTCAACATATAATACATAATAAAATAATAAAAAAAGCCCTTAAAATAGTTTAATTTCAATTGAAGTATAATTGGATGACAATTGGACTACCAAAGAAAACCAAAATGTAGAAATGTGATAACATTTATCACCCATTTATGTATTTTAAAACCCAAGTACAAAACAAAAGAATAGAAAAAGTGAGTTAGAGATGATAAATGTGTCATGAAACATGTTTAGTGAGGGAGGACCGATAAGAAAATTACAATGATCATTGAATAAAGAAACACAAATGCCATATAAGGTGGAATACCATATGAATTCTACATGATAATAATGCAAGAAACATTTTAAATGAGATAAAACAGGAACATTAGTTGAGCTTTCATTATAATTATCCTTCGATCCTATTTTTTTGGAGGTGAAAAATTAGGGATTGTGCTGTATTTGTTTGACTGATTATGTCATAAAAGCTCGGAGAAAGTATGCCAGGAATACCAAAACAGAAGGAAACAGAGGAAAATGAGTTTTTTTTAGAACAATTTATCAAAAACTGAATATAACAAAGTGTGATGATCAAACTCCATGCGTTTTATTCGTGAGTCATTGTTGTAAAAGTGCCTCTGAACATCCCAATGAGTCAAGTACTCCCATTCTGTACTTAAGTCGAAGTACAGCTAGTTGTGTGAAAAATACTAGAAGTAATGATTCAACTCCTTTGCTTAAGTAAAAGTAAATCAGTACAACTTATAATAAACTAATAAAGTAAAAAGTAAAACTGCATTTTTTTTTGCTATGGATGAAATAATATGCACTTAATGAGGAAAAAACTGAAAAATGTCAAGAATATTAAAAAATAAAGCCTTTAAAACTGAGTTACTAAGTAGATGATGTGTTTTATTGGGTCATGGTCCTGAATTTAGTGGGTTTGGACAGGATATGTAGGAAAAATTCCAAAGATTTAAATAAAACAAACAATTAGGAGATCAAAAAAATCTAAATCATGAGATAAAAAGACAAAATTATGAGGGAAAAATTCAGAATTATGAGATTAAACGTCAAAATGATGATTATGTAGTAACATTTGTGTAGTTTGAAAAACGAATGAGTCTATTAAGAGAATGTAAAGAGTATTAAGTACATATATTTATACAAAAATGTAGGGAGGAAAAGTAAAAAGTTGCTAGAAAAATAAATACTCAAGTAAAGTACAGATACCTAAAAACAGTAATGGAAGTACTTCTACTTAGTTACTTCCACCTCTGATTTTACCTGAATTATTTTTATGTATTGATGAAATTAATTGTTCAAAATTAAGCCTTTTAGTAGATCTGTAGATGCTTGTGTTCACTGGTGGCTATTAACCATGATGATGATGATGATGATGATGAAGATGAACACCCAACTCTTGAGATTTCTATCAGAAACGTGCAAAAATTGCCACATATTTTTCCTTATCTCAGCATCCATCCAGTTAAAATTCAGTGAAACTACTCTTCTTGATGAACCACGTCTCCCACTCCCACATCTGTCTTCTTTTTTTTTTTTAATACTCTATCCTCTTTGATCCTTTAAATTCATTAAAGCAATTTCTCAATCACTTTGAAAGCATTACGCATAATCTCAAAACAGCTGTTGCGGGTAGAGAAACTGCTCCTATCCTTGCTGATCTATGTGGAAATTGAGTAGGTTTGTCTGTAATAACATTTGCCTTTCGAGCATTTGATAAATTAACTGCTTAACCAACTGCTGCCAACAGACAAATTATTTTAAATAACATACAGCTACAGTTTTAAGAATTTGCAGTCTCAAAGGCGTTCGTCATTCCTCGCGACCACCGACGACAGCCAACGGTGAGATGACATTGTAATGTGTGCAGGATGTGATATTCTGTCAGAAACACACACTTTTTATAAATATGTAGGGGGCGCTATAGAGTGACTTATATGAAATATGTATTGAATGGGTGCACATTGACAACTGAGTTAAATTTGAGCCAAATCTGTGTTCATTTGTCCGAACTACAGCCATTTTAGTACAGGCGATTATGTTGGGGGCGCTATTGAGCAAAATTACAATTTCTATTGATAAGCGGGTTTAGGACCGGGAGATAGACGTCTGTGTCAAATTTCAGTTTAATCCGTGATTGTATGTCCGAGCTGAAGCAATTTATGTAGTGGTAATTATTCCCGAAAATTTCGCAAAGTTTGCGATGTCGTAGCACCAAAATGATGTAACTTTTCCAAAAAATGTTGATAACTGTTGATGTCCCACCTGTCTTGAAAAATCCAATTTTTATAGCTCCAACTTTACTAAGGGGTGATCTGGCCTAATACAATGTTTGTTTTTTTTTTCAATTTTCTAGGGGGCACTGGAGACACATTTCTTCACCGACTTTTACAAAACTATAGATACTCGCAACCCGGTGGGTGGTTGGTTGGTTGGGTAGGTAGGTAGATAGGTAGGTGGGTGGTTAAGTAGGTAGGTAGGTAGGTGGGTGGGTGGGTGGGTAGGTAGGTAGGTAGGTAGATAGTTAGATAGATAGATAGATAGATAGATAGATAGATAGATAGATAGATAGATAGATAGATAGATAGATAGATAGATAGATAGATAGATAGATAGATAGATAGATAGATAGATAGATAGATAGATAGATAGATAGATAGATAGATAGATGCATGAATCTTCTCTTTCATCTATTAATTCTTTTCATTTCACCTCTTCTGTTCTGACTTGTGATGCCTTCACTGACCTCAATCTTAGCCTGAGGTAATTATTTTTTAATTTCCACGACTTCATGTTAGAATGTCTAAGCATTCTAATAAATTGTTGTGTAAACATATAAGGAATCATTTGATATCCAAACAGGATGCAGATCTATTTTATTGTATTTTTTCTCTACAGCCAACCTGGTAACCTGAATATTTAAATACAAATAACACGATTAACTGCTGCTGTGAGGAGTCTTGAAAGGGAACATTTGTACTGACTTTTTCTACTGTAATCAAATAATCAAACAGTAAGAAATGTTCTGTGGAGCTCTACATAACACTGAACTAAAAAAAAAGAAAAGAAATATACATATATATTTCTTTTATAACATGTATTCTACAAGAGGAGACCATGTTTCTTGTATTATGTTTAAAAGATCTGCAGATAGGAAATGAAATATGTTGTATACATTGTCATTTCATTATGCAGCTTAAATACATAACATTGTAGATTATTTAGCAGGTATATAATGAACAAATATAGAGTTTAATGACTTGACTAACTAATCATCTGGTCTACATTTTTATTTTATTCTTCCGGTTGTGGTTTTTACAACTTATTTTGTACTTAGTTTGACAAGAGTACATTTTATTTTTATGACAAACTATTATCAATACTGTTCATCATCACTCATTAAACTTAAGACCCCCCCCAAAAAAAACAAAACAAAACAAAACAAAAAAAACACAGAGTTGCAGAACACTGCAATATTAAACTCTATGGATTAATAATGGGATGTCACTTAAGTATATTTCAAGGCAGGTGACTCAGCATTTTTGACAATACAGTATATACTACATTTACATGATATTATTATTTAAAATAATTCAGAATTAAAGCCATTTCTTTCTTTCGTGTTTATATGAACATGTTAATTCCAAATAAAGGTTTACATGGGAAACAGGTGTATTCCACTGTCGTTAATTGGGCTTTCAGTGCTGGAGGTACAGAGGGTTCTGATTGGACACAACAGTTTCTTAACGTCTGGATGTCTACCACAAGGAAATGATCATGTGCACTTCCTGTTTTGTGTTCATTTCAACCATCAACATAGAAGACTAAACACTACATGTGATTTTTGCATTTATTTTTGTGATAATTATAAACTAATGCTGACAATGCAGAATATGTGTGTCATCGCAATTAGACCAGGAGCATGCACAGAATGACAGGAATATAATGTTACAGCAGAATTAACTGTTTACATAGAAGAGGTAAAATTGACTCGTGACTTTATTCAGAATTAAGTTTAATTCAGAATAATCATTTTCAACTGGAATCAGGTGTTGACATAGTCATCTTAAAGTGGAATTAACCTTTATTTGGAATTAAACAGGAATAAAAACTCCCATGTAAACAGGGCTAATAGTATATTATCTAACACCTCCATTTCTAATAACATTTTATGCCCTGCAGAAGAAAAAACCTTCCATGTGTCTCTGTCAGGACTTTAGATCACACTCACCCCAGAGACAACGGGTCATGGTAGGACTCAAATATCAGTTCCAAAGGCCTCCAAGGCTCTACCATCCTTCAATATCAACCTGCACTCTATTTCAAACTTCACTTGACCTGAACTCAGCATGGTGGTAATGACACTGGTAAGGAAAGACTGGTGGAAATTGATGATGATGATGATGATGATGATGATGATGATGATGATGATGATGATGATGATGTGAAGGCTAAAGTGTAAATTACACATGAACAGGTACCGTCTGCATTCAGAGACACTTTCATGAACATCTTTCAAATGGATGCTCGATAAAAAGGGTGAAAACAAACAAGAATGTGTGAAAGTAAGAGCTGTAATAAGTCAGCTATAAACTTTATACGTAAGACACATTCTGGTCTGAAAGGCAAAGAACATAAAGCTCACACATGTCAGTTTGAAACATAACAGGAGCTGATGTGGTAACACTTATACTGTAGGTTAGGTACTAATGCCTGTGTAACCATTTATTACAAGTCATTACCAGTGTAATTACTCAGGTAATAGTGATGCAAACTGTTATTTATTATTTATTTATTTGTCTTTTTGTGTCAGCTCTCGTCATCTGAACCCACTTTATCCTCACTAGGGTCACTGGGGGCCTAATCCAGCTACAATGGGTGAAGGCGGGGTACACCCTGTATGAGTCTGCAGTTCATCTCAGGGCTGAACATATATAGACAAACAATCACTCTCACATTCACACCTATGGGTAATTTAGATTAAACTATTAACCTATCAGATTAACCTAATTAACTTAACTTTTGGATGGTGGGAGGATACTGGAGTACCGGGAGAAAACCCACACAGACAAGGGGAGAACATGCAAACTCCACACAGAAAGGTCTGGTGTGGGAATGGAACCAGGGACCTTCTGTCTGTGAGGCACGAGTGCTAACTACTGCACCCCTGTCATTTTGTATTTATTCATTTATGTAATTATTTTAATTTTAATTTAAACAATATAGATTTTTATATTTAGATATTTATTTATTTAACCTCCTGAGTCCCAGCAATACATTTTTTGTCCTCTGTAGTGGACAAGAATTTCACACTTTTATTTAAAAATAATAAATAAAAAATGTCCACTGAAAAGGACATTATGTTAAAATTAAAACTGTTGCATCATGCTATTTCCAATTAAGGAAATTATTTCATGTAAAATGGCAAACAATGTTTTCCTACTGGGTCCCAGGAGGTTAAACATTAATCAATTGATTCATTAATTTTGAATTATTACTTTTCTTTAATTATTTCAGCTACAAGAAGGATGATACTGTCTATGTTCTGTGTCGACCACTAATATATATGACATAATATATATCACACAGCTGTTATATTTTTTCATATCGCAAGGTTTAAAAAAAAAAATAAAAAAATCGCAATGTCAGTTTTTTCTAATATTGCTTGTGCTTTTGGTGATGTATAACCAGAACATTAACTATTCCAGGTCCACATTTACACCTTTACTCAGACACTTTTCCATTTGAGATGCACCCATATCACTGTGCATCATTCATTTAAACAATAAACAGACAACATCTGATGGCAGATTTCCCCTGACAGTCAGTTGTGACATAATAGCCCCTTCAGTGGTGCTTACCCTCTCTCAGCAGAATTGAACTAATTTCCTTTCACACTTTTACAGGTCTCATTAATCATATTAAAATTCACATCATGCCCCGTGGACATTATTCACACTGGATTCTATTAAGTGGTTTCTGATACAGTTGACACACATTTCATTTTTCAGAAATACTTCACCAACTCTTGGAAAAGACGTATATTTATAGATAAGATTGTCTTGGTTCTTTCTAGTGTAAGCAGTTATAGAAATTACCTTTGACTGTAGCTTTTGAGAAGATAATGTGAGTCAGTTTCGCAAAGCCTATTCATGTGCTTAAATGTAGTTTTGAAAGGTGGTACATTGGGATCTGTTCTGTGGGAGATAGTTTGATAACACTTTATAATACCTACACACAATTCACTATGTATTAACCATTTATTACTTGTTTGTTAATTATATATTAACCATTTGTTAATGGTTTATTCATACACAATTCATCATGAACAAAGCATTTGTTCTTCTTTTCTATGAGCAAACATTTATAACTGTGTGAACAATTGATTAATTGTGTACAAGTAATGCATTAATAAACATTAACAAATAAGTAACAAATGGTTAATACATGGTGGAATGTGTGTAGGTATTATAAAGTGTTACCGATAGTGGAAAAAATGTTTTGGACAACACATAAATGTGTAATATATTACACATAAATGTGTAATATATTACTACATAGAGAATCACTCTTAAGTCAATGTCACACTTCTGCATGTGCTCTGTTCTGTTGAGGTTAAAAATGGATGATAATAAAAAGTTACAATGGTTAAAGATTTAGTTTTGTTACTTTTTCATTGTGAACAAGACACAGAGAAATCCTTTTTTTTTTACTGTCTGGTTGATACAACCACATGTACTATATATATTATGATCATACGCATATTTATAATATTTGAGATTATGTGAAATTTTAAAGTTGTCCAAAACTTTTTTTTCCCCACCACTGTACTATTAGTTTCTACTCGTTTCACTCTAAAACTGGTGTTTGATATTTAACATAAACATTTATAGAATACATTTCTACAAAAAAACAAAATATTAACTTAAAATATTAACTACTTGCATTGTAAACAATAGCACAGAGTTCATTGTAACATTCATTAAAATGTAATTTCTCTGAGGAACTAAGAGCTGATCGTTTTCCTTGTCTACTTTCATAACAGTCAGTAATGTAAAATATACAACAATAAATGGGGGGGGGGGAGAAAATATGTTGAATGATTACCTTTATCTTTAAATAACGGGACTCTGATATATAATGTATGTATATATATATATATATATATATATATATATATATATATATATATATGTGTGTGTGTGTGTGTGTGTGTGTATGTATTGGTAAAACAGAGAGTCCAAAAAGAGATTTAACTGACAGTAAAATTAAAAATGTTTATTTGTTGTTACTCTATGAATAAACAGGTAAAATAATAAAAGTATTTTTCATAATAATTGTTGCCTAATAATACAGACTTAAACAGTCCACAGAGGAACACTGAGCTTCACAGACATTTCA
>CM035800.1:13113273-13383273 GCA_020466265.1 Siphamia tubifer | reverse complement strand
TGTTCAGGCATTGACACTGAGTATAACTGTAGTTAAATAAATAAAATTAAATAAAATAAATGGATCTGAAGAGGGTCAGATTAGAATAAATGGACATTTCTGAATTTACATCAGTACTTTACATGATGACGTGAGATTTCAGCAGAGGTTGGTGGGAACATCTGTACTGAGAATAAACTACAAGTCCCAGGGACCAGATGGAAGACACCCCTAGAGGACAAACAGGCCAAGATACTATGGGACTTCCAGATCCAGACTAACAAGATGGCAGTGGCCAATCAGCCTGACATATTGGTGGTGGATAAACATCAGAAAATATCATGTATTTGTATCCATTGTAATATTATTAGCAGTGTCAATGATAATTATTATTATTATTATTATTTTTTTCTTCAGAATGATGACTAGACTGTAATGACAATGGAGGAAATTCTACCAAAGTGTGTGTACATTCAGCCAAGGATTTCACGTCTTATATTCAGTGTATTGTAATTGTAAATGGAATATTTGAGATGGAGATTCTAACCCATAGATTAAGGCCTTAAGAAGAGAAGTGTTGTGATAAATTAAATATTTTCATATTCATAAGAGTATGGTCACATTACTAACACAAATTGTTAGTCACAAAACTTTTTTTTTTTATGGCCAATGTATTCCAAATATCATGTTTGTTCTGTACAGAAATAGTAAAAATAAAAAATAAAAAACAAAGGAAAAAAAAAAAAAAAGATTAATTGTGGTTTACCTTTGGCAGGGCGTACTTAGGAAACCTCATCTGGACAAACTCATTACGCCGATAGGATACAAAATGCTTGGTGCGATTCCCTGTAGTGACCTGGAAAAAAAAAAACAACACACATATGAATTGTCTATTTCTGACAATCTCCCACAATCACTAAAATATAGAAAAGTTATAGCCCTGGATTGTCATTACAAAAAGGTCTTTGACTGTATTCAGTAGGTTCAAAAATAAAGGGTTGACTGGAAGTGACAGAAGATGAATACAGATGAATTAGAGAAAAAAAAAAGCAAAGAGTGAGGTCAAATATGGATGTGAGTTTGTACTATTCATCACATTTATCGAGACTTTCCATGTCTGTCTCTACACAACAATGAAACAAGGTCACACTGCAAATTGAAAGTGTGATTTACTTATAAAGACGCAGTGTGACTTTTGTGTCAGTTCCAACATTCATTCATTTCTCTCCATCTTATTGTTTCACGATGGTTAGCAGCATAGCTCAGACGCTAGGCTAACGTGCGCTAACTCATTTTCCATGAAGCTGTGCCACGTGACTGTGACCGACCAGTGTGTGTTTCTTCGCTGTTTCACGGGTACATATGTTTTTATTCCTAGTTATATTTTAGTTTTTAATTACTATTATTTATGAATAAACCGGCCAGTATGAGAAGATTTAGCTCATGCTGTGCAAACTGACCGACCAGTGTGTGTTTCTTCACTGTTTCACAGAGACAATAAATATATATTAAAATATAAAGAGTGTCAACCTTCATCAACCAAAACACAACACGATGCATACAGTGGTTACACATGTGCAGTGAAACAGTGCACATGGTAGAAGAAGCACATGGTAAGGAGGCATGAATTGTCTTTCATTCCTTGTCTGACTATGTATGTTGTATAATTCATGACAGAACAAGATAATAAATTGTTTATTACATTAAGGTTGTGTAATGTAGAGCAACGTTTTGCTCTATGATCCATTTCAGTTATGTTACACTGTCGATTTTGCAGTGTAATTTGGAGACAATGGGACCAAATACACTGTAGAAGAAGTTAAATAAACTCTCTAAGTGTTGATTTAACACTGCAAAATTTACTGTGTACAGCTTCAAATATTCTAAAAGATGTACTAGGCTCTACTACTATTTTATTTTATAATAGGTCTAGTTTAAGCTTATGTTAGTTGACTTAGTTCCTAAAACAGAGAAAGAAGGCAAACCTTTTCTAAATCACCATAAGATGACAGTCTACATGCTAACGAACCTGAATCCAAATTGTTCTGTTCCATTACACATGTCGTGTCAGTGTCAGTGGCCATAGACATGTGTGACACCAGCTTATCAACAGTGGTTGTTGGTAAGATTGTTTGAAAATGTAGTTTTAAGTGCCTTTTTATTTTTTTTTGGAAATTGAACCCCTGCCCCACCAAAGGTCTCTGCACGGCTCTGCATTAGGTTTTTCAAGAAAAAAAAACAACAACATACTGATCATGTAGAGCAGGGGTGTCAAACTCATTTTAGTTCAGGGGTCACATTCAGCTAAATTATATCAGAAGTGGGCCACACCAGTAAAATAAAAACATAAAAATATAGAAATAATAATCAACCCCAAACTGTTGTGCATGTTTAGGAACAAAAAAAGTAAATTTACATCATGAAAATATCTACATCTACAAACCATATTTTCAAAACAGTGTGAATAATATGAACAAACTGAACTAAATGTAGAATTTATTCATTATTATTAGGCTTTAGTTTGTCATTTACATGTGTATATTATAGCTTATACATACACAAAACATTTAGTAATAGGTGGAATATTATTAAAATTGAACTTAATTCTCTTAAGACATTTCAGGTTGTTCATATTTGTTCCAGTTTGTGTGAAATTATACTTTGTTTTCATGTCACTAAATGAAAACATTTACAAAGTTTGATTGATTGAGTATTTCTTAGTTATTTTATGAGAGTGAATTAATCTGAACCTGGAACCTCAACTAAAATGATTTATATATTAGTGTCATTTTTACATTTCACTAAATCATCCAAAGGGCCGGACGAGACCCTTTGGCGGGCCAGATTTGGCCTCCGGGCCCCATGTTTGACACCCCTGATGTAGAGGTTTTCAAAACTCATAGCTGATTTACACTGATAAAATCCAAATTACAGACGATAATAATATAAATAAATGGTGATAAATCAGTGAAGAAAGGCTACGTATAGAGAACATTTAATGTGGGATTGAACATGATGTAGCACTGGGTCTTTATGGGTTAAGGGTACAGACTCACTATGCACTGAAAAGATGCAAAACGTAAAAAAAAAAAAAAAAAAAAAAAAGACTCCTCCGTTCATTAGAGACCATAGTATTCACCATCTAAACAAGTCTTGAGGGTAAAAGGCTGAATCATGTTGTCCCTCCTGCTGCGCTGATCTGAAAGCTGATTGGCACTGCACCAGAGAGCTCAGTGAAAAAGACAGCTCTGGTGACTGACAGCGACTTAAACAGGAGCTGAATGTGTCATATCCCAAGTGACGGGCACTGACAGCAGAAAACCACACTCTGACACACGCACACTTCAGTCACAGTTTGGCTTTTTTGTAAGGTGAGCAGCGCTAAAAGTTTCAGAGCTGCCGCTTTCTCCTCTGCTTTCAAAATCTAATGGAGGAACTTTGTATTCAGCGCTTCTATTTTAGGCTTTGTGGGAAGCGCTTTTGGTTACCTTTTTTCTTCCTCCGCGGATATCTGAGCTGCTGTCGTCGGTGCTCACATTGAGCTGCGATTACAATGATAGCTGGTGATTGAAAGGCACAGACGAGCATGGATTTTCTTTTTTTTTTTAACGCTGAACTAGTGATGAAAAAGTGATGAAACAATGAGTGCTGTTTTTTTTTTTTTAAATAAGAAACCCTGAAGGAAGCAGTATTGATTGTGTTTTCAGATGGATGGCTGGGTTGCAAAGAGTGTGTGTGTGTGTGTGTGTGTGTGTGTGTGAGTCGACACTATGCTCTCAGCTCTGACTGTGCAGATTTCAGTTCTCCGTTTACACCCACTATCACAATAGCACCCTAAGGACCTGGCTACACCACAAAAAAAAAAAAAAAAAAAAATTGTGTGCACATTCTTTGTCCTCACACTCATCCATCTGATACCAGTCAGTTCTTACTGGTAAAACTGGGAGGATAATCCCTAAAGGATAACGAACCAGTCTGTTAAATGAGGTTTTAACACTTTGCACAAAAACACTGGCATCTTCCATATGGTTTCCTCTGTATTATTCCAGCTCATGTTCTGTATATTCAGCTGTTATCACATGCAAATGTTATTCAGCTCTCAGCCTCCACAGAGTGTACAGAGCCGTGCTGCATGGCAAGTCAATTATAGACAAGGCCAGATTAATTCTGTACACTGTCCTGAATAGCAGTTCTTTTCCATTTGAAGTCCACAGTGCTGTTTGTTATCTGGGTACCAGAGTTTATCGGTAAAAAAAAAAAAAAAGCAAAAAAAATTAAATGTACAGTAAAGCCGTGGCTGTACTTGTACAAACATAACAAATAGATACACAGACAGATCTAAAGCAATGCACAACGGCTGAATGAGAATAAAAGGAAGCTGCTAGTGCAGGTCAAATACACTGTACCGCAGTGATGACAATTCAATTGGAAACGTTGGTAAAAATTAATACAGCTAAGACGTTTACAGGATGAACATTATTGCTGCTTTAAGGCATAAAACAGTTCACTTAAAAGGAGCTTTGATAACTTTTTTTTGTAGTTGAAATTTGTACATTGTATTTGATTCAGTGACGTTTGTGATGTGATTCTCCAAAGTTAATAATATCCACCTTCACTTTCTCCTTTCCAGCTTCACAACATCTTTTTCTTTATCCTCCACTGGACTCCCAACAAAGGCAATGATCCTCATCTTGTGGTTTGGTTCAGGGCCAAATGAGTCACTGTGATGCCACTACAGAAGGAGATGTTTCCTCTTGGCTGGACAGCGTGGAGTTTACAAAGGACGCAGCCTGAATCTGAGGTCAGTGTGGCTCCTAAAGCTAATTATAGCGTCTCCTTTATAATGGCGACCAAGCAGTGCTATCGGCCATGACGGATACAGTACAGTGGTAACCTCAATTTATGAAAGACCCAGCTAATGAATAATCCAAGAAATGAAAAATAAAACATTTTTCATCTCTGAATAAGAAAGAAAATTTAACTTACGAAACGAAACCCGAAACCCCCGAGATGTAAATACAGAACTGTATGTAGCATCCCATTGGCTATGAGGGAGATACCCATGATGCTTTTTGTGAGCCTTTGACCCTCATTCATTACAGAGTTACTGCTGCTTGGTGAGTTTTTCCCAATGTGCTCATTGAAACTTTATTACAGTACGTATTCATTATTCATCATGAGCCCAAACAAAGTGATTCCCGGTGTGAATTAAAAGAAGAAGCGGGCTGCGTTATTAATACAAGTGAAACAGGAAATGATTAAAAAAAAGAGGAGGCAGCCATTATTCCATCAGCACAACTTAAAGACATGCTGGACAGATTTCATCAACTTTCCGAATTCATGGAAAAAACAGTCCCGAAAAAAAAAATGCTATCGCACAATATGACGACGTATGTCTTACGCATTTTAGGAAGATTATGAAAAAAATCATCAAAGGCAATGGTCTTTGGATCGATATTTCACCAAACGTCCGTCAACAAACATTGTTGAAGGTGAAAGTGTTAATTAAAACAACCACAATGGTATGGAAATGATTGTTCATTTTAATGGTTTAATGTTTAATGTTCAGTCTGTGAAGACAAATAACTCCACTGAGACTAATAAATTACATTTAAAATCTATATTTTCTTTAACTTTTCACACATATTTCATACAAAATGTGTAGACTTATCATTTTAAAAGGGTTTGAGGGGTAGTAATGGGGGCTTTGGAACAAATCAGGCCTTTCACATGTAAAATGCGACTATTTACAAAAAATTCACAGTACAAAACCACTTCTGGAACTAATTAATTTTGGAAGTTGAGGTACCGCTGTATTTTCTGTATGTTCAGAATAAATCCACCTCAAGTAATACCTGGTACTCCTATATCTTCCACCTTGTGGGACACAACAGAAGAAAACTACAGACACAGATGAAAAATAGGCGTGCAGGTTACATTTACCTTAACAAATATATAGTTGTCCTGAACCAGTAAAGAGTTGTGGTCGATTTTTCCGAGGAACTGAGCCGTGACCATTTTGTCCGAACAGTTCTGGATGAGACAGGTAACGTACAGGTAACCTACGGCGACACAGAGAGAAAGATGATAAGACAAGAGTTACATTAACAGAATAAGTGGATTTATTTGCTTGTTTTAACATTTGTATTTATGTCTGAACGTCCAAACCAAACCAGTGCAAACCATTGCAGAATTATGTTACTAAAATAATAAATATTTTAACATGACTTACATGATGCTGGTATATTTTATGAATACACTTTGAAATGTTGCATGGTACTGTAAAGAACAAGACAGTATAATGAGCTGTACATTATATACTGTACTGTACGTTAACTGTCAAAGACGTTAAGAGCTGCAAAAAACATCTACCGATCTAGAATATTTAATAGCTTTTATCGAACTCATGTTCAATAAATGAGGGAGGATGTAGAGATTTGTTCATATCTTCAGTTAATTACATAGTTTCCTAAAACAAATAGCTTTTCCCCCTGAATTTACTCTCATCTACATCATTGGTGTCAGATTAATTTTAGTTCAGCCAATGTAATAGGAAATCGGCCGATCGCTGACGTATGTACATTACAATTTCCACATCATAATGGATCTACAAACACACAAAATATTTAGTAACACACAGGCTATTACTAACATTATACATGTTTCCTCATGAGATATTTCAGATTGTTCATATTTGCTCAGGTTATTTGTATTTTTTTGTACAAATGTTTAATGTAATTTAACTCTTTTACACACTGTCATTATAGCACAATTAGTATTTTACACGTCTGAGATTAAATTATTTTGTACGTGGAACCTGACCAAAAATAAATGGCTGTTAACAAGTGACTATTAATATTATCAGTGAATTATTTTGCATTTCAGAAATTCATTCAATGGGCAAATTGGACCCCACAACCGGATGGTTTTTGGTCTGTGGGTTGTATGTTTGTCACCTGTGATGTACATTATTGTCATGGGGGGGGGGGGTGAATAGGACTCAGTAGCAACACAAAAGAAAGAGGTCATTAAAATGCTTAAATATTCCTTGATATAGATTCCCCAAAACAAACCCAAACCCAACTGAAAATCACAGTGCAAAATCACTGGAAAAACTGCCAAAACAGATTTATTCAGAATATAAACAGAATCAAAACACTCAGATATCTTCATAGATAATAGATAATCACAGGTTTCTTTTGCTTGTTTATATTGACAGACAGGAGCCAGAGAGTCAGTGCAAGAATTGAGTGGGCTCCTACAGCTTATATGAGCAGGTGAGTAACAAAAGAAACTAGGGCAAAGGGCAAAGCCTGAACTGGAAATGGATTCAGAAGAAAACATAAAGACAGAACCATGACAGTTATCAATAAATGGTCAATTATGTCATTAAGTTTGCAGATGACATAACTGTCGTCGGTCTTATTATCAACAACAATGGAAAGAGGTGGAGGAACTGTTAGCCTGGCGCAACAAACCATAACCTTGTACTTAATACCAACAAAACAAAGGAGATGATAATAGACTTTAGGAGGTCTGGGAAAAATCATCATGTCCCAGTGTTTGTAAATGATACTGAGGTAAAGAGGGTCCATTTTACAGACAAACTGACCATGTTGAGCCTCGTTTTGTAATAAACGTCCAAAATGTCATGACTTTTTCATTTCATTTTGTAATAAACTACCCCAATGCTTTCTTAGGAAATATTAGGGGAATATGCATTTGCAATTGAAAATGTTTACATACTTTCTAAATAAGAAAAAAAAGTGTTTTCTGATTCATTGTCAAACTATTTAAATTAATTAAATAAATGTGGATGTCCTATAAGGCAAGGTAAATATATTTGTATAATACATTTGATGTATAGGACAATTACAAAATGCTTTACATAAAACATATAAGAAAATTAAAATGACTGAGATGCATTAAAAGACAATTAAAATTAAAACATTTAAAAACAAATGAGAATCTAAGTCAAAACTCTAGTCTCAGACCTCATGTATTCAGATAGTTTGTTCCACAGGTGAGGAGCAGAACAACTAAATGATGCTTCACTTTGTTTGGTTCTGATTTTGGGAACACACAGTAAACCTGTCTCTGATGACCTATGACCTTAGGGCTCTGGATGCTCCATATGGAACCAGCAGGTATAAGCCGTTTAATGCTTTATAGACCAGGAGTAAGATTTTTAATTCTATCCTTTGACCCACAGTAAGACAATGTAAGGATTTAAGGACCGGTGTAATGTGGTCCAGTTTCCTGGTACTGGTCAGGGTCAACTGTACCTGCCTGCTTGCTTTTTTTTTTTTTTTTGTTTAGACACCATTACAATAATCTAAGTTACTGATAATGAATGAATATAAACCAAACATTTATCGATACTATGAAACTAAAATAAACAAAGCACTGGTTCTGAAAGATCTGTATGGTTTCAAACGTATTTGGTCGTGTAATATTGAAACAACAGAAGAGGTGTAGAGGTGGAAGAGAAGAAAAACTGGGTGAATAGAAAAAAATGGAGACATCATTTTGTAACTCTATATGATTTGACAGCTTCCCCTTAGACTTATAGCTGCACCAGCATCCAAATGGCCAGGAGGGATTATCCTCACAGAGACACACACAGAGGTTAGCGCCTGTTGCAAAGCTCTCCCACTATTGAATTTCAACCAGCAGCTGCATCAGCAACATTGGCTCCTGAAATTCAGCTGTTATTCTCCTCCCAGAGGTGACAAGCTGGCAATAGAAAAAATGCCCCCATACACACACACACACACACACACACACACACACACACGAACAGACAAACAGAGCTTTAACCAATACACATGTGAAGTTTGGGGCGGATATGAGTTCCAGCAGCAGAGATGTGCTGCACAAACACATTTACATTTAGCTCTGTTTTCAATTATATTACTTGTTTTGGCCTGAATACATTCAGTGTGACTTGTTTTTACCACAGTGAGGAAATAGGTTCAATAGTAAAAGCATGGAACAAATAGACCCTGATATTAAAGAAATTAAACATTTAAAAAAAGTAAAAATGTAGTATGATGTTTTATTATTTTTGTCTGCTTTATCTATTTTTTTAATTTTTTTTTTTTATTATTCCCATGTTTTTAATGTTTACGTAAAGCACTTTGTCTTGTACGTGAAATGCGCTCTATAAATAAACCTGCCATGCCTATTAAATATGCTCAGTCCTGTTCATGGAAGTTGTTTGCTGTATTATGTGCTCATTTAACACTGTGGCCCACAGGTGGAGCTACAACAAAGCACAATGTCTTAAGAGGCTTCATGTTTTTGCTAAAGGCAACTATAGCCAGAGCTGACGATGGAGCAGTGAAGGACACCAGGGAAGTTAGAAACCAATCAACATTTGTTACAACCTCCATTTCATTCATTCATTTTGAGCAGAATATATTTTTTTTGATGTGTATAAGGACATAACAACAGACCAAATACATCAATAGAGGTAATCAAGACATTATAGTAGTTGCTCAAAAAGGAGTATGAGGAAGAAAACGTATTAAATCCCACCTGCATCTCACATTTATACAACATAACACATGACTTTTTCTGTCTTAATGATAAAGTCACATGTGTTTAGTCTTAATAATGTGTAGCTAATAACAGACAGGAAACAGATTAGGAAAATGAAAGTATATTACACGTAGTAACTATGCATGTAATTGTCTGTAGAAGTTATAACACAATATATTTCAACAATAATTACATATCAACAAAGGTAAACAAGAAGAGTCATTGATAGAATGGCCCAGCAATGAATAATAAGACCTGCTCTGTCTGTACTGTGACCAGCCCACATGTTTAGCAACTAACCTTATATATGGATTAATTCTGGTTGTGCTTAGTGACTGGGAATTTAGAGTTTTTATCTCATAATTTGGGCTTTTTATTACATAATTTTGAGTATTTATCACATAATTTGGGCTTTTTATTACATAATTTTGAGTATTTATCACATAATTTGGGCTTTTTATTACATAATTTTGACTTTTTATCACATAATTTGGACTTTTTATTACATAATTTTGAGTATTTATCACATAATTTGGGCTTTTTATTACATAATTTTGACTTTTTATCACATAATTTGGGCCTTGTATTACATAATTTTGAGTATTTATCTCATAATTTGGGCTTTTTATTACATAATTTTGAGTATTTATCACATAATTTGGGCTTTTTATTATATAATTTTGAGTATTTATCACATAATTTGGGCTTTTTATTACAGAATTTTGACTTTTTATTTCATAATGTGGTCTTTTTATTACATAATTTTGACTTTTAATGTCATAATTTAGACTTTTTAATCACATAATTTTGACTAGTGAAGCATTATGTGGCAGTTGTTCACATTTTTATATTCAGAAGCAAAGGATCATTGTGATTAAAACTGTTGTTGTCAGTCTTTTTCTGTTGGGCCTCCTTTGGAGGAGGAAAAATCTCCAGGTCCCTGTCATCCCCAACAACATTGTAACAGTGGTGCAATTAAAAAACATTTTTATTGAAAGATACATCAATATTATAACAATATGTCTTGGTTTTCCTTGAATAATTTGTTGTGCAAATTAAAAATAACAGATTTTTGTTTGAATAGTACAAATTAACTCAAGCGGATTGCTCCCCGAGACAATATTTTTCTAAATAAAAATAGGATATGCACAATTATCTGACAGCTATGACAATAACTTTTTTCAGATCAATAAACACATTTTAGTAACAATGATGATCATTTTAACAATATCTGTGGTTGAAGTGAAGATGTTTCCATTGCAATTCTCAGAACATTTAAGCGCTAACTATACAAACATGTCTAATTTTTCTTTTCCAATCCAATCCTTGTCTATTCTGTAAACCTAAACACTTTGTCTATTATAGTGACAGATCACTACAGTAGGATATTTATTTGTCGTACATCCCTAAAATTAGTCCAATGACAAAACATTAATTTCACCTGCTACATGTACTGACATTAAGGAGAAAAAGCATCCAAGCGTGATCCTATGCCCCCCCGAAAAGCCTTTACACCCCACCACTTCCACTGGATTAATGAAAACAGAAATAAATCAAATTATTGGGATGCACTGAGGCCTAGAAAGTTGGAATAATTTTATTTTCAGACACATTCCTCTTCTTATTCCTATTTGTACACATTAGTAATAACCTTTGACCTGTTACAGTGACCATATACTGAATCCCAGTTACATTTTATTCAATTATTTTATGTTTATTCCAGCTTTATGGGAAACTGTGTTCCTTCTGATAATGTTTTTTTTAGAGTGATTTGGAAGATGTAATGATTTATACATTGCTCTATGCGTTGCTTTTATTTCTAACTCTTATTAATTGCGTCCTCTAAGATTTTTTTTTTTTACTTCCTCTTGCAGTAGACTGTGAAAAAAAAGTTGAACTGAACTAAAAAAAATTGTTTTAACTAAATTAAAACTATAAATTGGTACAAACACTGAAAGGCCAACAGACATGAGCACACAGTAATAAAATAATCAAAGTACCTGCAGTGAAAATGAAAGCACAAACCTCTATATACACTTATATTTACAGAACATGTGCCTAAACCTGAGCAAAACTAAATTGTGTTCTTTCCACTCCTGAGGTTCAGCTTTAGACCCTTTGTTTGTGAGACAACCAAACCAAAGTAAAAACACTTTTGGTTCATTTATGCGGTTAGAGTGTTTCCTCACATGCGACAACACAAACATTCTTTCATTTCTGTCGTTTTTGTATTTCCTTACCAATTACACACCAACTGTACGTTCCCTTCTAAGGCCAGTTGTAGGATTTCACAAAAACTGGCATCTTAAAAACACCAAATAAAAGCTAATTTACCACATTTGGGTAAAACTTCTTTCATAATGGGCCCTCGAGGTAGAACAGAGCTGTTAAAAGAACAGAAGCTCTGCTCCCGTTGTGCGCTTCACAGCTTTATATAACAGTTTCTATTTAAAAGAAGAAAAAAAAAGATGCAAAAACAGAAATGCAATGAAATGGAAATCAGTCTGACTGTGCTCTGCGTCGTCTTTGTTCAAAAGATGTCCGGTCTAACAAATGGACTGGGTAATTTACTGAAAAGCTCGGACGTTTAATCAAAGCAGCATACGGCGCAGACTCATTAAAAAACTATTAGATTAGGCTAAGTGTTCAATTGCAGCTCGTGGCACATACACTTCTTCATGCCACTTGCTTCTATCGCACACCTGCAAACACACAAACACACACACACACACACACACACAATGCATGCGCACACTTTTCCTGCACTTGTGCAACTACGCTGGTATGATCAGGTGTGAAGTGTAAAGGTAGAGAACATGCATTGTGACTCGTGGAAGAACTATAAAGTGTGCGACAATCCATTGCATTGTGATGGGTCTACATGTGTACATATATCTAGCAGTTGTATATGTACAGGCTTGAGTGTGTATCAGTGCATGAACAAGGTACATTCATGCTTTCCTGCACATCAATCTCCCTAATGACACCCACAGACACACTCCCTGCCAGCCTCGCTGTACACATGCCTCATCCATCAATCGACCCCCCCCCCCCTTCCCCATTTCTCTGGAGACCTGTCCCACTCGTCAGCTAGTGTCCCCAGCTAAACTCCTTTGACAAACCCTAGGCACAACTCCCCTCGCCTCTGCAGACAATATCCCAACTCGGTGTCCTTTTTTTCTTTCTTGTAACATGCCACCATTTAACCTTGGAGATGCCTCATGTGACGGGGCATGGGGTAAACAGATTGGTTTGGCATGCCCGATCGCACCAACCCCCCACTATCTATCTATCTATCTATCTATCTATCTATCTATCTATCTATCTATCTATCTATCTATCTATCTATCTATCTATCTATCTATCTATCTATCTATCTATCTATCTATCTATCTGGGCACGGAAAAAAAGGAAAGGGAGGAGAATAAAAAGGAGAGGGACATGTGGTACTGACTCGCCCCGGGAAGAGGCTCTCGTGCCTGGGCAGCTGGCCCAGACAGACAGCCTCTCTGGTTCACCCTCCACAAACACAGGCAGCCTTGTTCAGCCTGACAGCTTTCACATTGCAGACAGCATCTTGCATGTGTGGGTTTAAAGACTGTGTCCTCAAGGGATTTTAAGAGATTTCAAAAGAGGAATTTTATGGAGAGTGTGGTATTGCAAACATAACATCCCAAATCCGTGAGTTTGACCTTTACTATCTGTCACTTCTCTCTCACTTTGCCAGTTCGGGTTTATTTACAGGGAGGGGGAGGGGGGATTATACATTGGTCATCCAGAGAGGGGGGGTCAAACCCAATTGTGGATAAGGTTCATGAAGTCATCTTTCTTCCTCTCTCTGGTACACACACACACACACACACACACACACACACCACAGTCAGTACACACACACACACACACACACACACCACAGTCAGTACACACACATTTACAACCTTAAATGAAAACCACAAATAATCACAATACGCTTTACTTCCATTACCCTCTTGGCCCCAGAGTACAGAGTTAAGCACTAGCCTATCTGTCAGTCAGTTGATATGATAATCCAGATTTCCTGGTGTTGCCTGGGGGGCTCTCAACTACCCTCTCTAACCATTAATTCTTTATGGAGCCCCTCCCCACCCACACTAGAAACCTACCTAAAAGCAAGGTCAACCATGTTGTTACTGCCATAACACACACACTAGGTGTTACCTAAGGGGGGGGGGGGGTTCCTGCAACATTTCATTGTAACTTGTGTGCAATGACAATAACGTTTATTATTATTATTATTATTATGATTCTGCAGTTCAGCAAGTCATGGTTATTTCAAGATGTGATCAGAACTGAGTGAAATACCACAGATACTATCATATTTATTTCAAATAGCTGAGGCCATTTCCATTTGTCTGTATAACAATCTCAATTATCATGACTATTTCTACATAATTAAAGCTGGTTATTGTTAGACTTGTTTAAATGATATCACTGAGTTGCGAACATTTCTGGCTTGTTTATATTTCGTATATGTCTTTGATTTCACATTAGGATTTTTCCAGTTGCCATCATGGATGAAGAACAACTAGTAAAAGTAACACGGCAGATTTGAAGTAGATGTAATAGAAGGAAGACAACAACACCAAGCGAGGATATGGACGACAATAATACAGCCGCTCAGTAAATCGTGTTACATGTAAACTACTGTACACACTTCTTTGTTGTTCCTTGTCTTTTTCTGCGACTGTATTTGTTGTTATGCTGCACACCTTGTCTGTTCTGGAAGGGGGAGTTGACCTGTCTGTGGTTTACATACATAATACATATATATATATATATATATATATATATATATATATATATATATATATATATATATATATATATATATGTGCTGGAAAACCTAGACTTAAAACCACATGATCTGGCACAAATACTCTGATTACAAAAACTGCAGCTATAGTCTGACTAAGGTGTACATATGGCTTTTAAAAACATTGATATTAGCAAAACTAAAGGAATAAGTCCATGTAAACGTTGACTGAGGCTCTGCAGCGAGTGTAGCAGGAACTCCACTAACAACTTTAATTGTGCCATGTCATAAGCAGTGCACACGATGAACACCTGTAATAACTGTGGGACATTATAAACTAAACACCCCTCAGAAATTTTTCATTTGAAATCTGTAGAGTAAAAAGACTTTGTGCCTGAAAATAAATCCTATTAAGTATCATTTCTCCTGACCATGTAGTCTCTCCAATACTGACATCTCAAATTATGTCAATTTTTTTTGGAACACCCTGTACAATGAAAAGAGTGTCAGGGTGAACTTGTGGTGGAACAATTGCACATTGGAAGACAAGTCATCATTCCCTTAATACACTTGTTTTATTTGTTCCTTGGGTACAGACTGAGTTTAGTAAGAGAACTGAAACGCTCTGAAGTTGTGTCACTGGGAGTGTTCCGTTGTATTTTGAAGGTTAGACAGCATGAAACCATTACACAGTGCCTATGTTTTAAATTTTAATTGTTGTTTCCTGCTGTAAACAGGCTGTAAACAGACCATTATATTTTCAAAATTGTCTGCACTACTTTGTACTGTTACTGTCATGCTTATGACATGTGTCCTTGACCTCTTGACCAGGTCACCCTTGTAAATGGTAAATGTTCTGCACTTATTTAATTCTTTTCTACCTTCATGGTGCTCAAAGCGCTTTACATTAGCCTCACATTCACATATTCACACACCAGTAGGTTCCTAAGGTTCTGTCAGTCCTACTGGGAGACTAAGTCGGTGTTCAGTGTCTTTGCCCAAGGACACTTTGACATGTGGACAGCCAGAGACGGGATGCGAACCGCCAACCATTCGGTCATTGGACGACGGTTCAATTAAATAAATAAATAAATAAATAAATCCTTAAAATGGCATAATCCCTGTAAAAGAAAACACAGTAAAAGACCCAATAGTCTTGAATTACTGCATAATAAATATTATTAAACTTGCTATTCTCAGCATCTTATAAATATGTCAAAGTTAATAAATTGATGTGGATTAGTCCATCATCAGGATTAATATGATTTAAAAAAATTAACGCAATTAAATGGAACAGTTGTTTAAAGTTATTTGAGACTTTCAAAGGTGTTGAATAAAAACATTAATTGCATATATTTATATTTTTGCATATGTTTTGGATGTTTTCGAACATTTTTGGTGTTTTTTTTCTGCAGACTTTTTGTATGTTTTGACATTTACATCTTTTGTTTTTGTTGGGTTTTGGTGAAATTTAGTGGATTTTAACATGCTTTGTATATTTTTTTTTTGTCTGGATTTTTTGTGCCCCCCCTCCCAATTTAAAATATCACAGCGCGAAGCATATGTTAGTTGGGGCTTCTGCTAGCACTAGGCTAATGCATTACCTAGCTTATGACAAACACATTAAGTCCAGGTATATTCACTTCTATCTTGAGTCTGTTTGCTCAGGAAAAATTACATTAAATTAATATTGATTAAAAATGAATATTTATTCATGATTAATTGAAATTGATCCACAGTAACCAAGTGATTAATTTGATAAAAGACATGTAATCATCTGACAGCTCTAGTTATCCACTTTATGCTGCAATTGCCCTGTTGCCAAAGTCAAAACAAGCAAATAGACATATTTTATTGCAAGATTTAACAGCAAAAATTAGCTTATATCCTTCATGTGGTGTACATTTCTTAGTAAAAATCAGTATGACAGAGGTGGGAATACAAGTAAATCATGAACGGCAAGTATTAGTATATGTAAATCCCAGATCAGTTAGAGTGAGCACAGACACATGGTCAGTTCTATCTATACGTTTCTAAATATAGACACAGTTGACGTCTGTGCAGTTGGCAGCTAGATATCCAGAAACACAAGAAGCACACTGGTCTATATCAAATACACACATATGCATAAAACACATATGAACAAAACAAAATATGCAGATGGAAGGGGACTGTACCTCCACTTGTATCTTGCATTTCCATGTGCACCAGATCAGGGTCCACATCCACACCAGACACCGACCTGGAACATGAGATTAAAACAGAAATCAGTGATTTCAGTCACATTTCAGGAAATAAACAAAGATTCATGTCTTGTGTAATTTACTAGTTTATGACATGGGCCAACCTAACATAAACACATATGTAATAAAAGGTGTTAAATAGTAATACCCCATATTTCAACACAATAGCTCTTCATATTACAATTATTTCACAGCTCATAATTTATTTTCAATGGCAGAAATGAAAGTACCACTACACATTTGTAATCAGTGTTTCTTAAGTTTTTATGTGAAGTTTAACTCACTGGCAAATAAATAAACCTTTGGACATATTAATTCCACCATTACTAATCATGTTTCCATTGGATATATGTGCAAAACTTTACTGGTATTTACTAAATGTGGAAAAAACACAAGTGTATAATGTCTGTTTTTTCATTAAATCACAAATGCAATGATTTATTTATTTATTGCTGTGAGATTACACGAGAAGTCCTTTCATAAACATGGTGACAAAAATATCATAATCATGATTATTTTACCATAATTTTACAGATATATTTATTATTATCATGATATATTACCTGTCTTTCCCATACTGAATAAAAAAAAATATTGAGTTTCCTTGTGTGTGTTCTTTTCTTATTGTAACATCTGTCAACATCTGTTTTTTTTTTTTTAATTCACCTGACTGTAATTGAGAAAAAAGGTCTTTCCAATGCAGTTCTGCATAATATACTCAAATATAAGTCTTGCCGGTGCAAAAACGTTTAACCAAAAAATTAGGGTTTTGTCAAATTTGTTCTTTTTCTAGTTATATTTGCACAGTTTAAGAATAAATGTGTCTTTCTTTCATAGTTAAATAAGAAAGACAAAGGTTACCTCAATTTGTTATCCCTACAGGAAAATTATATCTCTGCATATTATCCAACAATAATAATAATAATAATAATAATAATAATACAAACATTGCCTAGCATTAGCATTAGCATTAGCATTAGCAGAGGGAGCTGCCATTAATCCCTTATTGGGCAAGTGACTATTTTGGCTAATTTCTGCACACATTACAGTTCCAGTGAGGACAGTGAGGGAACAATCTCAGGTCCAATATGTTCTTCAGGGTCTGGAAGGTCCACATGTGTATGAACAGTGTACCTGCTTTGTTAGGTACTACAATGAAGTAATGGTACTAATGCAGGGAATGATGGTCAAAGGGATCATGTGGATGTGGGCATGGGTCTGGATCAGCACTTATGTTTTGTTTTTTTTCCCCTAATGTTTTAAAATATTTTCTTTTCACATTAAATGACTTGTATTTTTTTATATAGAGAATATTCTTGGATTTTTTTTTGTCACTTATGGCCAATAAACCAATATGGTAGTTTTACTGACCTTGACTTTTTCCATGACCCTAAAAAAATGTAAAATCACCAAAATGATAAAATAATGTTACATCCTCCAATAACAAACTAAGGTTAAAAATTTGAATTTCAGATTATTTCTATGAGTGTGGGTGGAGAATGAGTCAACTCCAAATATTCAACCATGGCCAAAGGCACTGACAAGAGATTATACTTTAATATGAAACTGATTATAACCTAGAGGAAACCTGCGTGGTATGAATACACTGTATTAAAAAAAAAAACACTGTAGAATTAACAGTGTGTAAAGTTGCAACATAAAAAAAGTTAGTGAAAATACAATAGAAAGTTGTTTGTTTGAACTCAAACTTTCCTTAAAAGACAATAAACCCTAACTTTTTATTTTTATTTTTAAGTACTTCAGACCCTATGAAGGTGTATACACTGTGCTACATAAGTCTTATCTCGTCATCTGAACTCACTTTATCCTCACTAGGGTCGTGGGGGTCACTGGGGGCCTAATCCAGCTACAGTGGCTGAAGGTGGGGTACACCCTGTATGAGTCACATTCACACCTATGGACAATTTCGATTAACCAATTCAAGTAATCATAAGCTACATACGTGCAATACTATACTGTTTAAATTGTTGTGTTCCTTGTTTTTTTGTTCATGTGTGTTTGTTTTTTACCTTTTGCTTTATTTATGCCGTCACTACTCTGTGTTGTACTTTAGCATTGGTGCTATGCTAATTTTGTTGTTATCACTGTTGGTCTCTGGTTATGATATGAGTTTAGCTGTTGAATGTGTGGATGTGTTTTGTTTCTGTGTTCTATTCATGGTTTAGACACTATTGAATGAGTTGATTCTGAATTAGTTTGGGACTGTTTATTTTATTTATTTGGTTTATGGTTAAGGGGCAGGAGTGAAGTTATTGATGAGAATGGGGGTGGGATTAAATAAGTGTTTCTTCTTCCCACTCCTTTTTGGGTGTAAATATTATGTATGTGTATATTGTGTGAATTGCTTGAAATAAACAAATCAAATCCAGTGTTAAATGTATGTTTAAAATGTTAAATCTACATACTGTGTAAACATGTTGACAGTTCTTTAAAGTACCCCACCCCACACCCCCCATAAAAACAACAGTGTAGAACAGGATGAAATGGGGACATTTCACTTTGAGACTGTTCCACAGGTTCCAATAGATTTATAAAGCTCTCTCAGCAATGAAAACTGAAAGGTAATACACACCCATAAAGACAGCTTGTTCTTTTTATTCCTATTTATACACACCAGTAATCACCTGTGGTCAGATGCAATACCAAGTAGCAGTTACATTTTTTTCTACAGTACCAAGAATAAATCACATTGTCAAAAGCATTTCATAAGAAGAGGTACAAATATTTTATTCTAACTATCCCTTTATGGTGTCGTTGAAAACATCATCACTCTACCTTAATGCATCGTCATTATTACAGTGTTACCTCTTTGCTTCCAAATGCTTCTATTTGACATCACACCATAACAACTTATGACTAGACATTCAACATTTGTCTTTGCTTTGTCTGTAGCTCTACTCTCATATATATATATATATATATATATATATATATATATATATATATATATATATATATAGTGTTACATGCCTGAGGCATGTATTATTGTGTGTGTGTTTTCCTCTCCTCCTGTTTTAGGAATCTGGCTTATGGGTGTGGCTTCCCCAGGACCTCCTCCAGGGCTGATCTTGAAGATCTGAGTGGACAACGAGCAGTCCAATCCTGGCCTACCACACACCATATATAAAGCCACCTCTCCAGCTGTGTGGAGTTGTCTCTTGCTCAGGCCAATTGGGTCTGGTCTTCTTTTGTTGCTGCTTTTTGTTAAACTCTGTTGGGTGAGTTGAGTTGGGCTGGGCTAGGTTAAATGGGGTACCCTCTACATAACACTTAGCACATTTGTTGTTATACACATTAGGTTAGTAGGTTGGTGCCATCACTGTATTTTTGGTTGGGACTAGTGAGGAGTTAGACATTTATTTTGTCTATTTTTAGGATAGGGTCACCAGTCAGTTGGTTTTGTTTTGCTAAGTTTGTTGGGTTGTTATGGTACCACCTTTTTGTCCAATCTCACTCATCTTTAGTTGTTTTGTAAACATTTTGTGCTATGAAATCATTGTTAAATAAAACCCACACCTTTTGTTTGAGAACCTTTTGTCTGCTCCCTACTTTCAGAGACTGAAGAGGTGTTACCCTTCTCCATTATACATTTGTAGAGTGGGGTTCTTATATAGTTCTTATACCATATATCACACTTTTTTATCCTTATGAATAACACTACGGAAGACCATTTTTGTTGAGTTAGGTCTGACAGCTGTTTTTAATTCATTTTGGGGTCACATCAACTTTTTGAACTATAGGTTCCTGTTTTCTGCTTGTTTTATAACAATTTTCAAATACTGACATATAATGAAAGATGAAAGAAAGAAGCATGGCTGCAGTGATTATTTAATATCATTATTATGGCGTCAAATATACATGAGAGCTCAAATACGAATGATACGAGCACAGGATCAGGAATTGAGGGGCGTAGTCTTAAGGTCATGACGTAATTCCGGTTGGAAAAATGATCAAGCGAGAGGAACAATTTCAAAGAGAGAGAGAGAGAGAGAGAGAGAGAGAGACAGTAAGTTGGAAGAGAGAAGGAGCAGCACTATAGCTTCTACATTTGCATTCTGTCCCAACGTACCTGTCGATATTAAAACTTTATTCACCACATTATTTTTGACCTCTCATTTTATGTTTCTACGCCCTCAAGTCCTGATCCTATGCTCGTATCGTTTGTATTTGAGTCTCATGTGCAGTATTTGACGCCATATATGATGTTTTTTACCAAGGATGTGGCTACTGTACTTCTACTGTATTGGGACCTCTCACTACACTGTCTCCATGGTAACTGCACAAACAAGTTTCCATGTAGCTGTAGATGAGTTCAATCATAATCAGCTGGTGAGTCTTACTACACCTAATCAGTGAAATTTTGTTTATCTGGAGGGTAAACTGTGGAGAAAAAAAAAACTTGCACAGCAATTTTGGAATCAGCATGTAAATGTTTTGTTTTAATCAGCATAAAAATCTATGTCAACAGATTTTCACACACTTCTCTCTTGGTTTTATTGTGCATAACTGAAACCTATTAAATCACTTTTAATTACCAAGGTTTAAATTACATATGGAAACTTGAACAGGGGTTGTTAGAATGGTAAAAAAAAAAAAAAAAATCCCGTAAATCTGCTGTAAGACTCTTCAAATCAAGTGTATTTTATTATTTACAGGTCAAAATATCTCGCTCCAATGGCATAACTTTATAAGAAATTTAAGACTGACTTAAGCACAGCAGTAAAACCATATCCCACACTGATACTGTATCATACAAATACTGCCTTCTGACATCGTGTACAGCTCAGCTCTTTCTTATAACTCAGATGTATTCAGCATAACCTAGAATGCTTAACCACCCCTCCACCCCCCCACAAAAAAACCCAACAAAAACAGCGTTCCCCTATTTGCTGTGCACTGATATGCACACTGCCGCTGTGTGCCCTTCACTGAGCAGTAAACTAAACAGTTCATCTGATTAGCAGCACTGAGAGGAGTCTGTGAAATTTCCCCACCCCTGTAAAGATAGAGTGGAGATTTAAAACCTTGTTACTTTCCCTATAAAAAGACTTTACGAGCAATTAGCAGGCAGTAGAGGAACTGGAGAAAGAGGGAGGGAGGAAGAGAGGAACCTGGGAGTGAAGGTGGATCACAGAAGGACTACATAATATGTGGCTTTTGGTGCAGGATAATAGTTGTTAGAAGTTACCAGAATGAGAACCTGGTGAGATGGCACATCGCTCCCAAATACATAAACAAATACAAAAATCCCAAAATATTGTTAACCCTTTGATGCATTATTTATGGGAAGTGATTTTAGTCCTCTTTAGACATGGAAAAAAAACAACAACAAAAAAAACCCCCAATGTGATTGAAATCTTTTTAATCAGCCTATTTTTTTATGGAGTCACAAAAAACCAGACCTGGACTGATGCGTGACAGGTTTTAGAGCCGTCCGTCCAAACAAAAACTGAACATATGGTCACCCTACTGTACATAAAGTGCAAAACAAAGTGCGTTGTCTTTATGTGTGTTGTCTGCTCATATAAATCACGTTAGCTAGCGGATGCCTCTTCAGATGCTTTAGTTTTTGTTGTATTTTAAATTGACTTGCATGTTGTGCAGGTCACTGTCCTGTTTTGTTTTGTCAGACTCACCACCATGTTTTACCTGCAGCCAGAGTCCTGCACGGGTTCGGGTACCCGTGGGTGACCCGTGGGTGAACTGCAAATTTTCACGAAACGGGTGAAAAATGTTGTGCTGTGTCGGATGCGGGTTCGGTTCGGGTCGGACATGGGTGATCGCGGGTCTAATTTGCGGTTCATAGGCTAAAAAGAGCCGTAGGTTAACAACATTTTTATTTGGCTATGCCTTGGCTATGTCACTGTTCAGTATATTCGTGGCAATAAATGTTTGTATTTAAGTTTGGCTATCTGACATTTTCATTCGGGTTCGGGTCGGATATCGGGTTCATTTATAGCGGGTTGGTTCGGGTGTGGATTCTTTTTTTTTTTTCGTCGGAAAACGGGTCAGATACGAGTTTAAACATGACGGGTACGAGCGGTTGCAGTATGTCAAAATCAGAACCGTGCAGGACTCTGCCTGCAGCAGCCATGTCTCCTGTCTGACTGGTCTGTGTTTAGATGCCGACGAAGAAAAAGAATAACACGACTTGTCGACTCCTCCGAATGTATGTCGACTTTTCGATTGTCGATGTTTCAGTTAACGCCCTTGCTATTACGGTTACTTTGTTGGTAGCACCTCTCAAGGCTACATGATGTTTCCTTGGTCATCAAGAGACCAAGCAAACATCAAATTTTCTTTGATATGTCCTTGTGATAGAAATAAAGTCTATTCTGATTCTGATTAAGAACAGCCAAGTTACAGTAATGGTATGAACTAACTGATATGAAACTAAAACAACAAAACCCATGAAGAGAAGAACTGTAAAAGAACTGTCCACTGTAGTGACCAGTGTGCATCAAAGGGTTAAAAATGTGGTGTGAGGCACAGAAAATCCCACCCTTCACACGTATTTCACACATTATAATGAAATGGGAAGATTAAAAACACACACAAAGAAAAGAAACTCTGACCTACTTTTTCCAAAGTGTAATGACATCTATTCTGGGTCACTGGCAATCTATAAACTGAGCCAATAGTTTTACTGCCTCAGTGTTAACAAACAAAGAAGCAAACCGAACCAAAAACAATTCCCCTTGCCTCCCGGAGTAATATAAAAAGAGAGCATGACGGGCTGTAAAAAAAAAAGAGAAACCAAATGCTAGATTTAACCAAGTTGTGCTTATTTCTCTGCTGGGATATTATGCAAACTATTGCTTTAGGTTGTTACTGGTTAAATCTAGGTTAACATTATGTGAAAATTCAAATAAAGTTAAACTTATTTTCTTTTAGAGTACCCTTAGAAATCATTCTTGGCAAGACGGAAGAGAGAAAGAGGACTGATTTTCCTATATATATATATTTTTTTTACATTATAAAACTAAATTACAAGACCATTAGTGATCACTTTAATCATACAGTTTCTGAATAATTCTACAAATAATGACTGAATAAATCAATAGTCTGTTTCCAACATCAGTTTTATTGACTTCCTTGTAATGAAGTGACTGTGATTTAAGTGCCAATAGTGTTAACTTGACTGTTGATTAGACTCTGAACAAACATCAAATATAGTGGATTTTACAGAAAATGGAAATACACTATATGGACAGAAATACGAGGTTTACAGTTTAAAACTTTGTATTCCCATTGATATGAAATAGCATGACAAGTGACATGACAATAGCAGTTTTTATATATTTATTTATTAATAATTTTTTTGGGGGTGTCAAATGATTATTTTAAATCAGATTAATCACTGTAGATTTTCAATAAATTGCAGTTAAATATCATTCATTTGTAATAAATTTATATAATGTTTAAGGAAATATATCTGTACTTAACATGTTAGTCACAAGCTGAAGTGCTGACAGAATCCCTGATTAATGTATACTTTGCATTATTGTGGTATTTTAAGATAGAAATGTTTCAGTGAAAAGTCCTTCTGGTAGAGGGTGCATAAGCCTTTGTTGGTCCACTGTTCCATTTTGGGTTTTTTTTTGTTTTGTATGCAAATTTCCAATCGAGAGGGCCCAAGTACTGTCTAGTGTCTTTGTGTTTTAATCAGAAATAATCATGATGATGGATTAATCTGCGTTAATATGATCATTCTTACAGGCCTAATAATTAAAAAAAAAAAAAACTGCTCTGTTTCAATGCATTATTTAGTACAAAAAAAACAAAACCCTAAAGCATTTATAAGTGTTTTAGATGACAATTTTAACAGAATTGTCCTTAAAGATGGACTAAAAATGTTTATTAGATGGATTAGTCGTTGTACAGACTAACCTGATGGTAGCACTGAAACATCTGCTTTGAATGTTTCCCAATATTTGTGTCCATACAGAGTACACTCCTATTTTTGGAGTGCCTTCTGAATTGAAAAGAAATCGATTATGTTGATAAATACTGTCCTGAATCGTATGTCTAGTGCTTTTCAGAGCAGTAACTGTGTGTTGGCCTGCCTCCCATAAGTCAATTATCCTCAAGTTAGGACTGAGAGGTAGTGGAGACGAGAATACGTAGCAGATTTTGAATGACAGACATATTTGATTGATAGGTTATCATGGGATGAGGATGAGTCAGATTTTCAGAGTCAGTATTATTCATTCCTTGTGTAAATACAAAGAAAAAAAGTCAAGCTATTTCCAGCTCATAACTACCGGTGATCAAGACATAAAGACCTGAATAAGTAAAGTGATATGAAAACAAGTATCCCCCATACAGGTCAAGTGTTTTAAAGTAAATATGTCCTGATCAGGCTTTGTCTATAAAGTCTTAGTCCTTTGATTTTGACTGATCAGCTGAACCAAGTCCCAATTTAGTACTTTTATAATATATGAAATAAAAGAAAAGTGATTGAACAAATCCAGGACGTCCCTTTGTTTTATTCACTTCATTTGTATTTATCTGATCCAAACAGAGTGCATGATGGTCATAGTGAGAGTCAGTGACCTGCCATGGTACTCACTCACCACTTGGCCCAGTTTGATTATTAATACTACTACTACTACTACTACTACTAATAATAATAATAATGCATGTCCGAAGGTGAGACGATGTGAATGAAAAAAAAAAAACAAAAAACGCGAGATTCCTGAGATATTACCACTGATGTGTTTTAGCTGTTGACCTTTAGTGTGACCGTGACCTTTGACCTTCATTACTCTAAATCTAATGGGTTCTTCCTTTACCCATTATCTATCATTCTAAAAACTTTCATCAAAATCCTTTTTGCGTAATCCTGCTGACAAACAAACAAACAAACACGCAGACAGACAGACCCTAATTTTGAACCAGCAACCATTCATTTCTCCATCTTCTCTCTCATTCTACCACTTCCTGCCATGCTACCCCCATCTAATGATCCTTATAATATTATGTTATATATCACTTTACTGTTATTTATTTGTATATTGTTCATCAGTACAAAAACATTCTATGATTATCTGAGGCAAATTGTACATTTCATGTACAGGACAATTTAATGATTAAGATGCATTAAAAGACAATTCAAATAAAAACAATTAAAAACAAATGAGAATCTAAGTAAAAGCTCCAGTGAACAGTAATGTTTTCAGGCCTGATTACAGGTCGCCCCTAAGCCCCTATAGACATCAATGACACATAGTCACTGATCGGGACATAATAATCAATCCCCAATCAAGTCTGAAACGATTGTGCCAGATATCGGATGATGTGATGGGATTGGTACATCCCTACGTCAAAGTAAATTTTTTTTTGTCTTAAACACACTTTCAACCTTGTAACTAAAAAGTAGACACAGATTTAAATACATAGCTATGACCTTCAGTAGTGGCACAGAGAGATGGATGAATATGAGCAAAATTACCTCTAAAATGTACCTTAAAACAAGTTGATTCTACAGTACTTAGTTATTCATGCAGGGTTAAGACTTGCTTTAAATGAACACATTTAAGCAATAAGACGACCAGATGTTACCTCCTGCTGCAGTTTCCCTGCTTGTAACCATTTAGACTACTGATAACCAACTGCTTCTGTGGGACCTGAAGTGTCCTTGACATAGACTTTGAACCTGCGTCTTCTCACTCAGAATAAGCCACTGTGGAGAAAAGTGTCAGCTGCATGCTTGAAATGCAAATGCCTATGTCTGAAGGTGAAAGCACTTCCAGCACTGGAAATACATCATTTATTCATTTCACTACTATTTGGGTCCAGTTAGACCTTCATCATATTCTAAGTGTGTGGGATTTTCCTCCTAGTTCAGCCAGGAAATAACACAAGACAGAGTGAGAGGGGATGAATGAGAAGCTGGGGAAATGGAATGAATAATAACTGATAGATTGATGGAAGCACTGATGGATAAAGAGATGTGTGGACTAACGTAGAGGAAGTGCGACGCGCCACTCAAATGCGTCTCTGTCGTTGGTGATTAATGTTGGAGGTTGAAACCTAGTCATTGCTTCAAGTTTAGAGTTGATTTGTAGTTACATACTGTACACAGTGGTGCTTGATAATTTACGAATTTTCTGCTTTCTGCAAAAATATAACCTAAAATATTATCATGTAGCAAGGATATTATTATTATTAATGAAAAGACGAAAGGTAGAATTGATATTTTTTTTGTTCAGTGCAATAAATAAAAACTAGAATTCAAATAAAAATAACAATAACTAACTGAAACTGCATTGTGTTCTTATAAAATGTATAAAAAATAATGGCGAAAAATTCCCTTTTGGTTTTTGCAATGTGTGATTGATATTAAATTGATTTATTTTGTTTGAGCAATTTTAGCTGGTAACATTATACAGGAGACTAATATTGGTTGAAAGCAGCAGAAAGAGTCCTGTATGAGATTTATTTGAATATTAAAATAAAATATATGACAAAACTAAATACGACTAAACATTTAGGAAAAACATGCCAACTAATAAAAACTAACAAACCTGCGTTAAAAACTAATTAAAACTACACTATAATGAAAAAAAATCTTGAAATATTATAACCTTGACATGTAGTTGTATCCATCAATTTCTGTATTTCATACAAATCTTGAAACCATATCAACAAAATCTAATGAAACAAAACCTACAAGTAAACATTTTTTTGCACGTCTACCACAGTTAAGTAGAATTTTGCTGCTCTGCTTTTAGATGTGATTATAGTATGCAGTCGATAAGCTTACAGGCATGTATTATATATGTGTAAAAATGATGTCATTTTTCTACAATGTGAGGCTGATGAATCCTGGACTTGACACTTTGGAATATTTCTGTGGCATCCATGTATAAGCGTGTTAGTGAGAGCAGATTCAGTTATTAGGTCAGCGCTGCTCTGACCCACTGCAAAATAAAATCTGCTGCAGTGGCTGTAAAGAAGGGGTCTCAAACTCATTTTCTTTCAGTGGCTACATTCAGTCTGATTTGACCGTTAAATTAATTGAATAATAACCTAGAAATGATAATTCAAAATTTTTGTCTTTTAGTGCAAAAAAAAAAAAAAAAAAAAAAAACCCTATTAAATTTGGAAAATAATTACTTTTAGAAACTATCCACACACACACAAAAAAGATGTGAATAACCTGAAAGAAAGAAAAATAAATATTCTGCCTATTATTTCTACATCTGCATTATGGAACGGAAGTAGAAACTGGTTCAAACTGTGTTTTAATTTCAAGTTGTTCAAATTTGTTCAGGCTATTTTATTGTTAATTTGTAAATGTAAATATTATCATAATTTAATGTTATTTTTTTTTTGCAGTAAAACAGCCAAAATTTGAAGTTGTCATTATTTATCAGCATAATGTAATTTAATTTCTTTCATATCAAACTGAAAAAAACAAGTGTAGTAATTATGATCTGTAGGTTTCTATGTCTTATCTGTGTGGAACCAGACCCTTGACTGTGGAAAAATTCATCCTATGGGTCAGATTGGAACCTTTGGTGGGCTGCATTTGGAACCCCCGAGGTGCATGTTTGAGACCCCTGCTGTAAAGTATTTAAATATCAAGGTTCAAGGTTACTTTATTAATACCCGTGGGTAGATTTGTTTTGCAGTCAGGGTGAACATTTGAACATTTACAAGACGTATAATTAAGGTACGTTGGTCGAGTATATAAAAAGTACAAAAAAAGAAAACAACCCAGAACAAAGTGCTCAGTGTTCCACCACTCATCAATATAGCAGCAGGATTTGATAAAAGAATAAAATAATTAAGATGAAATTAATAAAAGACAAATATAATAAAAACGATAAAAACCCAAAAAATATAAGAGTCAAAAGTAAAAATAAATAAATACAATTTAAAATGATCCAGAAAGTCCCAGGTTTAGTTGGTTCAGTTCAGATCCTGACGTCCTGGATGCAGCATTTATTTTTTATTTATTTAATTTTTTTTTGTATACAGTTGTCTTTCAAAAGTTTTTTTTCAAAAGTTTATTTATTTTTTTTCTCCAGTTTTATATATTACTTGTACTAGCACAACCTCAAACCCTTTTTAGACTGCCTGTGTTCCCTGGATTTTAAAGTACAAATAAAGCAACAGACCCAGCGCCTCTGTGTAACCCCCCCCCCTCCCCCTCCCCCCCACCCCGCCACTCGGGCCAATCCTTTATAATCATCCTGTACTATGCCAGTTCCATTTCAAAAAAGCGACATTTCCTCCAATTCAGGATGACAAATACAAACTTTACAGCTCGAGATCACAAAAAAAAAACAACCCAACATCCAGTGGTGTATTTTTTTTTTTTTTTTTTTTTTTTTTGGCCAGACCACCCCAGCAGCAGATTGGTTTTAACATGATGCTTTTTTTTTTTTTCTCTTGATTTATGTGTGCGTCAGGACACACTGCTGCTGTGCTCTTGTTGCTTTTATGACTGGCCACAGACGAGGCTAATGCCAGAACCAACAACTTGCAGTCTGCTTTGACCACACACACACACACACACACACACACACACACACACACACACACACACACACACACACACACACACACATTTACAGCACATGGATACATAAACAAGTCCCCACAGTTATTCTTCTTTTTTTTTTTTTTCGTTTTCTTCACATCAGTGACAAAACAAGTCAAGCTTTCACATTGGTTGCATTCAAACACACTTTCATTTGTTTCACTTCAGAGTTGGCTTAAATATCCAATGGAAAGTAACCGTTTAATCTTCAACTAATCTGGCCAAAAAAATGTCTGCTTGAAGAAATCCACATGTAAAAAGTTAAATATTGTTAACTTTAAATGTTATATGAATTGTTGATTTTATTGTTGAACCCAGAATGATATCAGGTTTATTTCATACGGCTTTACAATTGAATTTTTTGGCCACTCTTCAGCAGCAAATCCATAAAAAAAATAAAAATAAAAAAAACATGCAACTGCTGTTTCGTGGGCTCATAACACCAACTGTAAGTCACATGTTTTGTTTGAGCTGGGATCAAAAATGTTCACCAGAATAACACAATGTGATTTATCTAATGTTTCACCTCTTTAGTTTTACCTTTCAACCCTTGTGGCAACTCCAAATTGGAAACAAATGTCTGGTAGCAACAAGTTATTAAATAAAATGTATGAAACTCATAACCAGAGTTACTCCTATTAGGTATAAATGCTATTTTTCAGTCCTAAACAATATAGTTAAGGTGTTATCAATCAGATTTAAATATGTTAATGAACCCCTAAAAACCTTCAAATTAATTATTCTTTACATCTTATGTTTCCTGTGATTTATTTTTATTTATTACTTTATCCAATGACCAAAATCTAATATTTTTCTTTAATTTCCTACCCATTAGGGGGTGTGTGATTGTGTTTGTAATTGTGGTTCCATGTTTGTCCATGTGGGTTCAGGTCACTTTGTCTGGTCAGAGTTTTAATATCAATGTTTAACTGGAAACTGAATAATCCACCAAACAGGACATAGTCATACAAACATAGTCAAGACCCTCCATTCAGAGTTAGGAAAGGTGCAGATGGCATTACTGCAGACCCTTCACACCCTGGACATCACCTGTTCCACCTCCTCCCAGAACTCCAGAACTATACGCCGACACAGAAACAGTTTCTTTTCCCAGGCTGTCACTCTGATAATCAATCAATCAATCAATCAATCAATCAATCAATCAATCAATCAATCAATCAATCAATCAATCAATCAACCAATCAATCAATCAATCAATCAATCAATCAATCAATCAATCAATCAATCAATCCCACGACTCACGAACATTGTCTGTCCTCACTTACTACGACTAATAATAATAATGGATTAGATTTCTATAGTGCTTTTCAAGGCACCCGAAGCGCTTTACATTATTGATCCATTATTCATTCACTCTCACATGCTCCCTCTGGTGGTGGTAAACTACATATGTAGCCACAGTTGCCCTGGGGCAGACTGACAGAAGTGTGGCTACCATTTCGTGTCTACGGCCCCTCTGACCACCACCCAACATTCATACACATTCATACACCAGTGTGAGTGAGGGTAAAATGTCTTGCCCAAGGACACAACGGACTGACTAGGACAGAGCGGGAATCGAACCACCAACCCTTCGGGCAAATGGACAACCCACTCTCCCAACTGAGCCATGGCCGTCCCCAAACTTAACTTCCTGTTACATACTGTCTATAAATCTGTACATAACTGTTGATCACACAACCATATTCCACTCTAAGTATTTTATGTTATTTATTTATGTCATGTGAATTATGTCTTGTTATGTTTAGTTTATTGTTTCTCTTCTTTATTGATATGAGAGTGCACCACAGTAAACCACAGACAAATGTCCGTACTGTATGTGTAATATGCAGAAGAGGAATTTATCTATTTAAAATAAGACCCTTTGGGCCTTATGTGCATGTGCCTGTTTTATATGATTACATACATATTGTTCAATACAGAAAGGGTTATTTTAATCAGTACATATATAATATATAATGTTTTCCTATGGTAAAATTTAGCCAAATAAAAACTCTAATTTTGGGAGAAAAAAAAGTTCTCTTTCCGCACAAAATACATAATGAAACCAAACTAAAACCATGGCCCAAAAACAGAGGTATGGACTGAACCGTGGGCTTTCTGTACCGTTGCACCCCTAGTTTATGTAATAAATGAAAAGAAACTAAGGTAATTTTTGTTGCTTTTTCTGCATTTCACTGTATTGTATTACATGGTAAACTGTGAGCAAAAACCAAACACAAATATTTAAGCAAAAGTGACTTTTTTCAACAAAATATATCATTAACTGAGCACAAAAATAAGCATCTGCAACCACTGTCATATTCAAACTATATGACTTTTAAGGGTAAAATTAATGTGTGTAAAAGATAACATTTCCATTTACACAAAGAAGGTTTTCAACATTCCAAATGGGTTCTTACTTTGATCTGAATTAGATCAATGTATTGTTAGGATTAGAAATTCCTCTGAAAAAAAATAAAAAATTCTATTTGTTACCTACTTTCCTATCTGCTCATTTGTTGTTGTTGTTGTTTTGTTCTGTTTAGTTTTTCTTTGTATATATGTATATGTTTAGTACTTCAATTATGATGATGATGATGATGATGATGATGATGATTATTATTATTATTGTTTATTATTGTTTATTATTGTTGCATTCTGCACATGTTCGAAATAAAGCATTCAAATCAAAATCAATTCAAAACTAATTATACATATATATTAGTAGATATTTTTTGGTCACTAGTGGCAAATTAATGACACATATAACTAAATTGTAGCCCCACCCCCCCCCTTTGGTTTCTTCTTTCTTCTCCTTGAGTTTTCTTAGTTTCTCGCCTCCACACATCCTCATTTTTTTATTTATTTATTTATTTTTTATTACAGTGCAGTGTGTGGATGATTTGTGCGTTAGGGTTGGTGGTATAAATCAGATGTGTCTCAGCACGCGAACCAGCTCATTTACTTTCAGTGTGAGAAGCAACAAACTAACAGGAGCTTGCAATACTTCCCTGACCTTCAGAGGATGGGAACCAGTATAGTCTATTGTATTTAAATGCAGCACATTTGAATACATCATTCTATAATAACACATTTTAGACAGAGAAGTGTAGGAAGATACAAAGTTATGAAAGAGTTAAAAAAAAAATGGAGGTGACTTGAGGATAGAGATGATGGAGAGAGACATGAGGCAATAGCTCCCCTGTTGTAAAATATGACATGTGCATTGAAAAGCCATATACTTCCTACTGCTGTAGGATAAGAAACTCTGACTTTATATATATTATAGTTATTATATGAATATATTTTGACTTTTTGTCTCATAATTTTGACTTTTTATTTCACAATTTTAACATTTTATCGGACAATTTGGACTTTTTATCTTATAATTTTGACTTTTTATTTCACAATTTTAACATTTTATTGGACAATTTGGACTTTTTATCTCATAATTTTGACTTTTTATTTCACAATTTTAACATTTTATCGGACAATTTGGACTTTTGATCTCATAATTTTGACTTTTTATTTCACAATTTTAACATTTTATCGGACAATTTGGACTTTTGATCTCATAATTTTGACTTTTTATTTCACAATTTTAATAAATTATCTCACAACTTTGACTTTTTCCTCTTAAAATTATGCATTTTTTTTTAAATTTAATTTGTAATTTCTTTAAAATCTCATGATGACTTTTCATGTCAATTGTGACTTTTTTTCCCCAGTTTTTTTCCTAAATTTCCTGCTCATATCCACAAAACTGAGTACAGTGACCCTATCAAACACATTATCTACACACTAACTCACTTTTAAATGCTTTATTTTAGATACTTTTGAAACCTTTCCCATTTTTTTCTGGTTAAATAAGTATTATTGCGAAAAGAAAATGCTGTAAAAAAAAAAATCGAGGTGACTTGAGGATTGAGATAATGGAGAGACACATGAGGCAATAGCTTCCCAGTTGTAAAATATATATATATACTGCTGTGGGTACTTTTTTTTCTGCCACTGAAACTACAAAACTATCAAGAGACTCATTTATAAACAGGTTCTGCTGCATAAACTCTAGCGGTAACGACTGAAATCCAATTCAAATTTCTAATTTAGGAAAAATAGGAGGAGACATTTCTATATCAGGGTAAACATAAAAGTGATTTATACATATGTGGGATATAACTGCGGTGGATATATTTATAGTTTGTTTAATAATGTGTCAGTGACGGCGACATGGGAAATGAATATACAGTAATCTTGGAAACTCTGGGACGCTACTAAGTAAACACGTGTGAGAGAATATGAAAAGTGAACATGATGTGAGAGTATACATCGACTGCAGAAGGAAAAAAAAAAAAAAAAAAAAGGCTAAACTGTATTTTACTTCCTGATACTAATCACATTACAGCCGATTAAAAATGCTGAGTGTATATTTCTGCAGTTTTACCGAGTGAATGTTATATTATTTCATGTTTGAAAAGGACGAGCTGAAGACTTTTAATTATTTTACCCTGCGCTTAATGCTAGAACCTTTACTATAGAAGCTGATACTTATATATAAGGCAGCTTTACTATGACACAGAGGCAGGTTATTATCATGATGACTGAAGGTCAGTCTGGTTATGTTGCTTCTTCTGTTTGTCTGTGTGTCGACAGGATTGTATAGAAATTACTAGACTGATTTTCCCCAAACCCCCGGGCCATGGACTGGTAGTGGTCCATGGATTATTTGGTACCGGGCCGCCGATCGCCTAATAAATAATTAATTATTTGTCTTGTATTTATTATCCGAGTCTGAACAATCTTTTATTTTGAAAAATTAGCGGATTCTCTTGGTTACATCTATGTCAGTCTAATGCCAAAGATGTAACCCACATGTTGATTTGATTTGATTGCTTTATATCGAACATGTGCAGAATACAACAATAATCAATACAACAATAGTAGTAATAATAATAATCGTAGTAGTAATAATAATAATCGTAGTAATAATAATAATAATAATAATAATAATAATAATAATAATAATAATAATAATAATAATAATAATAATAATAATAATAATAATAATAATAATAATAATAGTAGTAGTAGTAGTAGTAGTAGTAGTAGTAGTAGTAGTAGTAGTAGTAGTAGTAGTAGTAGTAGTAATAATAATAATAATAATAATAATAGTAGTAATAATAATAATAATAATAATAATAATAATAATAATAGTAGTAGTAATAGTAATAATAATAATAATAATAATAGTAGTAGTAGTAGTAATAGTAATAATAATAATAATAATAATAATAATAATAATAATAATAATAATAATAATAATAATAATAATAATAATAATAATAATAATAATAATAATAATAATAGTAGTAGTAGTAGTAGTAGTAGTAGTAGTAATAATAATAATAATAATAATAATAATAATAATAATAATAATAATAATAATGTTAGCAAAATAAGTAAAAAACAGATGTCTTTGGAAAGTTTCTTTTCGAAGAGGAAAAGTCCAACTTCCAAGAAAAGAAACGCTTTTAACAGACAATACCAGGAGTTGGACTTGAATTATGGATTTATCGTGACAGGTGATTACCACAGACCAAGCCCGCTATGTATAATTTGCGGTGACCAATATAAAATTGTCAAACACACGGTAATAAAAAGTTTGGGGAACCACTGATGTAGAGTCTTAGTGGAGGTATGAATCTTTTTTGATGTTCCTATTTTATTTTTTTAACTCTCTAGAACCCTGACATATAATTATATACCAACAGATTATTCGTGGCCACATGTACATGTATTCATCAACAGTCAAAGCTTTTACTGACCAGTAGACTCTGTCCTTGGTCACTCGCTCTTGAAGCAGTGTCCACTTGCGGCCCAAATCGGTGGAAGCAAACAGCTGGAGACAAACAAACAAACAAACAAACAAAAAAAACACAATTCTAGTTAGAAAGGGCAAACACACTGAAAGCTTGTACCATTAAATCATTAAGCCTAACAGCATCCTTATTACCAGGATGTAATTTACAATGAAGAATAAATGGAGTCTGCTTGGAAAAAAGTTCATCCAATCAAGCTCCTAAATTTCATGGTTCACCAGGTAAAGACTGAGTTTAATTAATTATTACTCATAGCAGGTTTGTGTGTGTGTGTGTGTGTGTTAGAGTGTGCCTATACATCTAATATTTTATGAGCTGTGTGTGTTTGGTAGTATGTGTGTGTTGGTGTGTGAGTTCATTCAGCATTGATTGGACCCATAATGAAAATATTGATTCTTACACATAAGGTAGAGTTGATGTTTAGAAAGAACAATGGAACTGAGGAAAGACTTTACTATGTAGTCTGAGTATTTATTCTATGCTTTATAAAAGTGGGAGAGTCTTAATAGTTTATTTATTTTTTGGTATCTGTACTTTATGTAGATAGAGGAGTCATTTTTCTGGTGACTTTTTACTTTTAGTTCCTATATTTTTGCATAAATATCTGTACTTTATACTCTTTACATAATCAGAATAGACTCATTACTTTTTCAAACTAAAAAGATGTGACAGTATGAAAAATAAGAAACTCTGACTTTATATATTATAGTTATTATATGATTATTATCTGACAATTTTGACTTTTTATTTCAAAATTGTAATATTTGATCTGACAATTTTGACTTTTGATCTCACAATTTTTCCTTTTTTTTCACAACTGTAATAATTTATCTCACAACTTTGACTTTTTCCTCTTTAAATTATGCATTTTTTACATTTAATTTGTAATTTCTTTAAGATCTCATGATGACTTTTTATCTCAATTGTGACTTTTTTTTTTTTTTTTTTCCAGTTTTTCCTAAATTTCCTGTCTATACTCACAAAACTGAGTACATTGACCCTATCAAACACATTATCTACACACTAACTCACTTTTAAATGCTTTATTTTAGATACTTTCCGGGTTAAATAAGTATTATTGCGAAAAAAAATGCAGTTTTATTTCCTACTTTTGTTTATTACAATTGTGAAGTTGTACTTTTTTTTTTTTTACTTAAATAAAGTAGCTGAATCAGTACTTCTACTTTTACCAGAGTATTTTTTCACACCAGTAGCTGTACTTCTACTTAAGTACAGAATGTGCGTACTTTAACCACCTCTGTCATCCATACCTATTGGATGTGGAGCGGGTTCCAAACACACATATCTCAGTGGGAAAAAGAAAAGCAGAAGTTGACCTTGATACAAATATCTTTGCCCTCATGAACCCCCTTAATTTGCACATGCTGCTATGAGTCCTTCCATCAACCTCCAGCTAAATGATTTTTTTGTTCTGTTTGAATGGATTCTTCGCTTCCATCTGCAGACTGCCCATATGGAACAGATTAAACCTAATTGAATTTCTTATTTAATTACGTGTAAATTATTAAAGTTTAAAAAGAAGTTGAGCTTGTTCAAAACTCTTGAACTATTGAACCAAAACCAGCGTTTTTTTTTTTTTTTTTTTTTTTTTTTTTGCTATAACTTAGTTTTTCCTTTCACTTTATCTTCCCTACATTTTAATCACAGCACGTTTGGGAGTGAATATAAATGCTCGCCTTAGAATTACAGAATAATGACATTTAACAATATCCATCAAACAATATATAACTGTGTGTATTGGACTGTGAACTGTTTCTGTTTGATTCATTTTACATGTACCCAAGAGTAAACAGGGCGACTCATTTCAACTGATAAGCACAGAAAATGCACTATGAATAAATTAGATCCAGGACTTTCATGTGGGATACTTAGGACTTTGTTTTGTCTTTTATGGAGGGTATCTGAGCTGGTGGTCTCATTATCAGGATCACATCTTAGCTTCTTGTGGATCATTTGGTAATGCTGTGATCTCCAGCTCACAGTGATTAGGATAAGAATTAGCACCAACAACTGTGAAGGCAGAGATTGTACACATGTTTCAAGGTCAATACTCATAAAGACACAGTGCTACTTTTGCATCAGTTCCCAAATGAATTTCTCTCTCCAATTAACCATTTTTAAGCAATTTATTATCATTTATTATCACATAATGCTCTGTATTTAGTCCCCCCCCCCAATAAACTCAGGTATGTTCCCATATTTAATTCATTGATGATATAGATGTAGATTAAAGTTGAGTGTAGTAACATCAGAACTGAGAAAACAGAACTTTTTCAGTCAAATTCATCATTAACTGAACATACACCAAGTGTCTCCATCCACTATCATTGATCCAACTGAAAGTCTCTCTCTCTCTAATTTACTGATTATGTAGACATTCATAAAAAGGCAAATTAAAGTTAAAGTTTGTTATATCAAAAACAGACAAAACCTGCTGAAAAAAACAACAACTTCTTCTGACTTTTATCACACTCCATAGGTTTTACTGGTGAATCAATCTTCTAGAAGATGACCGTGTTTCCCCTAGTAACTACAGAGCCTCTGAATGTCCAAATAGGTCATATTTGATGACCATGAAAAGATAACAAACTATATTTTACACCAATTATTTACATGTGTTCATAGGATTAATGGATCAGCATGTATTCAACACTTTAGATCAGAAGATGGTTTTAGTTTTCGGTCTTTTTTCAGTTGTTTTTTTTTTCCAATCTTGTGTAGTTTTCTTCCAGGTCAGCTGGTTCTACTTGGTATCAAATATATGTATGTTAGGTTAATTGATAAAGGCATGGGAATAGATGTGGATTTGGTCCCAGGTGCCTTCAGTCACAGTTCACTGCTCCTTTAGTGTGTACTTGGATGGATTAAATGCTGAGGTTGAATTATGGGGCAATAAACCTGAACACTATTTATCTTGAAAAAAAAAAAAAAAAAGCAGAGTTTTAAGATAAAGAGTGTTCTACTTTTATTATCACAAATGTCACAATTAATGTGAGCTTTGAGGAGTTATAGTGTTATACAAAAAAAAAAGACCTGGAAATGGGGTGTGTTTTGTGCTCAGCAAAAGTAAAGTACATTACACTGAGTTGATATTATAAAGTTATTTTTAGTATATAGAAAATATTTAACCCTTTAACTCCTGAGACTTTAACAGTTCCAGTGAAAAAAATAATAAAATAAGTGACAAAATGGAAAATAACATCCAAAAATGTATAATAAACAAACAAAATAATAACATGAACAAAATAAGACACAAATGGCACAAAAGAAAAATAATAACATGCAATATTAAATGTAGAAATATAAAACAAAATAAGGGACAAAATTAACCAAAACTATTTAAAAAATAACTTAAATGAAGTACAAATAAATAAATAAATAAATAAATAAATAAATAAATAACATTGTAATTTGGTTCCACAAGTTTTAGTTTTGGCTTTTTTTCTAAATCAGTTGCTTTTTGAGACCTGTTTTTTTTTTTTTCCATATATCAGATCCATGAACAAAACTCATTAAAATCACAGTAAATAAAAATTGTTTTCCCCTGAATATTGAAACTAAACCATCCTTTCAGAACGTGTCATCTCTGACGCAGCAGGTGTCAAAGGGTTAAACATTTCCTCAATTTAAGAAACATGCTAGAAGTGATGAGTCAATCACATTAATACCAATACTAGTGAGTTGACATATGGGTTGTAGATAGGAGTGGGCAATTTGGGCAAAATAAAAAAAAAAAATAATAAAAAAAATAATCTATTGATATATTTTATAATGTGAATTTCCTTCCCTTTTTTTAAACAAAAAATGTCATCTACAGTATAGACAGATGCAGAGTTTCAGTTTATTATTTTTTTTTAAAGGGCTTCATACACCTTCTCCAAAACATAGGAGGGGTATGTACTGTACTGTATGTGGGGAAGGGGCAGTAGTTGTATATGGGTGGGCAGTTCATAACTAATACTGGGGTGAAACCAAACATCCTTCCCAACATCAACTGCTGGCTTCTATCCCTCCATTAAAAATGTTCAAAACGTATAACCAATATCTACTAGACACCCTCCACATGAATTTGTCACATGTACCCCCACTTTACAGCGTCCCAGCTTATGTATAACATTATTTTTCCGTGATATACACCCATGTCTGCTATAAAATCATGCAGATGCAGACTCCTATAGATGACACCATGTTGTATTTTGGATGCTGTTGAGTCACCAATGAGGACTTCCATGCACCTCACTGCATCTCTCCCCAGTGTGCATGCACCATCCATCGTCAAATCAATATTGTATGTTGTTATATAATTATACATGCTGTAACACGTTTGTCCCGCAGTCACCGCCATAGCATTCTGACCATTATAAAACTATTGTATTCTCCCAAAATACTAGTTCTATCAACTTGCCTTTTTCACTAGTCTGTTCCTTGACTAAAAATCCATAAGGATGCCAAACTGTAGCAGTCATGTCTTTGTGGATTTTGTGTGAATCCCTGGACACACACAAATAAATACACACTTACACACAGGCCATTTGGCTTTTAAAGCACAGATACTTGATATGCATTGATCTCATCTGAATGCCTCTAGGGAATAGGACAGAAGCAACAGGCTTCATAACACTGCAGTGCAATGTCCCTGGTGTCATGTTTGCTGGGGTTAGACGGACATGTTAAAACTACGAAAGCAATTAACTCCAGTTTGTAGCGGGAGAGGCTTGGATAGGAAACAGGAGTGTATGACAGACAGTCACAGAACTGTTATTAGCTGCACAAGTGTGAATGCATGTTCATTAACCAGCACCTGACAGTTGCTCTTTTACATAATAACTGTCACTGTTAATTAGTGTATTTTAACACTAAGGCTAATGTTAATGCAGACACTTAAACTCAGATGGGATGTCAAAAGTACAAAGAGAAGTGTTCACTTATTACTGTGTAATCAAATTAATTACAAAATCGTTCCGAACTGTACAGAATGCTCCAGTGGGTATAACACAATGTTTGACTGATGATGTCATACTTGTGTGCATAGTGTTGTTGTCCTGACAACAGGAAAAAAAAAAAACAAAAACAAAAAAAAAAAAACTAGAAATGAAAGGAGGTCCGCCTGTTTTTGCCTATGTTTATCTGTCTGTCTGTGTACAACAGATTTGGATTAAACTTTCATGATAGCTTGGGAATTACAAAAGAACCAATCGATTAGATATTGGTGAAGATCTAGAAAAAAATCCTGGATTCTGGATCACTTTGAAATTTTACATTGCGGTAAATGGAGAATAAATTCAACAAAATATAATCAATTGGCCCTTGTGTCATTCCCAAGCTATTCGGAAAGTTTCATCGAAATCCGTCCATAAGTTTTTGAGTTAAGTTGTACACAGACAGACAGACAGACAGACAGACAGACAGACAGACAGACAGACAGACAGATAAACACCAGCAAAAACATAACCTCTTTGGCGATCGTAACAAAAGGTTATATAGCTATATACATATTCTATTGTTTTATTTACTTATTTTTAATGTTGTATCTTTTTCCTTGCATCGTTTTTATACTATTTTATACTGTTACTTGACATCACTATATAGATGAGGATCAGCAGTCAATTATTGTTCCAGTATAAATAAATATAAATGAGAACTCTGGATGAAGACAAGACTAAACTTTGACACAAATGTCTCTATAGATAATATGAATATATGGTAAAAATATGGTCTTACTCCCTGATGAAGGCCATTTATGCCGAAACGCGTTGGGGTTTTTATATGTTTTTATATGATTTTATAGGTTTTTGTAACCAAGCCAGTTTAATAAAGGCTTTTTATTCTTCACTTTTAAGAGAGTGCCTTGGAATTTTTCTTTGTTTTTTATCCAATAGAGCACCTCTAATTTTTATTACTTATTTTGAGTCCAGGTAGCGCTCCTTAAGCAAACTTTTTTATATGGTAAAGTATATTCATCTGTGTGTTTTCTCATTTGTCATTTACTCAGTTTGACCCTAAACATCTTTCTCAAAATGCATTAAAACAGAAACAAACATTAACAACGTTGACTATACTGTTGTATTGCTGCAGTCTTGTCAGACCTCAGCTTTTGCTTGGGTGAGTACACTGTGATCAGAATAACAACAACTGCTAAATTAACACCCACATTGCAGAAATAAAGTACTGTTTAACTCTAAGACCACACACATCCACTGAATTACTGTTGAATCAATAATTACATACATACATACAGGTAAATAATTCAAGTAAAAGAAAACATTTCTGCTTTTCAGTTGTATTGTATGTGTCTTTTTTGGACATTCAAAGGCTCCGTGTTTTATCTTCTGCAGCTTTGAGTCACCAATGAAATCCGTTTCACAAATGATAGTGTTTGAAGATACTTGTTTTGCTTAGTTAATGAAGTATTTTGCTGAAAAACAAATGTTTCTTCTTTCTTTATGAAAATCTACATGATCTGTAATTTAACCCATTAACCTATAAAATGTTTAATTACTATTGAACCAATAATCCAATAAATACAGGTAAATAATTCAGGTAAAATAAAGTTCTTGTGTGTCTGCTTTGGACATTTTAGAGGTTCTGCACCTTTGACATACAAATAACATGTGTTTCATAAATGATAGTAGTTGAAGATGCTTGTTTTGTTTAGTTAATGAAGTATATTTTCTCATATATTATAGTGCAGTTTCTTCATTTTTTTCATAAAATATCCATCCAATTTACCCTGAACGTTTATGAAAATCTACATGATCAGTAATTTAAACCAAAAGACCCAAATATCTTGCGTGGTGTTCGCCAACGCTCATGTGATACCACTGTGAGCTTCATACAAGGGTCTGATAAAGAACCGTAGACATTCTGTTGTCTACGTCCAAATTGTGGATGAACCAATCAGGATCACTGGGCGTGATTTTAACAGTTATCAATCAATCAACTTTATTTAAATAGCACATTTAAAAAAAAAATAAGCCAAAGTGCTGAACACAAAACATGAGGAAAAGAAGTTAAAAACACACAATAAGTTTTAATCGTAATTTAAAAGTTGGAAGAGGTCTGTCTTATACCCAGTGGCAACTCATTCCAGAGTTCCATTCCATACCTCTAAGCTTCCGCCAGAAGCAACTGGTCTGCTGATCTTAGGGATGGGGTTGGGTGGTGAGGCTGAAGCAGTTCTGATAAATATGGTGGCGTAAGGCTATTTAAACATTTAAGAACTAACACTAAAAGCTTAAAATGGATTGTGTAATGCACAGGGAGCGAGTGTAGGGATGCCAGGACAGGGCTAATGTGCTAATGCCTATGGGTCTGGGTTAGCAGCAGAGTTCTGTATGAGCTGCCAGCGAGAAAGAGGAAGTCTGACTGATGCCTGCGTACAGGGCATTACAGTAGAGTAATGCAAGCAAGTTATAATAAAAGCATGAATTCAAATTTCTAAGTCAGATCTAGTTAAAATTGGCGTCACCTTAGCTTGATGGACAACACGGCTAATTTAAAATCAGAATCAAACTTAACCCCCAGATTAGTGACATAGTCCCTGACATAAGGTGTCAATGGACCAAAGTTGTGACAGAAGGACTCTCGACACAGTAGCTTTGAAAAACATGGCGGCTACAGTAGCATGGAGGAGAATTTCAACGGTGTTGTCGAAACTACCGCATATTGATTTTTTAAAAAGATGAACAAAAAACAGTTTTGAAAGAATTTATTGGTGGCAAAGATGTTACGGCTCTTCTCGCAAGCGTGTATGGTAAGAACTTCTACTTCTATCATCTACGTTACATGCTGCTTTCAATGTGATTCGTTGAAGTAGTACGTCATTTAAAATGACAAGCACCTGGTTTCTCCAATCAGGGCAAACCCCGCCTTAACAAAGAGAAGTTAATGGTGCTTTCCCAGATTTAAGATGCTAGCATCCATACATCTGGTGTGAGTCAGGTTACATAAATGCTTCTTCAATTTCAAATGTGGCGAGTATTTAAAGATGGGAGCAGTGTCATGTCAGGTGGTGGAAAAGAGCCATTAGACCAAGCTCTGGTTTTATATTTACGTGACAATGAGTGTTCTGTCAGAAAGCTCTCCAGATGTATTATATTTATTACAAAAGGCCACAGCCTGAACCTGACCTCATCATTGGTGGGTGTCATCTATGGGTGGAGTTTGGACTGCTAGCTCCTCATGTTATTTTTACCCACTGATTTTTAACCAGTCCTTCCTGACTACAATTCTCCCCAATAAGCAGTCACTTACTTCATATAGTACTCACTGCACCTGTACTTGTGTTTCTCTGTTTGTCACCGTCATGTCAAACCCTTGGATGTAATGGTTTTCGGAGTAAATGCTCTGACATATGATTTTGATGGGCAACCCCGCCTTAACAAACAGAAGCTACAGTAATGGTGCTTTCCCAGAAGTAAGATGTGAGCAGCCATGTGAAGCATCCATACATCTCGGCATGAGTCAGGTGACCAAACATCCACCACTGACCAAAAAACATTTAATTTGTGCTTTTTAAACTGTCTGTAACAGATCAAATATAGGCCACATATGGACGTAAACATATATTTGGGCTACATTTACCTGCAGTTTTAGAGTTATAGCATTTTAGACAAGACACATATGTTAAATTAATTGCATTTTGTTACTTTTTCTGTGATTAAATGACCGTTGGCGGGTGTACGTGTAATTGATTTCTTGCTTTTACTCGTTTTTAGTTTGAGAAAAACCAAAAGTAAACTCAATATTTATAGTGAAAACAACACAAACTATATTATATAAGTGTTTGTTTGGATCAGAGACACTGCCCTCTTTACTTGACTAGCATAAGAACACTTGCCCTGCAGATGAATTGTTATGTGGTATTTCCCATATTGACTTTTCTCTGAGGTTTGTGCTGTGATGCTTAAATGTATTTTTAATGCATTGTTGCTCTGACAGCAGAGATCTGTTGCAAGTGTAAGATCAGCTGCTGCATCTGTGTACATCCCTACAGCTACAGAGTTCGCTATTTATTGTTGAGTTTATTCACGTTCCAGCCATGTCGGACTGTACATGTACGTACCCTTCCTAGTTTGCAGTAGGCCAGCAGCTTGTCTTCCTCCTTAGGGTGGAAAATGAGCGTGTCCGGGGTGAAGGAGATAGACTGACGCTGGAAGGAAGAACCTTCGTCTGTGCTGATAAACAGCATCTGATCCCTCTCGTTTATTGAGGAGCCCACCAGCACCACCTAAACCACACAGAGGAGGAGGGGAGAGGGGAAGAAAATAGAGGTCAGAGGTGAAATGGCGAGAGAGGGTAATATCCTGCCTATACATTCGTCACGCAGTCAGCAGTCTAGGGAAGATAAAGATTCCTATATCAATACACACACATGTTAATGTCCCTGCAAAACGAAAGCCAATGAATATAAACACATTTGCGGCTATGCGCATTTATTCAAGGCCACGAGGACTCTCCATCAGCCCGGCATGCTGCGTTAGATACTGGCGACACTGTATTGATTATCTATTTTGAGTTTTATAGCTCATAAAGTGAAGGCATTAACTACAGGGCACCCTAGGACCTGCCAAGCCACCAATCACAATTATGTCCTGGACACAGAAGTAGAAGTTACCAATAGGGCTGATATCGATGGGAGCTGATGAAGCCATCACTTTCATTAGGAGTCAGCGAGAGGTGGGAAGCTGTCCAAAAAAAAAAAATGGGTTTAGGTGTTCGTATTGTGTCTTTACATAAAGGGTTTGCTACGGTGTTGGACATGTTTTGCAGTTAGCCACATAACGGAATCACAAACTGACAGCTGTGTTCGCTCTTAGCTTCTGTTTTTACCAAGGTTTACGTTTACAGATCCAAAACAGTATAAAGGGTGCACAAGAAAATGAAGGTGCAGCTTGTACGGGTAATTAAAACATTAATTATGGTTGTTTAGAAAAGCATGTGAATAGAATGGAAAATTTGCCATGGCTTCTGTGGGGTGTTTTTTTTTTTTTAATTTATTTAAAATGCTCAAAAGTACACATATATAAAACAATCCATTTAACTGTCATTCATTATTTTGCTATTATTAAGGATATGAGAATAGACAAGTAGCTGTGGGTACTGTGGAGGCGAAGCAACAGAGTAAGAGATGCTCTTTCAGTATTAATAGTAGTAGACGTTCTGATCAATAAAACAAGGAGGAAAATCAAGTCCCCTATGAATGCAGTATCTGTGGGTAACCAGGAAAACACGAGCTGCCTTTTTGTTGCTGCTGTCTAAAAGAAAATTAAATCTCTGCTGTATTTTCATCTCTTTTTTTAGAATAATCTTTATCACCAGGCTGTCCTGTTGTTCACACCTGCACAGTAAAAACAAGCAAAAGGCTATAACAGTAATAGGTTTCATGCAACACAAGTCATCTAACAATAAAAAAAGCTGAACAGACGCCACTGCAAACGTCTAAACCATGGGTTTCAAACTCATTTTCTTTCAGAGGCCACATTTGATCTCCAGTAAATCAGTAAAAGAATAACACAATAACCTATAAATAATGACAACTGCAAATTTTTGTCTTTGTTTTAGTGTCATTAATAATGAAAAAACATACATTTATAAATGATCCAAATCCAAACAATGTGAATAACCTGAAAAAAACTTCAATTATTATGTTATATATTATTATTATTATTATTATTATTATTATTATTATTATTATTATTATTATTATTATTATTATTATTATTATTATTATTATTATTAATATTATTATTATTATTATTATTATTATTATTATTATTATTATTATTATTCTAGCTATTAGGAACAAAAATGAATGATAAACTGACTAAATAATTAGTAACATGAAGAAAGTAAAACACAAATGGAGCGAAATGAAATAAAAAAATAAAAAAATAAAAAAGTAGAATGTAGAAAAATAAACCATGAGCAACAAAATTAACAAAAAACTTTGTGTCTTACTTTGTTCATGTTACTAATTATTTTTTCAGTTTTGTTCATTTTATTCATGACTTTGGCCATTTTTCTTCATGTTGTTGCTTATTTTAATTATTTTTACTGTGTATCTGCTGACGTTTCAGGATTTAAAGGGTTAAACTGAATCACGTGGAAGAGGGAAATATCTAAAACATGTAGGACACCGTCCCTCGAGAACTACATTTGGACACCCCTGCTCTAACTACTATCAGTCAATCATATAATATTCCTAAAAATAAAACTTCGGCCTGTTTTCCAAATAGATTTCTGCCTCCTCTTCACACTAATATTGATAAAAGCTCATTTCCTCACACACTTGCCACACATGCTTGAACTCGGAGACAGTAGGTGAATAAAATGTCAGCGTATTAGATTAATCCAATTAATTTATATTCTTGAGACACACAAGGAAGTATAAGGAATACACACGCATGCAAATTCTTGTCAGTATGCTCATCATGACTGCAATTAGGCAGCGAGTGAAGCGAGTGAAGCTGCGCTACTTGAGAGCTGTGTGCATTTTCATTCATTTTCCACTGAACACGCTCCCCCACCCCCTGAGCAGCGTGGTCAATTAAAAGCTCAGTGTTTATTTGGTTGCCAGAGAAAGGCCAACAAGGACACAAGGAGGAGTGGTAAAGTCAGAAGAGTAGGAGAGATGGTGAAAAGAGAAACAAAAGGGAGGTTTTCTTCTATATTTTCTATTCCTTCCTTTGTATTGATGCTGTTAAAATTGCATGCACGTCTCTGCACTTCCACCTGGGAGCTGCCTTTACTGCTTCTTGTTGACATACAAGTAACTTCTAGTAGAAAGCGCCTTGCTCAAGGGCACCTTGAGAGCATTTGCTCAAAAGAAGACACCCAATTTCCAGTGGAGCTCAAGTGGATTTAAGGATTTAACCAACTTCCTTACAGTCACAATTGTGCATTTTTACCCTAAACTACCTCCAGCCAAAACAGTGAGATGATATGAATTGGGAATTGGAAAAAAAAAAGAGTTTTGCATCAAAAAAGAGCAAAGTATATATTGAAACAAACAATTCCTTGTGCCTTTAGAGCAGTGCTTCTCAAATCTGGTCCTCGTGGCCCAGTGTCCTACATGTTTTAGTTATTTCCCTCTTCTATCACACCTAGTTCAATTATTGATCAGCTCTTCAGAAGCCTGATTATGATGTAATGGCTTCCAGGTGTGATGGAAGAGGGAGATGTTTTTTATTTTTTGTTTTTCATTCATTTAATTTTTTTAATTAAATGTATTCTTTACATTCTTTCATTTTTTTTATGTTTTATTTTTTATATATACTTATATATATATATTTGTTAATTTAAATGTCTTCAATTTTTTTTTTATAATTTTTTAAAATATTTTTTTAACCATTTTTTCCCCTTTTTTATTTGATTTTTTTTATTTTTTAAAACGTTTTAAAATGTTTTTTTTTTTCATTTAAATGTTTTTAGTAAAAAAAATAACAAAAAATCCTAATTTATATCAAAAAATTTTTTTAAATAAAATTAAAAAGAAGAGGGAGATATGTAAAACATGCAGGACACTGGGCCACGAGGACCGGATTTGAGAAGCCCTGCTTTAGAGTAAGAAACATTCCTTATTTGGATGCACATATCTTAGAGCAGTTTCTCTCCCTTCCCCGTGGGACAGGACCACCATCAATCAGGTCAGTCTCCAAGCCAATATGTCGCTATTTAAAGGACATCACTCAGTTTAACCTAGTTTAGCTCTGACGGTTGGACATCCTCAGGACACACATCAATGCACCGCCTACACACATCACATCAGAAAACACAAGGGAAATGTACAGAGATAATCAACACCTGAGAGAAAACACACCTACAGTAAATCCTGAACAAATGTATGTAAATGTGATACATCTATTTTTTTCTTTAATCATGGATTTATTTCAGTATAATTAAATTAAACCCACTAAGGCATAACAAGCTGATGAGATACTGTATACATACAGTACTGTAAATGCTACTGCAAATATTTTCAAACACATTTCTTTGGATTTTGACTTTTTGACTAAAAAACCCCCCCCAAAAAAACAGAAATTTTCAGTGTTTTGAAAATTGCTACTTATTGTCTTCTGTGGTTCTGGTAAAGTGTTGTCATATTTGAGAAAAATCCTGACTTGATATCATCGGAGTAAAGTCAAATTGGGCTGGAAAAACAAATCTTTTTTTTGTTAAAGGAATTGAAGTTTGACATTTACATCAACTGGTGCAAGTCAGAATATTTTTGGAGTTTGATGATACTTAATTAATCCTCAAAGACCTAACGAGTCACCAGTAGCCAAAGGCATCTGCTCATCAAAAATATCTAATAAGTTATGAATTACTAAACCTATCAATCAATACATGGAAATAAATTCAGATAAAATCAAGTTTTTCAGTGTTTGTGGATGTTACGAGGCTCTGTAGTGAACACAGAAACCCATATATTTTGACAAATAACAATGGTTGTACTGTAAATTTTTGTTTTTTATGTTCAGTTATTGACATTGATATTGATATTTGATATAATAACCCTCTCTATACTCTGAGCTTTTCTGAATTTTCATAAAGTGACTAAATATAAATATTACAATCAAAGTAAATGCCTGCTTTTCACTGAAAAATGCAACATGCAAAGGACAATATTACAAAAGAAATAAATAATAAATCACAAATATGGAAACACGATCATCTTCTGCAACATTGTTCAGCAATAAAACCAGGGTAGTTTGACAAATGACAGTGATTAATAATGTTTGCATTTATGATCATTTAGATATTCTCTTCATTTTTTTTCTGTTCTGAGATAATATCCTTTGAATTTACTCCAAGCTTTTATGAAAATTGACAAGTAAAGAACCTATCAGAAACTTTATTATCTATTCACAGCAAAAACAGAAACTTATCTTTTGCTGTGAAACTAAATTTAACCCATCAACCACTTTTGCATCAGTTCCCAAAATTAAATTGTCTCTACATGCTGTATATATATATATATATATATATATATATATATATATATATATATATATATATATATATATATATATATATATATATATATATATATAAAACCTTTCTTTCATGATATATCACAATTTACTACAGTGCTATCTTTTTTACTGTGCATTTCTTCAGTCCCAATCAGTATTTTCATGTCTCTAATTTACTGATTATGTAGACATTCATTCATAAAACCTCAAATTAAAGTTAAAGTTTATTATACTTTTTTTTTTTTTTTTAAAACCCTACTTTTTCTTACTTGAACATAAACCAAGCATTTCCATCCACTGTTATTTTTCATACTCCAAAGGTTTTACTGGTTAATCAGTGTTGTAGAAGATGACAGTGTTTCCATGGTAACTACAACTCATAAATGAATGACTGAATGATCACTTCATCATTCATTCATTCATAGTTGATGACAAACTGTATTTTACACAGATTATTTACATGGATTGATATAATTAATGGATCAACAAGTATTAAACAGTTTACATCAGTGGTTGATTTTTGTCAGCGTTGGATGTGCACATCAAAAACCTCAGTACAACAGACAAAAACAAGTAAAATATATAAAAGAAGTAAAAAAAACAAACAGCAGTATTTTATTTATATTGTTGCAACTATTGCAGAGCGATGAAGGATTTATTATGGATGGGAAACGGTAACCAATCATATAATAATAAATAGTGATACAACACTTAAGAATGGTTATATATGGTTAAATATAGACAGACGTTCTTTTGGAAGTCGTCACCAAAATGGGTGAGTGTTTAAGGGTTACAAATCACAACTCTGTGTCATATGCATGATTTTTGGCAGTGCACAAAATTATCTCAATAATGTCAGCAAAGAATTTGAAAAAATATTGGAATACAAACTGCCAAAGACATGTTCTGTGCTATATTTGGGTCATTTAACAGGAAAAAAAACATACCAAGTAAGGATAAATATTTGACTAAAATACTCTTGGTAACATCTAAAAAAGCCAGCACACAAATGACCCCCCCCCACCCAGATAACCGGAGACACTGTGGACAAAATTCACAATATGGAGAGATGTATTGTCATGTCTATAATAAGACAACCGTCTGGTTTCTCTGTTTTGTTTGTCATTTCCTGTTTTATTTTGTCACTCTTTGGTCTTTACTTGCTGTACAATTATCGTTCTGTGCTTTAATGTGTTGCACCTGTGTCTCAAAAGTCATGTTTCCACTACCCTGGTTTCCGGGACTTTTTTGGGGGGACGGACTTCTGACCGGGCCATAAGTTAGCCCATTCCTCTCAGAGGCGTTGTGTCTCCATACACAAACGGCCCTGTAAGAACCTGGCAATTATATCATCATATCGCATCAGTTGCTATGGTAACATCACTAACAAAGAGCCCCAGAATAAAGCAGCAGCAGAGGAGGACATTACAACAAGACAGAGATTGAAAGAAGAAAAGTTGCTGTTGAAGAAAAATTCCACAGAGATGAAAGAACAGAGATTCGATGATTTGTGTGAAGACCTCACTACAGAGTGATGATTTAGAGTGAGACAAAGGGTAACCTTACTTTTATGAAGCTTTCACATGTCTTTATTTTGTTGTAGACAGCAACTACTTTTGAGTTGTTTGTCGCCATTTGCCGATGTCATTTGTGACAACCAATCTGCACGACTTCCGCCCAGTTCCTCTACCGGGCCGCTCTCCAGTACCTACCCTTGAGCAGGAACTCTGTTGGTTCCTGTAAAAGTTCCGGAAGGTGGTCCTATGGGAACAGTGGAAACGTGCGCATATCGTGAAGTTCCTGTAGAATGTCCCAGAAGTTCCAACAGTAGAAACACGCCTTATGTCTCCCTCTCCCTGTGTGTACATATATATAAACCCTGCGTTGTCCTCTTGTCCTCATGTCCTCTGCTCCTTCGTTTCTCCCCTAGTGAGTTACTTATCAGCATCAGATCCAGTCTGTCCGTCTGTCTGTCTTCGATCTGGCCTGCTGGTACCTTTCCCTCCAGACCTCCTGCCACGTGTTTTTGACCTTTGCCTAATTTGGGACACTAAGCTAGCTTGTCCCTCATGTTTTGTTGCCCGTCTAACTGCCTGTCCTTGTTTTTTGGTGCTCCTGTTTGTTCCCAGTTGGGAGTTGAATATTTGAGGCCATTTTGGTTTGACCTACCCATTTCCCAGTCCAGAATTTGGACCCCAAGCGAGGCCTTGAACTGTTCTTACCGGATTTATTCTGTGCTTAAGAAACACTTATATTCTTACATCTACCTGCTGGTCTTGCATGTGGGTTCAGTTCTCACCCTTGTATCATAACACCACAGAAAGCAACATATGACCATGAACCATGGGCATCTATGGCTCGGTTGGTAGAGCATCCATTAACTGAAGGGTTGGCAGTTCGATTCCTGCTCTGTCCTAGTCAGTCTGTTGTGTCCTTGGGCAAGACACTTCACCCTCCTTGCCTCCAGTGTCACTCACACTGGTGTATGAATGTTGGGTGGTGGCGCGAAATGGCAGCCACGCTTCTGTCAGTCTGCCCCAGGGCAACTGTGACTACATATGTAGTTTACCACCACCAGAGGGAGGATGTGAGAGTGAATGAATAATGGAACACTAATGTGAAGCGCTTTGGGTGCCTTGAAAAGCGCTATATAAATCTAATCCATTATTATTATTATTATTGTTATTATTATTATTATTATTAAATATGAACATACAGGATGACAACAGACACTGTGTTGTAAAGAAAAGAAATGAAACAATAAAAAAAGTAAAGACATAAAGCAGTCAGGTGCCTACATAAGGTACAGTGTGTTCTCAGTCAGAGGTCTGTCTGGATGTCATGTCATAGAAAGAATAGTTCGTCCACTGACATATCAAAGTGAAAGCACAGACTGAACAGACCAGTCAAAGTGTTTCAAAATCGACCAGGAGTGAAAGGAGACGGGTTGTTAAAGATACCAAGGTGAGTGAAATGTGTGATATGTGCCCTCAGCTTTCTGAACATCTCCTCTCGCAGTAATTTCACCTGCCAACAAGTGGCACTGTTGTCAAACTGTAAGTCTACAAGTGTTCATCCCAAAACTTGAAAGTGAGGAGCTTGTATCCCCCACATACTGATAAGACCGTTAGCTCTACTGGGGGAGCACCAAGAAAGAGGATGAGGGGAGGGCACACAGACACTACAATTCGTCTCCTGTAGCAGTGTAAGTTATGATCCTCTAGAATCAAAGGACTTTGATACATTCTTCCTACATAACGATTTCCTCTGAGTAATAAGTCAAGCTTTAGGAAGCACAGTGCTCCTATTGTACACAGCAGATAAAAGCAGCTTCTGAACTTCCTGTGTCTACTAGAGGCTGCGGGGGTGCAACACATTATGGGGACTTATAGAACCAAAACTCAGCTCTTTTTAATGTAAAAAAAACAAACAAACAGCAACCTTAACCCATAAAGACCCAGTATGACATTTGTGGCAGTTCCCATATCCATTTTACCTCTAAGCATCCTTAGTCCATATTTATAATAGTATCTTCTGTATTTTTTTCGAATTAAAATGTGGTATTTTTCAACATCTCATTTACTGATCACGTAGATGTTCTGAAAAAGCCGGTAAGGTAGAGGAATACGATATCAAAAATAGAAAAAAAACTGAAGAAAAAGCGACTTTTTCAGCGAAAATATGAATAAACCCAGTGTCTCTATCCACTGTTATTTGTCAAACTCCTTAGGTTTTACCAGTGAATTAATGTTATAGAAGATGATGGTGTTTCCATGTTCACTACAGAACCTCTGAACATCCAAATGGATCACATATGATGACTATGAAAAGATGAAAAACTATATTTTACATCAATTATTTATATACATTGATAGGACTAGTGGATCAACAGGTATTAAACAGTTTATATTAGTTGATCATTTTGGTAGATAGTGAATGTTTGGGCTTTACAGAGCGCATCCTGTGACTTTTGATAATCTGTTGATAGTAGTTAGTGTAACAAATTACTAAAGACACACACGTCCAGCTGTGTTGACACACATCACAGGGTATCAGGTCTCTAATCTATAATAAAACAACAGAATCGACTTATCAGCTTAGAATAGCTTATGGAGGAGCGTTGGCGTGCCAGTGGAGGTCCACTGAACAGAAGGGAGTAATATTGTCTACGTTTTCTCTGTGTTGCATGTGATGAACAGCTGAATGGTTTTAATGCTTCAGGGTTACATGACTGAAGAACGCTTCATCAACCTGGAGAATGGAGGAAGCATGTACATAAGGCACATGCAAGCACACATGTATAACAACACACCGCAGTAAATACACAGAATATGTCTATATATGCATATTTACATGTATTTTTATACTGATGTTTTACTGTGTGGTTTTAAAAGTGGACATTTGAAATAAGCAATTAATCAGTCAATATTAAGTAAATTAACTGAATGTTTCCCAGTGTGATGTTTTTTATATATATATATATATATATATATATATATTTTTTTTAAATGGTGCTTCTATGAAACTCGTCCTAAAAACTGGACATGAAGCTAAAAATTCAAACCAGACGTAGACAACATTGTTTGTCTATTCTAAAAATCAATACTATTTTTTAATATTATTTGACATTATATTTACCGTAATATAGGACAATGTTTTTTTCATTGAAAATAAAGCGATAAAGTGGGGTTGTCTTAAAATTGGGGTGTAACAGTTGACACATGCTGATAGTTGTCTGGGATAGTGACACATCTGCAACAACAGTGCAGTGATTGTCCAGAGTAAAGTGGATCCAAAGTGGGGCAAGTTAATAGACAACTGAGGCTAACTTTAAGACGATGGTCAATGCAGCAGAGGGAGTCAAACAACTGTCAGACAGACAAGAAATATGGAATTATTGAGTGTAACATCTGAAGATGGCACCTTCAAAAAGTGTAAAGTATTTAGAGAAAAACTTATTGTGGGTCTGAAATCAGCTGCTATTTAATAAGTGCGACATTTCAAATGCATTGGACGTTAGCGAGGGTGTTGTTCTGTGGGACGAGACAGAACCATGTGAGTAAAAGTTAACACATCTCATAAGCAAATTTCAGCAGTGTGTAATTATTATTTAATTTATTTTTTGCTGAACTTCAATTTAAAAAAAAAATCTTTAAAGTAAGTACATTTTGGTTAGGAGATTCTTTTAGTCTTATATAATCAGGTTCTATATTTGGGTCAATACGGTACTACAAAAATCTCCGTGTAACAGTAAAAGAACACAAACATTATGGTTTACTATTTTTTGTAACTATCTTTTTAGTCTCTCACAGTTAGATTTGGGGAATTTAACAAATTATTCACAAAATGGAACAATTGCCTACATTAGAAACATCATGATGCAACAGTTTGCATCATGTGATGCATTGTAGTTTTAGTGGAATGTCCTTTGCGGTGGACAGTTTTTTGGTGGAAAGGTCATTTGGAGGTCACTTTATGGGATGATAGAACAGTTCAAATTCTAAAACTAGGATTTGACACTGGCCCCATGTGGTTTGGAGAATATTTCCTTTATAATTTTTGGAAAAGTGACTTTGTATGTGAACCATGAAAGGGTTAAAGCATCTCTTCTGTAAACACAGTTTGTGCCTCAGACATGTTTGATTTTAATCGTCGGTGGTTATGAAAACAACAACTCCCATGATCCCACTCCTCTTCACAATATTATGTACTATGCATTTTATTATTTCATTGGTACTGTAGACCCCTGGCAGTAGAATACACATGCTGTGCAATTAACTAATGACATCTGGGAATGTGGAAACACTGCTAAAACAAGTCATGTTGTCAGAGTTGTGAATTTTTTTTTTTTTCAGACAGATGAGAAATATCAGATGGGATTCCTTCATTAATTTTGCATTGCTGCTTGATAGAAAATGTACAGGTTTTTTTTTTTTTTTTCATCTATTTATTTGTAATGGAACTCCACTGAGTCCAGCTGCATCAGGTCTGGACTCAAGAATACAAATTAAAGCACATTTCAGAATGTCAGCAGCTTTAAACAGATATGCTTTTAAACCTAAACATATTTTTACTTTGCTCAGACAATTATATGATGGTTTATTTTAAGGGGTACACAGTAGATATTAGTCCACGGGTGCCAACCATCCAGATTTTGAACCAAAACCAGGCGACCAAAGGGTCCAAACTCGCCTGTGGAATGAACTGGATGTCAAAATAATTTCAGTTCAATGTCAAGTGTGTTGGGCAACAGTAAAATACAGTAATAATATCTTATAATTAATGACAAAAGAAGTGCAAAACAGTAAAATAATACCTGAAATATCTTAAGAGAGATTTTATGTCTTGTAAGGTGTAATGCACATGTATAAACGATAAAAAAATAAGCCATAATACTGTTAAAATTATACTTACTTTTCTTATTTTCTACTTTCTTCAGGGATAATTAGTACTCAAAAACAGAAGAGTTGTCATTGATAGGTTATTGTGTTATTATTTTATTGGTCTGGCCAACTTAAAATATAATTGGGCTGATAATTGGACCGTAAATGAAATGAGTTCAACACCCCTGAACTAGACACTACACTTACTGTGAGCACATTATCATAGCGCTCCCACAGTCGCTGATCTCTTCGCCTTAAGCTTACACCACACTGACTCTGTCTTCAACGGAAATTAATTCATGCCTGGTTTGGTTTCCATGGGTCAACCTTTGGACCTACGAAGAACTTTAACATAAGGGGTTATTGCTGACAGTTTGGAAACAATTCCTTTGTATTACACTAACACATATGTAGGGTATTGCTACAGTTTTTTTTCCCCATGGATCGCAATACATTTGCTACTGGGAAGAAAAATACTTCACTTCAATCTCTCCCTAAACAACTGATTTTATTCACTTTGAAGTGGTTTCGACTAAAATCCGAAATCACAATCTCTCTAGCACCTCTGGATTTTTGTATTGAAGTCAGAATAGACTCATTATTAGTACTAGTGTTATAATTCTATAAATGTCTTGTAATCCAAATCCAGATGCTTTTAATAACGGAAAGGAGAAAAATAAATGATACTGTTATAAAGTGATGCAATGCTGAAAATATGAATTTCCCCAGATCCCAGACTGAAGAGCTCAGTGGTAATCCTGTATTCCCCTCAAAGTTGTGCTCTGTACAATTAACATATTAGAATTATTTTGTGCAAGCAGTGCAACATTTTCAGGGTCAACCATAGATTTGTTAAATTTCCATCTAAACTGTTGGGTTGGAACTGAGTCAATTCTTTGTGGACATTTAACAAGCACATTTAAACACAATATAGCAAACATGTTTATATCAACATAACATTAAAACCTAATATACACCTTTTAAAGACTTTAAGGTATTAAATGCAGATTTAATTCTGAGGGAACCCTGGAAATATTGGTAGAAAATGGGCTCTTGTGTTTATTTTTTGTCTACGTTTATTGTCACAATGCCTCAAAGATGTTATTTGCTGCGTATGCAACGTAATGTAATTGCAATAATAAAAAATGCTGACAAAAAACACAAACACCTCCAAAGCTTTAATAAAGCAGAAACATCTTTTCATAAAATATCTGTCTTTCACAGATAAACAGACTGTACACATGCCAACTTGTAGCTGTTTGCAGTCAACAGCTCTGAGTGCTACCACTTTTCAGTCAATTACATATGCAAATTACAGGGCGTTTAGTTTCCGCTGGGACAGAGGGTCCCGTGTGACAACAGCTTATTGAGCCGTGGTCTGTTGGGAGTGAAGACATAGGAGAGCAGAGCTGTGTGGGGGCCCAGAGGACACCTCCTGACAGAGGAAGTAGTTGTCTATTGATGGGATGTTAAAATGTCATGTCCGGGATCAAACCTCAAATTGTTTTGCATGAAAGCTGATGTGTATAATAGTGAATAAATGCTGAATGTTGGGATTTAAAGCAATTAGTTAGACACTAAAGAATGGGTCTGTTCATCTGAAAACCTGTAACTTCTAACAATCATCTGCTACGGACTGACAGAAGATGACTGTCAAGCAAGAAGAGAGAAAACAGACCCTTTAAATCCAAGAAAAAAAAAAAACTCTGAAGGAAAAAAAAACACCCTTTGTACTTTTGTCAGTGATTGCTTAAATCTGTCAATGCCTCCACTGAACTATTGCACAAAAGCTCCTGGAAAAAGTGTGTTCTCAAGGTTGTCAGTATTTCAACGGATACTACCGGGTCTAGAGTAATGTTTTCTTATGGTGATTTAGAAAATTTGTTTTTACTACAATTTAAAATATGTTCGAAAAAGACAGTGTAAGAAAAAGACAACAAAGCAAAACACAAAACCCTGAACCCCCATGCACGCACACATAGTCAAATGTGAACATTATTGTCACTGTAATCAAACTAACCCTAACCACAGTACTATTGACGACCATAAGCAAGAGAGCAGACATATATACATATACATGAACATACACATATACACAAATATATGCATAAATACACAGCAAAATACATAAACATACCTATATACACACGCACATACATGACAAAGACACCACACAATACCATTATGGAGCTTTTCCTAAGGAGTCCAAATATGTAAAGAATGTGTTCCCATTTATCCAGTAGGTCATTATCTTTTCAGTGGTGACACAGAGCTTCTCTATATGTATGAATGTGATCGGTTGTTGACTTCCAGTCCCTCAAGGTAAGTCTTAACAAGATGCAGCTCAACAACTTGATCCTACTTTAAAATATGTTTTTTTTTTTTTTTTAATGACATAAAAGTTCAGGGTTATTTCAGCTAGATATGTCTAGGTCTGCAACTCTGGTCCTTGAGAGCCACTATCCTGCATGTTTTAGATGTATTCCTCTTCTAGCACACCCAGCGGCCATTATCAAACTTCTACAGAGCTTGATCATAGCCTACACATTTGAATTAGGTGTGTTAGAAGAAGGAGACATCGAAAACATGCAGGATAGTGGCTCTCTAAGACCAGGGTTGCAGACCCCTGAGCTATACTCTGCAATACAAGCCTAATTTAACAGTGCCGTCTAGAAAAGATGAGTCTCACTGCTCCCAGGTTCCATGAATTTTATTAACCATACACAGAAAGGTTGGCACCTCGCTGATGGACCACTGGCTTACTTTTTTTTTTTTTGCTGGTCTTCCATCCTTTGCATTGTAAATGATTCTTCAATTTCAAATGTGGCGAGTAATTAAAGATGGTGGTTATTTAAATATACTAGTATGGTGAGGACACGCCCTCTGACCAATGCTTGTGATGTCATTTAAAAAAAAAAAAAAAAGGGGAGGGGGGGGGTCATGTCATATAGTGCCTAACTGGGTTGAAAACGGGTCATGAAAAAGGGCTTTAACAGGTGGACTACGGTTTATGGTAGAGTTGATAAGGAAACACACAGACCACAAAGAGCCATCCCATGTGACACCACTCAGCCAATCATGTCTGTGCATTCAAAGCAGGAAACAGTTAGAGTTAATGGTAAATGGACTGTACTTATAAAACACATTTTATACACCATTCCTCACATTCACCCATTCACGCACACACTCATACACCACTAGACGTCTCCTGCCGATACACTGCCACTGCCTGAACATACTGGGAGCGACTTAGGATTCAGTGCCTTGCCCAAGGACACTTTGACATGTGAACAGCCAGAGGTGGGACGTGGACCGCCAACCCCTTCGATCATTGGATGAGCCGCTCTACCAACTGAGCCACAGCCACCCAGGATAGCAATATTAATTTATTTACAAATACTTAAAGATTATGGGTTCTTATAAATCTTTTTTTAAACTATGGTACTGACTTGAGTATTGACAATTGTATGATTTTAGTGAAATTGGTATCCGCTACTGAATATTTGTCGCGACATCCCTAGTGTGTTCTTATACCAGAGTCCCTCCTGTGGCTGAAGGTTTGGAGTATCAATACTACATATAACACACACATAAAATGTGTAGTTGATTTATAAAGATAGAACCTGCATGAAATTTGCTTTGAAATTTGAAGAGATTTCCCATTAATGTGGTGTAGTGTCCCATGTCACAGCTGGATGATTGAAGTGATGATTGTGGCCTGACCAATGTGATTATAAATCATGATTATAGTCCAGCCTCGGTCCATTTAAGCCCCAGTTAAGGTGGTGCCAGAAAAAAAAAAAAAAGATCTGATAGTCCCTGAGGATGTCAGAGCTGTTACCATGAGTTGAAAGAGCAGCATTCATTTATGCACTTGTTTCATTTCAATTTTTATATAAGAAAATCAAACATCATGTTGGTGCGATAGAACACAACTCACTTTGTTTAGAATGAGCACATGTAATGGGACAAAACCATCAATGCATGCTTAGATTGACTGCCTTGAGTAATATTGGCCCCGCACACTAAAAATAAGCTATGAAAATCACAATATCATGTCTAATACTAAAACAACGAAAACTAAAATATGGATAAAAGCAGTAGAAGGAGAGGAGATTAATGACTTTAGTTTCCCACTTACTCAGCATGTCTGAAGCTATATACACACAAAATGTTGTTTGTTTTATCTTTTATTTAAGGGACAATTTACAAATAGCTAGTTTCTATCTGTAGGGGTGTGACGAGACACTCCGCTCAAGAGATGAGATTGTAAGAAAACTAAATTACAAGTTATATGACTTTTATTTAACTGAGCTACACATGGATTTTATAACTTTTATAACGGTAACTTTTAATCAACTTCTTCCTCCACAAATTGAAACTAAAATAAAACATTATAAAAGTTCAAATAAAATAAATACAATTATATATTTCTCCTTTTTGACTGTGGTGTGAATGTGTTTGTCAGCGTTGTGTGGTTTGTTGGTGTTTTCTTATCAGGTGCAGTTGTTGATTTGAGTACTGAGCTGTGGTGCTGCTGGAATTGTCTGCGCTGTGCTCATATTAGCTGCGATGTACGGCATTGTGTACACCTGCAGGGAACACACCTGGCGTCCACAACACAGGTAAAAAGCTGGGCAGTTGCTAGGTAACAATGTCCAGAAGAGCCACGCTTTATGCACTACTGTAAGAGAGAATGAGTCACAGTCTGCATATTGTCCGTGTCTTATCACTCACTCTCTTTCCATTTATCATTTCTGCCAGGAACCCAAAATGCCGCCAAAGAAACCATTTGAAAGTGGAGGGGGTAAAACCTGTGTATTCCAACGTTATTTCGGCTGCTTCCTGGATAACAAATCTTCGGAGACAGAATTTTAACACGACAAAAATCTCGACAAATTACATCTTGTCACACCGCTAGTACTGTACTGTACTGTACTGATAATAATGGCAAATGTGTTGCATTATTTGTGTAGCTTTTTAAAAACTACAGAAAAAAAGTGCTCCTAAAAGTCTTATTTACAATGCAGTCAATATTTTGAATCAGAACAGACTGAGGCCAGTATCAAGGAAAAGTCACAGTTGGAAACAAATATAATTTCCACTAGGCCCTCATGTGTATATCAATGTATTCAATAAAACAAGGAGGACTTGTGGTGCTCTACAGCTTTATCTGTGACACATATTTCAGAAGCTGAGGTGACAAATGAAACATGCTGGTTAAAATGCAGAACCCCAGTTGCGAACATAGACAACACCTAGTCTTTGGAGGTGTTGAATACAAGGAGATGAGAGGTCTTAGAGTGTTCTCAGCGATCTTGGCTGGAGTACAAATGCATTAGTTGGCGACCGTCTCGTGCATTATACATATTAGCTTCTTCCCATGCTGCTGCTACTGTACTATACTACAGTGGAGGTGAGTGTCAAACATGTCCAGCTCAAACAAATCCCTCATCTTGGCTCAAGTACAAAGTAAAGTATAATTCACACTGAGTGGGAGTTACGCTCATCATTTTAAAGGTTGAATTTTACACATGACCCCCAAAGCAGCAGCCAGTTAACGCTTTTGAGGGGTTAAGGCAGAAAGAAAATGTGTGTGTGTGTGTGTGTGTGGTGATACTGAGAGTGACAGGAAGAACAGATACCAGGAGTAGCTGGGTGTTTCTATGTGTGTGCGAGTGACTGACTGTCTCAGATTCACTCTTGTTATGGAGCGACTCCCTTCAGCTGACGCCTCCCAGAGCATAGACAGTAACTGACAGGGACTGGGTAACCCGCTGAGCACTCTTTACATCTATTCCTTTCATCCAATACCAAAAGCAAGGTCTCCAGTCAGCTGCAGAGAACTCTTCAAGTTGTTCTTACAAAAAAAAAAAGGGAGGGGGGGTACAAAAGAGGCATGTTGTCATTACTGACCTATAGTAACACCAGTTGACCTTGGAGGATGGCTGACAAATGTCTTCCGTTAGAAATCACAAACTTATATGAAAACTTGTACAAAAACATACACTTCTAGACACACTACACAACGGTGACAATGACATAAACTGATTGTGATTCTATGACAATACTAGTAATGCAATTGTCGACCCTGTGATTAAATTTGAGCCTTAAAAAAAGAAAAAACTGTGTAAAAAAAAAGCAAACAAAAATCGTTACATGTAAAGAACATATGTGTCATATATAAAAATGTATCATGTATAAAGATGTGTTTGGATTTCATACTGAAATCTGGTGTACGTACATATCTGGAATAGTCTGTAAGCACAAAAAAAAATAAATACAGATGAACAAAACTGTGTGTACACTGTGGAAATGACCACATATGTTGGAGAACTAGGCTCCTCCCTCTCTAATGCATATATTTGCATATATGCAAATGAGTATAAACAGGGCCTGCATGTGTTGGATTCCCCTCTGACGCATGTTAATTGTTCATTTCTGCATCTCTCATGTTCATATCACCCTGAGCAATTAACTTTTTCACATTATTAACAGTTTCCCAGTATCACCTCTAAGTGTCATCAATGTGGAGGGCTGCACATTTCCATGGTCGAGGAGTCCCTGGTATATTTGTATAATAAGAATAATAATGATAAGAATAAGAATGATAACAATAATGACAATAAGAATAAGAATAATGATAATAATAAGCATAAGAATAATGACAAGAATAATGACAATAATACGAATAAGAAAAATAAGAAGAATCCTCATCATCATCATCATCATATAATAACTCCCCCACCTGTGTCATCAAGTTACGAGGTTTGATTTAATTAATGACAGTAAAACATGTTAAACGGTTGAAATCACAAACACAATTAGCCATTTTAAATAGTCATGATGAATGGATTTTGTCGATAAATTCATCCATCTATTCCTGCCCTGTGTTTGTTGGTCTTTCAGAGTTCGATCTGTTTCCTCTTGTCTTTACATTCAGCCTCTCTGCCTGATGTTGTGTTTGCCTCAGCTGTCTCCTGCCTCTATCACTTCATCCCTCATTGACGGATGTCTCTATCTACATCGCTCTTCCGATATTTCCTCCAGAGTTTCTCCCCTTTAGTCGATGATAGACGGCAGGTCTGACTTCTCCATTAGAGGGTGGAGACAATGATCAAACCTCAGGAAAATCTCCATCCTTTTTTTAATTACATTCCTCTGTCGAGAAGAACGGTGAGGTGAGAATGAGAGGGTGGAGAGGAAGAGAGGAACCTCTGAGCAATTACTGCTGACTTAATTACATACAGTTGGAAAAAAAAAACCTGTACCTCCCTGCCTAAAGCAGAGGAAACAGCTTCAGTACATAGACCCCCCCCCCCCCCCCCCCACACACACACACACACACACACACACACACACACACACACACATCTGATGGATGCTATTTAACACATGCTACTGGGAAACTCTCCTTGCAATGAAAACCCTCATTGCTATGACAACTGCACTCCCATATGGGTAAACAGTGTAATAATATCACAGTAATAAACAAAATCATATTGAAGTTGACAGACTAAAATATATTTATTCAGATGCCATATCTAATAGAACAGCTCCAACTTTTAGTTCATTACATTCATTAACGAATGCAAAAAAAAAAAAAAAAGTTACCTGGTATGAAGGAGAAACTAGTGGGTTAATGATTAATGTTTAAGCTAAAAGCAGAATTCAAAGCTAATTATGGTGCTAAGAAATACCATGAATAGGTTTCGCAAGAAATGTCAAAGCAGGCTACATTTTTTGTTCCATGCTTGAATTCAGAATAGCATTTTTAAATATTCAAACATCATTTCTCTATAATATAATCTGCCTTTTGAACTGATTTGAAGTTAATCCTTTATTGGACAACAGACTATTTTTGGTCATTTGGTCTGGAAAAACTGGTCAATAATAATAATGATAATAATAATAATATAATTTTAAAAATAGCACCGGCGTCATTGTCTGGCTTAGTGGGGAATTGTATATTTTGTGTAAAATAGGTCATTATTTGTTTGCAGAATATTTACAATGAGTATTTGGCATTCTCATCACTCCCCAAACCAACTGTATTGTAGAGGCTGGGGTCGAGGGGTGACAAATAACACAACATAATTTACATTAATAATATCAGGTTCAACGTCTTGTCCAAGGACAGTTCAACATAGAGTTTTAACCATTAACCCATCACATTCCCAGTGAAGTCAGACTCACAGACAACAAGTAGATGTTGTGGTGGTGTTGGGGGAGGCGGTGGTGGTGTTTCATGCTGTATATATTATGTATGAATAGCAGAAGCAGCTGAAATAACACATGGCATAAAACATATATTAGATAAACCAGTGGCTGAAGTGGATCCTTATCTTGGCTTCTTGTTTCTTTGTTATTTTGTGTGAAACCTGAAGTAATGTGATGTGATCAAAATGGATGAAAATAATTACCTTTATAAACTATCCAAACAAAAAAAAAAAACACGCAAATAACCTGAAACCACCCCCCGCTGAATATTCTTAAGAAAAAAAAAACATGAAATTTCAACAATATTACTGATCAGACCTAAAAAGTGTTACAATTCTGCTTTATTTTATTTCATGTTTTTCATATTTATTGACTTTGTATTATTACAGGATAGTTTTTAAATGTAAATACTTTATAATTTTGCACAAAAACAAACAAAAACTGGAAGTTGTCATTATTTATAGGATAATGTATGTTTGTTTTTTTTTCACATCAAATTGAGAAGAAAATATAACATTATTCCTTTTTGTTGGTTATTATGCTATTATTTTACTGGAGATCGTATTGATCGGTATGTGGAACCAGAATTAAAATGAGTTTGAAAGCTTTGACTGTGGAATTTTTGCAAAATTCATCCCAAGGGCCGCACTAGAACCTTTTGCGGGTGTCATGGATCTTACATCTGGTGTCATGTTTATGTCTAGTTTTTGTATGTCTTTCTACAGTTTCTGTCATTGTTGGTGTTTAGGGCTTTTTATTTTGTTATGTGGGTTCATGTTCACGTTTCCTGCTTTACTTCCTGTCACCAGTGTTTTCCCCGCCTCCATTAACTGTCACATCATTGGTGACAGCTGTCAGAATGGTATAAATATGCAATCTGTGTGTTTGTCTGGTGCGAATCTGTCTGCGTTATGTACATTTTCCTCTGGTTTCCTGGCTTTTGACTTCTTGTTTTGGTTTTCGGATTCTGATCTCTGCTTGCCCCTTGTCTGTCATTGTGTGGATTTTTTGTGTATTGACCCTAAGCCTGTTTTTGGACCCGGAGTTTTGCCTTGCCCCCCCTCGGTGCCTCATCGGACCTCGGACCCTCGGCGTGACCCTGCCACGGACCTGGATAATGGTGTGTTGGATCTCCCTTATTGTGTCATCGATTATCTGTGTACGAACCCTGCCTGTCTGACCATCCTTCTTCCCGGTTTCACTGCGGCTCGCGGTGTCCCGTACGGACGGACCGGGAGGAGCATTATCCGTGCTCACTCATTATTTAATAAAGACTGTAATACGCATCTGAAGTCTCAGAGTCTTGCATCTTGGGTCCATCTACCACCCGCTCTGTTACAGCGGGCCACATTTGGACCCCGGACCACGTGTTTGAGACCCCTAATCTATATAATATGTGAAATAAAAACAGGAAAATATATGATTTACGACAACAAAAAAAGCAAAATACGGGAGATAATATAAAAAAACAACTGGAAAAGTAGTCTGAGAGCGCAGACTCCACTAAGGCAGATCAGCTCCCATCACCAATAAATGAGTGATAGGTTTCACTTTCACTTCTGCGACAAATCCATCCATAACATTTTGAGCCAGTTAAGGAAGATAGAAATAGAGAAATGCATTTGGGAACGTCCACTAAAGTAACAGTGTGACTTTATAGGTTAATCTATTCAATGATATGACTCTTTGATAATACTTCATTGTTGAATTCATCAACATCACTGACATCCTCAACCTTTTCTTCCACCAAACCTTCCATTTTTCCTTTCATTTATTCCTTTATCCTTTCATGTCCCAACTTGTTAAATGTATGCATCACATGGTGTTAAAAAAGAAAAGTGAATTTGCTGCTCTGTCATTTCCTATACCCATTTCATTTCTTATATACATAACCTACTCAAGGTCGTGGAGTACTGAAATCTATCCCAGCATGCTTTGGTGCAATGCAGGATCCTCCCCAGACAGGCCACCTGTCTATCACTGCTGCAGAACTCATAAATAGGTAAATAGAACCACTTTCAAACATGTTCGGCTCCAGGCGTCGGGTTGAATGTTCACAATGTACGGTGACATTGTGAACCACTGAGTCACTCTGGGATCATTCACCCTCGTTTCCATTCAAACACACTCAAAGCAACTGCACAAATTCAGTTAAAGTAATATAGTGACAAGAAATGATTCCAGTCTTTGTTTTTTTTTTCATTACTATAATCATTTGGGAACACTGCAAAGGCTGAGATAAGATTGAAAGAGTGCATCTCATTCCCAATTTCTGTCCTCCTTTTCATTTGCGAAATTAAAACGTTCAACTAGGAGCTGAAGTTCTCTGTGGTTATCTTTGTAGGACATGTTTTATGTCAGTTGTAGCTGAGTTAAGCTCCTACACACAGCAAAGCAACATGCTCCCACTAGGTACAGTTAATGAAATGGCTTTGAATAACTTCCTTGCTCGGTTTCTTTCTTTCTTTTTTAATTATTATTATTATTCAGAGGCTTCATAGTGTTAATAAAATTGAAAATATCTATTTTATATGATAAACTAAATTAAAATTCTTCATATTTTGAAAGTATAAAAATGAATAACCTCCATAATAAATGTGTTTATAAGGATAAAATTGTGAAGCGTTTAACCAAAACATGGGAGTGGCAGCAAAACAAATACTGAGAGCTGGGCACTGGCATTAACCCCAGCCAATTTGTGAGTGTCTGCACTGGCCTGCCACAAACACTCCGAAAAAAAGGAATCAAAATGTAGAGAAGAAACCCTCACAGAGACAGAAATTTGAGGCTGAGCGGCTGTGACCTTGAAATAATCAGCAGTGGCGGCAGAATCATGAACCTACGAGACGACCGCGGCTACAGTGAAAGAACGTGGAAAACAAAAGGACAAAGACAAGAAAGACAAAAGACAGAAAGTCCAGATAAACTAGGAGTTATTAAAGAGGAAAACCCAAAGGTGGAATGCCTGGGTTCAGAGCCGCATACAGTACGTGTCTTCATATTTTATTTGTGTAAAAAAAAAAAATTTGAATTTTTTGTCAATTCTTTTGTACCTTTGTTTTCAGATCTGAACTTTCAATATCTGGTCATTAATTAGCGTTACCTGAACCCACTTTAGCATCACTAGGGTCACAGGGGTTGCTTGACCCTATCCCAGATACTTAAAGGGATAGTTCACTATTTTTCACATGAATTTGTATGGGTTCACTGTCTTTACTCTGTCTTTTACTCTCCCCTGACAGTGTCCTGTGAGTGGAGTTGTGGTCCGGTTTTGATCAAAGAGAAAGTAGTCCCAGCAGGTTCCGTAAGGTCAAGAAAAAACGTGTGTCTTCTCAAAACAATATGTGTTGGAATGAGTGATTTATTTGCATAACAAAACTGTCATGGAACAAAAACTCACACCTCATAATTGTTTGGAGCTACTTTCTCTCAATAGTGATCAATGTTCAGTGTCACTGCAAACATTTGAAATTATTCCACTTTATTCGTCTCAGAAGGGAGACTTGTTTCCACTTGACTTGAGATGCCACATGAACACACACACATTGGCATTAAATAGAAATGAAAAGCAAACAGAAGAGGCAGATATTTCACAAATACACTTAGTCCATGGGGCGGACAAGACAAAAAATATGAGGACAGAAACGAGAAGGAGGAGAATGTCAATGGGGTCTGTTGTTTAAAACGACTATGGCTGCAGAGATTAAAGTCCTTTCTAAATGAGCTCTTCTGAAGGGTAATGTCCGACGTCTACGCCCTGAGGGTAGTGGGATAAGGTATTGATTAAGTGGGCGTGTACCATCCTGTTCTATTGAGACTGAAAAGCATCTTATATGGATGTGTTGTTGAGTTCTGTGAGGTTAGGTATGGGGAGACTGATGATTTTAGTGTGTGATGCATGATACTTTTGTCCGGTTGGTGACTGAGATCATGGAAAAGAAGCAGGGTATATACTGTACACCAATATTTAAGTTACATTTACTACCATTTAATATATTTTTTTACCACTTCCAGATTTTCTTTACAACCATCCTGACACTGGGTTGCAAGTGTTAATCGTTTTTAATACTTTTAATGGCGTTCTTAATCTATCACTTTTTAAAGGTGTCATTCCGCTGAAAAACACTTTTCCACGCTCCTTTGGGAATATGATGGGTCACCACGACTTACCGACACATGCTGCCTTTGAAAGTGGTTTGTCACCTCCACTGGCTGCATACTGCAAGAAACAACAAGAGGAACGAGGGACCTAGAAAAAGCCGGTGCATCTGACGTCAGATGGAGTTTAGCGTCACCTGCGTGAGGTTAAACCCGTCTCCCATTGCAGCGAATATGAAGTAGCATTAGCATTAGCATCTACAAGAGAAGACGGAGCCACAGTAGCTGCAGAAACGTGAGAAAATGTCAGATCAAACTGGTTCATGTGCTCTCTGTGGAAATAAAGCCTAGTTTTTTCCCGTGCTCGTCTTCAAAGCAAGTGACGGCACGAAACCTAGCTGGATGCTACTCTGGTAAAAGTAAACACACATAGAGAGCGAGAGGGGAGGGGGGAGTGTTCTTTCACACATTCTGAGCCAATCAGAGACGCCTCATCACCCTGTCATGGACATGTATGAGGAAGTACCGGTAAACCTCATGTCATTTTACTACTGTGAAAAAACAGCTGGAAACAAAACAATCTGGACATTTTTTTAATAGGACCAACACACAATGTATTCAATAACAATAGAGAACACAGTAATATTAATGAAATAACCATGGAATGACAGTTTTAAAATCTATTTTTGCATTCATTCCAAAGGCCAGATTTGACCATTTGGTGGGGGCTGGGTTTAGCCCCCAGACCACATGTTTGACACTTGTGTTTTATGTAGCTGACTAGATATTTTTTGGCTGATGTTGAATGAACTAAAGGATGTTAAAATCCTTCATAATGAAGACTGAACCTGCCAAAACTGTGAGCCACTATATGAGAATATCAAGTTTTACAGTTGTTGTTTTTTTTTTTCTTTTAATACCACAGGCTGATTTAAGTGAAGATTGAAAAAACGCAAAGACAACAGGCCTGGAGCTGCAGAGGCTAACAGCAGTGAGACAAATGAAATATCTGCTCACTATACAGGAAATGGACCTCCACCCTGTCCCTGACTGACACAATTAAAAGCATTATGCAGCCAAAACCCTCTCATGCACCCTCTGCTCCGTCAGCTCCACCTGGCAGAATTCAATTACCACTTATCACCAGTGACAGGAAGCATCGCTCTGACTGGGGTACATATCTCTGCTGCTGGACACACACACACACACACACACACACTCGTTTACATGTGTCATGAGGACCAAGTTTGTAATCAAGTAGCCGTTGGGTAGTAAGTGTAAACTTTTATCTTTTTTTAAAAAAATATATATATTATTTTTAAATGTTATGAAATAAAAAAAAATTAAAAGTAAAAATGAATGGATAAATACAATAACAACAATTTCAAATAGTAAAATAAATAAGTAAAATAAATACATGTATTATAAAAAGTAAATTCATTTAAATTAGAAAAATAAATGAAATGAATAAATAAATACAAAATCAATGATTTAAAACTATATAAAGAAAAAATAAAGAAAAATTAATAATTTTAAGTAATCACATCTTCAAACCTTTGAAAAATACATATTGCATTTTGCACCTGTTTCCCTCATGCGTTATGGGGACTTCTCAAAAAAAAAAAAAAAGCATTTATAGGGCCACATCATTTTTATTTTACTAGTGGGGACCTTAATTTATATACAACCCTCGTGGGGACCTGAATTTTGGTCCCAATACTATCAAGAGGTCCCTATTGTGTGACTGTGTAAACATATCAATGTCCCCATAAAGATAGTAATACAAACACACACACACAGAAAAACAGCAGCCATGTGAGAACAGAGCCAGACACACATCCAGTAAAACCTCACACTGTTCTGGAATTATTATTGGACCAAACTAACCGACTACTTTGACTTAGTTCAAGTCCTCTTACCACAACAGGAAAAAAAAAAAATAAAAAAATAAAAAATGCATTTTGTTCATGCACTCTGACATTACTGCAGAAAGACAAAGTTCAAGGCTGGAATGAAACAAAAGCAGCTTTTACTACAGGTTGTAAAGTGTAAAACCAGGTCGTACAGTGTTAGATATTGACTTTTGAGCTTCAGCTGCACTACAGGTGTAATAGACCTGGAGTGATATTATAAAACCTGTAGAGTGTCGAGCAGACGAGGCACTCATCAACCACAGTTAGAAAATATTATGGTTTATTAAAGATACATTTCAAAGTAAATACATAAGCTGCATTAAAATGTATATTTCATGAAACAGTAACATTAATAACTATAGTATTAGGAGTGTAGTTAGTGCTAAAAAAAGGGGTAAACCAGGCACAAGTCGGAAGATGGGGGTCGGTCAAATCGGCTCATACTTTATATGTGTCATAGGTATGTGCAAAAACCTTTTAAGTATCTGTATAACCCCCATGTAGAACCCAAATCAACATGTATTTTCGATAATTATGCATGACTATCACACAGTGATACACCAAAACTGCTCATAATGTTCCCTGTAGAGTCATTACATGATTCATTCAAGACCAAAAGCTGAAACGTCCCCATAAGGACCCCCCCATTCATGGCTTGTGTTATGTAGAACCCATTTATATGACGCTTGTTTTTGAATAAGTAGATGTTGCTCACTCCAGCAACACTAATACCATTCACCAAAGCCACTGCTCATAGGAGGTAATGTGACAAAAATTTAGAGGGATAAAAATTCTGCTCTTATTGGTTCTGTTGACCCCGTAGTAAACCCTCTTACTTTTCATATCTAATCTTCAACTTTTGGTCTGTGAAATTAAGGAATCTATGCTATATAGAAATATAAAATTTATGTCCGTAGCTTTAATAGAATTATCGTAATTTTAGTAATTTTTAGATATAAATTGTTTGATTTTTGAGGGTCTCAGAGGGGGGTCCCAGAACTCCGTAATGAAATATAGCCAGAAGGTTTTAATCATATGGCTGTTCACAGTTGCACAAACTTATTATACATAGAAAGTATGAGCCGATTTGGCCGACCCCCATCTTCCAACCTCTGCCTGGTTTTGCCTGGTTTTCTCATACAATGATCCTTAAAGGCACAGTAACCCTGTTTACATGGGAGTTTTTATTCCTGTTTAATCCTGAATAAAAGTTAATTATGCTTTAAGATGACCATGTAAACACTTAATTCCTGTTGAAAATGATAATTCCGAATAAATTTACTGGTTTATTCCGATCTTCATTTCGAATTAGATAATTTCCTCTGCCATGTAATGAGTTAATTCCGCTTTAAAATTATTCCCGTCGTCCTGCACATGCTCCTTATATTCCGTGCTGCCGGCATTAGTTGAGTCAATCGAGCTGTTGTTTCGTAATTATCACAAAAATAAATACAAAAATAGCATGTAGTATCTGGTCTTCCATGTTGCTAGTTGAAACAAATGCAAAACAGGAAGGAGACATTGATCAGTTTCTCCTGGTAGGTATCCAAACGTTAAGTCACCATTCTGTCCAATCAGAACCTTCTAATAATGATAATAATAATAATGGATTAGATTTATATAGTGCTTTTCAAGGCACCCAAAGCGCTTCACATTAGTGTTCCATTATTCATTCACTCTCACAAGCTCCCTCTGGTGGTGGTAAACTACATATGTAGTCACAGTTGCCCTGGGGCAGACTGACAGAAGCATGGCTGCCATTTCGCGCCTACGGCCCCTCTGACCACCTCCCAACATTCATACTCATTCATACACCAGTGTGAGTGACACTGGAGGCAAGGAGGGTAAAGTGTCTTGCCCAAGGACACAACGGACTGACTAGGACAGAGCGGGAATCGAACCGCCAACCCTTCGGTCAATGGACGACCCGCTCTCCCAACTGAGCTCCCACGGCTGTCCTTCTGTATCTCCAGCTCTTAAAGTCCAATTAACTAGAACAGAATACACCTGTTTCCCATGTAAACCTTTATTCAGAATTAACATCTAAATGTAAACACAAAGGAAATAGATTTAACTCCAAATTATTTTATTCCAAATAAATAATTTGAAATAAAAAAAAAATCATGTAAACATAGAAAGTATTTAATGAATGTGAATATATTAGATGTATCGTTACCTCACCCTCCAAATAGGAGACAAAGGGTATTGTTTATGGTTTGTTAACACTCTAGCAGCAAAACTATTGATTGCATTTATACCAATTTGGGTTCATACTGTAGATTGCTAGTGACCTAAAAAAGATGTGGCTACTTTTTGGGAAAAATAAGTCACAGTTTTTCTATTATATCAAAAATAGATGAAACTGAAGATGTGACATAAACAAAGCGTCTTCCTCCACTGTCATTTATGAAACTCCAAGGTTTTTTTTTTCAATGTTGGTGTTTCCATGATAACTATGGAGAATCTGAATGCCCAAATAGGTCATATCTGTTGACCATGAAAAGATAATCTGTATTTTTCACCAATTATTTACATGTACTGATAAGTAAAGGTCAACCAATACAGGTTTTTCTGAGGATAAGCCGATTTAAAAAAAAAGTGGTCAGTGGTTGATATGTAGAGTCAATTTACTGATCATGTCGATGTTCATAAAAAAATGTACATTAAAGTTGAGGATTATTATACCAAAAATGGAGAAAAATTAAGAAAAAGAAGACTTTTTTTTTTACATAATTCACTGAACATCAACAAAGTGTGTCCATCCACTGTCCTTTTTGAAACTCCAAGGGTTTTACTGGTGAATCAATGATGTAGAAGATGATGCTGTTTCCACGGTAACTACAGAGCCTTTGAATGTCCAAATAGGTCATATCTAATTACCATGAAAACTGCATTTAACACCAATTATTTCAATGTATTTATAGGATTAGTAGATCAACAGGTATTAAATAGTTTCAATCAGAAGAAGGTTTTGGTTTATTGATGGATGTTTGGGTCTTTATAGTTTAAAAAACCCACAAAATATCAGCACCTTCCTCTGACTGCATGTCCATGATAATAGCCTGTGCACGGATTTCTACAGGAATTGGATTATTTTTCACGGAAGGAATTAAAGTACAACAGAATTAATGTCACACCCAGTCCAAAATTCACCACAGACTCCAATATAACATCCACATTAGTAAGTAAGTAGTATTGTACCTTTAACTTTTCTGTTTTCATTGAGCCTTACTGATAATCGCCTTAAAGACATCAGGTGACACTAATGCACCTCAACACTATGAAACTGCAAAAAAAAAGCAGAAGAAAAGGAAGCAGAAGAAACCTTAGCTACTCTAAGCACCATACGCTGCTTCTTCTGTAGAAACGACAGCTTGTTTTAAGGTGATTATAAACTAAGGAAAACATAATTATGAATATTCTGTTCTAGTTCTGCAGTCAGATCCCTCTAGATGTTACACAATGAACCTTCAAGCTTTTGAACAATGAACAGATGGTGCAGTTTTCTATAACAAACATCCTCTGAACTGCAACTCAAAGTCAGTGTGGGGTAAGGGATTTCATTTGCCTTTACATAAATACTTTTGTTTCCCACAAAAATGGGATACAATTGCTAAAAATATCCAATTTAATTGGACATGATGTTATATTATTAGCTGTGTAGGAAATGCACTGTTTCACCATCACATTTGTTTTACAGATTGTTATTGTATTGGAAGTGCAAAATATATGTGACCCGTCTGGGGCACACATGGACATGCTGGCTGGGGTTGATGCCAATTTTTAAATAATGTGGTCAGCTAATGAGCGATATCTACAGCTGAGGCAGTTCATTGGTAATGTACTGTACTGCTAAACTGATCTGTTGTGGTGAAGAAGGAGCTAAGCCAGAATTCAATTTTCAATTTCCAATTCAATTTTATTTATAAAGCCCCAAATCACAACAAAGTCGTCTCACAGGGCTTTACAGAAACACAATCAACTACAGAGATATATGAAAAGTCCCAAGCGTCCCCTGTCCTTAGACCCTCCTTCTCGGCAAGAAAAAACTTCAAAAACCCAGTGGGAAAAAGAAGAAATGTTGAGGAGAACCACATTGAAGGACAGATCCACTCCCATGGACAGACAGGCTATTGATGAACGTCCATGTATAAATGAAGGAGGGGGAAGGGGGGGGGGGGGGGGGCTGGTCCAGACACCAGACAGGCGAGGGAGGAGGTCCGGGGTCACAGGTCAGCAGGTCGAAGGCGAAGCTCTTGATTTACCAGTCGATCTACGTTCCGACCCCCACCTATGGTCATAAGCTTTGGGTCATGACCGAAATAATGAGATCACAAGTACACGCGGCCAAAATGAGTTTCCTTTGCAGGGTGGAGATAGAGCCTTAGAGTTAGGGTGAGAAGCTCAGACATCCGGGAGGGACTTGGAGTAGAGCCGCTGCTCCTCCATGTCAAGAGGAGCCAATTGAGGTGGACACGCTGGAGGGATTATATCTCTCGGCTGGCCTGGGAACACCTTGGGATTCCCCTGGAGGAGCTGGCTGAGGTGGCTGGGGTGAAGGAAGTCCGAGCTTCTTTGCTGGAGATGCTGCCCCCGTGACCCAGACCCGGATAAGTGGGAGATGATGGCGATGAAATTGGTAATGCTGCTAGATTTTGAAAAATCTGGAAAAACTGCCAAATAGATTCATTTACAGCATATTTTCTAACCTTTTTATAATTGAAATAAGAAAACAAAAGTCCAGGAAGACCATTTTAGGCTTAAGGTTTACAGGGTTAACATAGAGACTTAAAAAAAAAAAACGCTGGGTTTTTATTTCACAGTAATGGTTCTGTTGAAAGATGAAATCGCTACAACTTCCAAATTGTTGTAAGTTCTTGTCCAATAACGTCAACTAAACTGCAGCTACTTTTAATGGTTAATTGTTAGTTTCCAGGACCAGGTCAATTATATATGTTGTAAAGAGCCCTCAGGATGAAATTACCACCAGTCTCTGCAAATTAAGTGCATTAACGGTCTGTTGACATGGTTTCAGAAGGTTCAAAGTACTAAATGTGCTCTCAGTTTCAGCTCAATCACAATTGAACTTATGAGGTGAGGAAAAAAAAGGACCTGAAATGGCTTAAACAACAACAAAAAGGTGGATAATGAACTTAATTACCGTGGAGAGGTTTAATACCGTCTGCGTAGGGGGGAAAAAACCATTAGCTCAATCATTTCACAACAGTGTTGCCGGTCACTCGCATGATGGAGGTAATTGATTTCAATAGATGTGGAGTATTTAATTGTCAGGAATTTTAAGTTTTCTCTTGTTTTTTTAATGAGGAAAAGGTAGGTGTTTCAGCAGTGTGAAGGGATCTACATTATGTGATGTGAAGCTACTTTTTCTTCATCTGTAGACTGTTGAAGTAGATCTGAGTACCAGTAGATCTGTGGATCGTGAGGTTGGCAACGTATTCACACTTGATTTAGATTTTTAAGAGATTTGACTAAAGTTATTTCCACGTCGCTCTGAACATTACATCTTTCACTTCTCCTCATTACTTCATCCTGCTTTACTCTTTCAGCCTTATCCACTTTAAATCCTGTTACCCGAGTAACAGTTATATTTTATCTTCTATTTTATTGTTTGTTTGCTTTTTAATTCAGACTGTTTTTAGTGGGGTGAGCAGTATAACATATGCCTGGTATAAACCATTGTAGCATTATGAGTTGCTACATCTCTTAAATACAGACATTCACTACATAATACTGGTTTTAATGGGGCAGCCATGGCTCAGTTGGTAGAGCAGGTTGTCCCTTAACCAAAGGGTTGGCGGTTCGATTCCCACTCTGTCCTAGTCCTAGTCACCCTCCTTGCCTCCAGTGTCACTCACACTGGTGTATGAATGAGTATGAACATTCGGTGGTGGGTGTTCAGAGGGGCCGTATGCGCGAAATGGCAGCCACGCTCTATATATGGAGTTTACCACCACCAGAGGGAGCATGTGAGAGTGAATGAATAATGGGACAGTAATGTGAAGCGCTTTGGGTGCCTTGAAAAGCGCTATATAAATGTAATCTATTATTATTATTATTAAATGTTAGCAGAAATAATATATTGGATATAGTTCTCCTGATTTTTAGTGGAAATAAAGCAAAAGCAGAATGCTGCATACACTGGACCATAATCAATACAATGAGGAGGAGTGTGATGAATACGCTTATAAACGGAGATAAAGTTGAAAAATGATGGCAGAGTTATTTTTTCTCCTATTACTGCTAAGATGTATGGTCGGAGGCTGATTAGTGAAATGGTGGCAGCCCATCACACTGCATGCAAATGCTTTTCTATTTCTGTTACAGTGATTTTCAATGAAAGGGACTGTCTGCAACTCAAAACCCTTATTACTTCAAAGAGCTCAATTGTTTTGGGTTTTCTTTTTTTCCTCGGGAAACAGACATTTTACTGAAATTTAAAAAAAAAAAAGTGCACGAGAGGAAGTAAAAGTCACAACTTATTTTAAACTCCTCTTTTCTTTTCACGTCTATTTGTAATATCCTGAAGAGGCTGAAACTTGGAATGAGATTTGTGAGCACAGGACTGAAAGGTTGACATATAACAGACGCAGATGTTCAAGCCAGGTAAACTATTTCTGCTACTTTACAATGTTTTACTATACGTCTGCTCTTCTAGATCTAAACCTTCAGGACACCAAGAATTTGGAATTATAGGAGTGTGTGGGAAGAGTGAAACGCTGAGATACAGAGTGAGCATCAAAGCTTTGACATCCCAGCAGCCAAAAGTTTTATGTAGCCTACTTTTTTTTTTTACTAGTATTTCACACCAAAGACTTGTATTTTTTTTTTTTTTTGTAAAATAACCAAATACGAGTATAAAAATGTTTTCAAAGCTATCGAAAAACCTGAATGCCAAGTAAAACATCAGACGGATCATTTGGAGTTGTGTTTGTGATGAGCTCTTTGTCAGTTCTTCAAGGAAAAAAACAGCAGATTCTCAAAGATCAAACATGGAAATCATTGTTTTTTAACATACTCTATTGAAAGTGGTGGAGATTTCTCGGAACAAGAAATACTAATTTACTTCCACTGGTGAGCAAATCCATTTACTGACCTCATGTGTCTGATACTGTACCTCCTATCCATATATACAAATACATGTAGTTGGTGATAGAATGGTGCTGCTCTGGCTAGGACTCGCTTTTTCATTGACCCTCAATTTGCTCAAAAATAACTTGTGCATAAAAATTTACCCAATGGAAAAATGACAATTTCAACAAAAAAACTGTTTTTTTGCACTGGACTGCAATAGGAAGACCTTTTTCCACAACAACAGTCATGTGAATTAAAAACAACACCATGTTGACGGACGATACAATAAGTGAAGAAGACTTTTAAATGAAACATTGCACAGTATGTGTGGACACGCTAGGAAACCCAATCTTTTTTTTTTTATTTAGTATGGGATAGTATGGGATAATATATAATAATAATGAATATATCTGTAAAAACACCATAATATTTACATTAGTTGTCATGTTTAATGGAATGATTTCTCATGACATCTCACAATAATAAATAAAGAAATCATTGTAAATGGGATTTAATGGGAAATCAGATATTATGTACTTGTGCTTTTTTTTTATTGCTATAGTTTTGCACATATATCCAATGGAAAAGTGACTAATGGTATCCCTCAGGGCTTTTTTTGGTGGATTTTTAATAATAGTAATAATAATAATAATAATAATAATAATAATACATTTTATTTCATGGCACGCAAAGAGTCTTTACATGAATTAAAAATAGAACAATAAGAGTCCAACTACAATAAAAAAACAGAGCAATCACACATTACAACAGACAGAATAAAAGTACTCAAACATTAAAAGCAGTCATAAATAAATGAGTTGTTAAAAGGGATTTAAAAGTGTTTAGGTCAGAACAGTGACGGATGTTTGGGGGGAGTGAGTTCCAGAGGTTTGGGGCGGCTCTGTCCCCCCCAGGTTTGGTGCTTGGTTTTTGGGCGGGGGGGCATGGAAGTGGGCAGAACAGGAGGGAACATGAGGCGTTAGGAGGCCAGTGAGGTAGGGGGGTGCATTTATGGGTGAGGAGGAGGATCTTAAATGTAATTCTGTGTTTGATATGGAGCCAGTGAAGGTGTTGGAGGACAGGAGTGATGTGATGGTGTGAGCGGGAGTGGGTTAGGAGACGAGCTGCAGAGTTCTAAATGAGCTGGAGTTTATTAAGGTGTTTGGAGGGTGAACCATAGAGAAGGCTATTGCAGTAGTTGAGTCTGGACGTGATGAAAGCGTGAATAAATGTTTCTGCGGTAAAGATGGGCGGATGTGGGCTATGTTTTTGAGGTGAAGAAAGGATGATTTGGTCATAATGGTAAGGATGTTGTGCTTTTTTGTCTTATTTTCACAACACTTCCAGTGACTCATACACACTGGCTCTGCAGGGTTGACCCCAATGTTTACTAGATAAGAAATACAATGCCTCAGTTAATTTCTTTAATGCGGGGGTGAGGTGTGGAGTGAGAAAATACTGCTTTCCATCTATGTTCAGTCCACAAACTGCTGGCTATTTTTGAGTGTGTATGTTTATGTACAACATAATAACCAGAGGTGTTCAAAGTACTCACACTCTGTACTTAAGGTGAAGTACAGCTACTTGTGTGAAAAAAGTAGAAGTACTGATTCAACTATTTTACTTAAGTAAAAGTAATAAGTGCAACTGCCTTTTTTTGTCATGAACACAATAATATTTAAGAAAATTAAATCAGAAAAGTTTTAAAAGTATCTAAAATAAAGCCTTTAAAAGTGAGTTACTGTGTAGATAATGTGTTTGATGGAGTCACAGTTACTTAGTTGTGTGGATATGGGAAGGATATTTAGGAAAAATGGGGGAAGAAATGTCACAATTGAAATAAGAAGTCATGAGACTTGTTTTTAAAGTTATAAATATGAGATAAAAATGCATAATTTTAAGGTAAAAAGTCAAAATTGTGATAAAATAATTTTGGCTTTTTATCTTTTTTTTTTAAAAAATTGTGAGATAAAAAGTCAAAATTATGAAATAAAATGTCAAAATTGTGAGATAAAAGTCCAAATCAGGAGATATTAGTCATATAACTATAATATATAAAGTCACAGTTTCTCTCCTCCACTGATTTTCTCTCTGAAGTGACTGATTTTTCATACTCTCACATCTGTTTAGTTTGTAAAAGTAATGAATCTATTCTGAGAATGTAAAGAGTATAAAGTACAGACATTTATACAAAAATGTAGGGAATAAAAGTAAAAATTTGTCAGAAAAATAAATACTCAAGTAAAGTACAGATACCTAAAAAAAATCTACATAAGTACAGTAATGAAGTACTTTTACTTAGTTACTTTCCACCTCTGATAATAACTGTCTAATCTTGCTGTGTTTCTTTGTTCTATTGCAGGGGTGCTCAAACCTGGTCCTCAAAAGCTACTATCCTCCATGTTTTAGATGTATCCCCCTTCCAACACACCTGATTCAAATGATAAACCTCTGATGAAGCTCTGCAGAAGGTGTGTTGGAAGAGGGATACGTCTAAAACATGCAGGATAGTAGTTAGCAAGAATCAGGATTGAGCACCCCTGTTCTATTATATATTCCTGGAATAATAAAAACTCTTTGAAATATAAAATGCAGCTTGTCATCTTTTCATGGTCATCAGCACTTGGACGTTCAGAGGCTCCATAGTTACCGTGGAAACGCCATCATCTACTACAACATTGATTCACCAGTTAAACCCATGGAGTTGTATCAATGACAGTGGATGGACACAGTGGGTGTCTGTCCAGTTATTGATGTCTGTGCTGAAAATGTGACTTTCCTCTTTTTTGATAGAGTCAATTCAGTTATCATGAGTATCTACATTAAGTACAAGAAAATAAGTTATTTATATTGAAAAATGCAATATACACAGGATTCTATAGTCAATGGTGATAAATCACTTAAAGTTTAGAGCCAAAAAAAGCCCCAAAAGTAGCACTGGGTCTTTATACACTGCAAACTACATCCAAGCTGATGCAAATTAATCCCAAATCCACTTTTTTGGTTCCTTGTCTTCTTTTAAGTATTCACAAAAATCACTTTAGAGTCAATACATTTGTCATATGTAACCCCACGTCTAAAAGAATGGGCAAATCTCCCCTTTAGTTTCTTACTTGGGTCTATGACAGGGGTGTCCAAATCCAGTCCTCGAGGGTCAGTGTCCTACATGTTTTAGATATTTCCATCTTCCACATGATTCAGTTTAACCCTTTAACTTGTGAAACTTTAGCAGTTCCACAGTAAAAAGAATGAATAGCAAGCGACAAAATGAACAAAAATGGCCCAAGTCATCAATGAAATGAACAAAAAACAATAATAAACTGACAAAATAATTAGTAACATGAAGAAAGTAAGACACTAATGGAACAAAATTAAAGAAAAAAATTAAATAAAATAAAAAGTAAAATGTAGAAAAATAAATGAGCAACAAAATGAACAAAAACTTTGTGTTTTACTTTGTTCATGTTACTAATTATTTTGCCAGTTTATTCATTTTTGTTCATTTCATTGATGACTTTGGCCATTTTTGTTCATTTCATTGATGACTTTGGCCATTTTCGATCATTTCATTGATGACTTTGGCCATTTTTGTTCATTTCATTGATGACTTTGGCCATTTTTGATCATTTCATTGATGACTTTGGCCATTTTAGATCATTTCATTGATGACTTTGGCCATTTTAGATCATTTCATTGATGACTTTGGCCATTTTAGATCATTTCATTGATGACTTTGGCCATTTTAGATCATTTCATTGATGACTTTGGCCATTTTTTGTTCAATTTGTTGCTTATTTTCATTATTTTTACTGTGGAACTGCTAAAGTTTCAGGAGTTAAAATGTTAAACTGAATCATGTGGAAGAGTGAAACATCTAAAACATGTAAGACACCAGCCCTCCAGGACTGGATTTGGACACCCCTGGTCTATGATATACAACTAAGGATGATCCAATCTACTGACTGAACATTGATATTGGATAAAATGTCCCTTTTTCAGCAGATAAGGTGATGTTAACCAATGGCTTTTGTTTAAACTCAATGTCTGATGATGTGCCACAACTGCATCTGCACTCAAGTCTGTTCTAATGGTGTGGAGTTGAGTTTAATAGCATTGTTATTGTGTCATCTCTGACTCACCAGAGGCCCCTGTATGGTGCTGAACTGTTTTTGTCTCTGATGATAAGGACGTGTAGACACTAAAGTCTAAAGTTCAGTCTGACAGCTCACATTTGGACATTCCTTTCAGCAGCAGAATATGTTCAGAGTTTAGTATCTGAGGCCATTGGATCATCACTCCAAGCACATATTTTTGATATAGTGGTTGAGAAGTGATGTTTGAGAAAGTCAAACATAAGTCGTGTTTTTATCCATCTTTTAGTTCTGAGGTCAGGCTGCAGGTCATGGTGGAATGTTATCAATTTGGTTCATACTCACTCCATCCTCCATTTGAATCTGCATAAAAGATGTCTACAGTCCACAGGTCACAGACATATTTAACCTAAAACTATATTTTTTCTTTCTTTGTAGCACTGTGTAATTCTACTGAATGAAAATTGCATTATAAAGGCAACTTCTTCTTCTTCTGTTGCCCTTATACTTTGACAAACAACAAGGTTATAGGTCTATTTACACATTAAAACCAATCATTTTGAGACATAATCTGTAACTGTTAGTTCTACAGTATGTCACTGTATAATGGGAAGGACGTCCATTCAGAAGTAGATTCTTCAATCATTTGAAATTAGTCATATGTTCTCACCAGCATCAAACAACAACACTGGTCTACAAATGCAATGCTTCCAGAATAAAACTAATGACATTTCACCACATGTGCGTTAGTGATAAAGAAAACTCAAATGTTAAATGCTGGTTGGATCAAGTTTCCAAGATAAGTTTTGGGTCAAAATGTGAAATTCTTAGAATTAGCAAGAGAATAGGTTTTAGTCCAAAGGAATAATGGTCTCAGATCTACTTGTACATTATGATCCATTCACTTTGTAGGTTCTTTCTAGTGGAATATTTACAAATCTATAAGGTGAGGTGAGGTGAGGTGAGATGAGATGAGATGAGATGAGATGAGATGGGACCCATCTCCAGAGGTGGAGCCAGGCTCATGGTCAGTTACCTGGTTGGAGAATTTTTACACTAACAGAACCTGTTTTAGGTTGACTACATACATGTACATCAGTAAACCACCATACATGTGTAATAACACACCATCATATATATTAAAAACATGAGCTAACCAGCACTAAAGTCATTTGTTTTCTGATTCATCTTATATTAAGGTATGGTAGTTTTAGCACATGTAATGTCTGAAGATGATACTTTATAAAAACCTAAATGTAGAGCAGTGTAACAGCAATAACTATTTCCTGTATAATACATAAATTTAGTTTTCTACTGCTGTGTCAGTCTTCAGTGTCTTTCTGGATCTGACTGCAGGAAAAAAAAAAATCCCTGTCTTAATGAACCTGACAAGTGGATGCTGGGACGTGGAGGTGGACTGAAAAGCCTGGTAAAAGCAATGCAATTCAACGATACTGCTGTGCCATGGGGAGAGGTGGGCCATTTTTGTAGATTTAATAAACCTTCCAGATAGTGTGAGCAGAGGCAGTATGTCAGTGGTGTATGCAGCATCAGTTATCTGCATGAACAAGTTCACAGCCTGAGTTCTATTTATTGTAATTCAAGTGTTTTCAGCACTTATAAAGAACACATTAGGAATAAAGTGAATCCCCACTGTACTTGCAACTACTTATTTATTTTAAATGGTTCATTTGTTTCATCCTTCACTCTTCCATTCATATCACTTACAGTAGTGATTTACAGTCTGTTTTTAATTACTTTTTTTAATTGGCGGCTCCTATGGGACACTGTCAAATAAAAAAAAAAATATTGTCTTGTTTTGTTCTTGGCTGCTAATAAAATATCTGAAACATTATTTTAAATATTATAATAGCCACTGAACAGTTTTACACAAAAACAATGCTGGTGAATGCTTATCAATATTTGTACACAGAATGTCCCATGCACATCCAAACTTGACGTCCAAACACTCAGATTTCTTCCATGTGGAAACATACAAACACTAGAAAAGCACTCTGAGAGTGCAAACCTCCACCAAGGCAGTACCCCCCCCCCCCCCCCCTTCGAATGAAAAGAGGTCCACCAAAGAGGTTATGGTTTGCCACAGTCTGTCCGTCTGTCTGTTAGTTAGCAAGATAACTCAAAAGGTTAGGGACGGATCTTGATTAAATTTACAGGGTAGGTTGGTAATGGAGAGATCTGGAAATGATTAGATTTTAGCTTTTGGACTTTTTTGGGGGTGTGGGGTGTGGGGGGTGGGGGGTGTCAAGATAGCTCAAAAACCTCTGGACTAATTTTGATATAAATTTTCAGGATGTGTTGGGAGTGTCACTGGGAACAAATTATTACATTTTGGTGATAATCCTGAGAAGAAATCACTTTGAAATTGTACATTGTGCTAAATGGAGAATACATTTCAAAATGATCCAGGATCTCTTCCAAATCTTCACCAAAATCTAATCAATTGGCCCTTGTCACACTCCCAACACATCCTGAAAATGTAATCAAAATCCATCTATAGGTTTTTGAGTTATCTTACTAACTAACAGAAAAACAAACAAACAAACCCTGGCAAAAACATAACCTCCTTGGCCATACACCCTGCCACGTAACATGATGTGACTGTTGGTTGAGTAGCGTAAAAACATGCACGTATTTCATTTGGAGCACTGGATAGCTTAGCTGTACTAGTGATAGACAACAAACTGACAGTTTCTTTGACTGTACCACATATCTACAGCTCTATATCCATGAAGAGTCGAGTATAAAAGTATTACTCATATCCACTTACTACTACAGAAACAGAGAACATCAGCAGATATCTAACACAGCACTGCAGTTTTGGAGGGAATGAAATCTGACCTCTGATATATCACTGTAAAACACCTTGTGGTACTAGTTTGTATTAAAATAACCCATATTAACCAGACTCTGGCTGCTACACAATGAGCAGTGAAATCATGCAGCACTTCAAGGACTAGCAAAAGTCATTAGAGTGCAAAAAAATGCTTTTAGCCATCCCATATCCCTCAGAATCTTTGATGCAGAATAGTCAAAGCTGGCTTCATTTGGACACAGTCTCAGCTTTACCTTGTTTAATAAGATCAAATGAGTCAGAGTGCTTCTCTAGCACCAAGGAAATTTGACTCTTTTATAGGAAAATCTCAGCTGACATCAACTGTATTATGTCTCTGATCTGTGGCATATTCAAAGACCTTTACCTTGATCCTGAGTTTGGTGCCATGATTAAAGCTGGAATGACATCAGTTTGAGTCAACAATGCACAGACAGTATTTAGGTCTTTACCTAATGCTCTTAATACAATTTACCAACCACTGATTTCCACTGGTCCTCTAATTACATAGAGATCCAGGCGGGTGGTGACAGGGAAGGGAAGATATTTCATTTCTAACCACAAATGGTGCCTATTAACAGGCGCAGTAGACATGAGAGACCAAAGAGACCCAGGAAGAGGTTAAGATGAAAGAATAACGGGCTGGAGATTTCAGAGCGCTAAAGTGAAATCCCCACAGAGCAACAGAAGAGACCGAGTATTTAGAAAACCATTGGTTTAATAAAAAACGATGGTATGATTAGAACAAGCTGGCACCTGTGAAGAGCTTTAATGTGACCTAGGGGTGTAAGACCATAATAAGTGGATAGTCCACTGCTCCATCCCAGTGATGTGTCTTAAAAATAGAGCTCTTTATGACAGTACTGTACAAGCAGCCAATGACTAATATGGTTATTACTTCTGCTGCACTCTTTTCTCTCCTGACTTGATTCCAATAGTCAGTCTCTGCCATGAAAAAATATCTTAGAGCTACTGTACCCAACTGAGCCATGATGAAATATCGGCCACACAAGCCTCCTAGGCTGGAACATGTCAAACACTGCTGTTTCGATCAAAATCTAATCTTTCATGCTGCCAGGAATCAAGATTTTCCAGGAAGAATTCATTGCTTTTAACATAAGTAAAAGACCTTCTCTGTTACTATCTGTGTCTGACTCATCTTTGGTTCACTCTTCAAAATTGTGGTATTTTCCAGAAGCCCTCGCCAATATCTACTCCCTATTTTCTTGGAATGTAATGTGCAGGGGAGTATCCAGCGAAAAGCGTAATAGTTTGCCATGAAATGTATTAATGACACCTGTCTGTCTGTCCTGAAACACTGATCCATCTTTGGAGGCTGTCTGTGAGATTTCTTACTCCCTCTTCTTCTTCTTTTTTTTTATTTTGTAACCAAGGCTTTGTTCAAAATAAGGAAAGCGCTATGATGAAATCACTATTCATGATGATGATGATGATGATGGTGTTGGTGTCACATTGGGTTCTATCTACTCCTCACTGTCACCCATCATGGGCTGAGTATGTTGCCCGATTCACATTGGCATCTGACTTAAAGCTCCAAACTGTCTTAGAGTTGCTAGTGTGACTGTTGACTTCGAGAGCTTAATAGGCTTCAAACAAGTTAGAAACACCAATGTGACCATCCATGCCTAATGGTTGAGTGTTAAAGCCTGTTCCCAGTGACAGATGTTATATACTTTAGTCAAAGCAAAGACAAGCTGACCTGGTTTCTGGCTCTATTTCACTGCCTACCTTAACACTTTGCTTAGTTTCTGGCTCTTACATATGATGAATCAAATGAATGTTGAAAAGAGCACAGACATCTGGCCAGACTCTCCTTAATGTAACTTTAGTTGAAAGAAAAAAAAGAGAGAGAGACAGAAAGAGAGCTATCAGATAAATGGTACATGGTCTGTCCATCCTTCTAGAACAAAAGTGTCAAACTCATTTTAGTTCAGAGGTCACATTCATCCTAATATGGTATAGAGTGGGCCGGACCAGTAAAAACAATATAAATAATAAGATATAATTGTATAAAATATTGTTAACGCGAAAAATTTCTGTGTATTTTTGGTGAAAGAAAAATCTAAATTCTCCAATAAAAATGGAAAAATAAACACAATGGTGACGATATTATGCTTTCGCCATTTATACACGTGTCACAACGTAGAAATATACACAACATTTAGTAACAGGCTGAATGGTAACATTCCACAAATATTTCAGGTTATTAATTTTTTTTGTAAAAGGCTAGACTTTTTTTTTTTTTTTACTTTATTTTACACAAAAATAGAAAGGAAAATTTGTTTAAGGTTGGTTTAGAACTATTTCACTCAACTATTTCACTATATTCTCTGTAATGAAATGTTGTCCATAAAAACCATGTCTCTTTGCTTCATATTAGAAGCTTTAATCAATCAATCAGTTCATTTATATTGCACTTTACAACAACATAAAAGAAGACCAAAGTGTGCTACATCTAAAACATAACTAAAACACAGGATAAAACAACTCAATAAAATCTAATTAAAAAATGTAAAAGACAATAAAATAACACAGATAAAAATATAAAAAGACCATCAGTTTAACATAAAAGTGACACAATGCTATTGGTTAAAAGCCAGTCTATAAAGGTGGGTTTTTAACCTGGACTGAAAGTAAAAAAAAAAATAATAATAAAACTTTAACAGTAATTTCAACCTATGGAGGGTGAAAACATAAAAAAAAGTGCCCTTATTGTCTGTGAAATGGAAGTCACCAAAGTGTCAATGAGGCTAAAAGTATTGGTAGAATGCTAAAAAAAATTAACCAATGGAAGCTCTTTGCATGTGTTTTATACATAATATAGGCTCTTCCTCAATTTTTCTAACCATGTCTAACATAAAAGTTCACATACACGTACTTATTGTTACACTTTCCTTGGTGCAGTGACACCCTGTTGTTGTTCAGGGCAAGGCACTAGAAATAATAGGTTTCAGAGCACAGTGGTGCTCTTGCTGCATTGTGTGGAAATTCCATTACATTTTGGAGCAGATCCATAACAAGGTGCAGAGGTTGGACTTTTTTTTTTTTTTTTTTAACTTCTTTTAATCCCGGTGAGCGATGTACCTCCAACCTAACTTAGAACTGAGATCAAGCTCCCATGGAAACTACGAAAACAGACTAGTAGTGTTAACTGACAGAGCTCTGTTACCATGCCAACTGTGATACTAACCAGCAACGACTAAGAAAAAGCAGGAAAAAAAAAAAAAAAAAGTCCTAATTTGTGGTTTGTTTGTGGTTTGCTCTCCTGCTACTGGTTGTCTGGGTGCTCCTATGGGACAGGAGAACACAAACTAAAGCTTTATTTACCTTTATCTGCATCCAGGCACAAAACTGACCTCACAGTGTTAACAGTTTAAAGCTCCATTTTTATCTCATATGGTCGTATCTAGCTATGACACAGCCAGACAGAGAGGAGAGCAGAGCTAGTGGAAATCAGTGGAGTGGTATTTAGTCTGGTGTTTGTTTAGCACTGGCTGGGGCCAAAGCTCGGATGAGTTACTGGAATCCTGCAGTTATTAAAAAGTGGAAGAGCGGATGGAGAGGCATATATAGGAGAAGGGATATAAAGGTGAGACTTTCTAATGAGGTCTCAGACCTAACGGGAAGTAATACAGTGGCCTCTGCTGAACTAACATAACTATCAAACATATTTACAGCATGTTTAAGAGGAGTATATTCTACATATGAAAGATATGTGTCAACAGTATCATAATCATTACTGTGTTCAATTATTGTTAGGGCTACAGTAGGAGATAAAGTAATGATATACTGTACAAAAATAATGCTATGAACTAACTAATAATATTATTGAAAACAATTAAGACTCTTAAACTGTAATGTCTGGAAAAGATAATTTAACTTTTTACAGAGGAATATTTTGTGATATCGCATTAGATCCTCTTAGTATTTTTGTATGTGTATATATATATATATATATATATATATATATATATATATATATATATATATATATATATATATATATATATAATGCATTTTATTTATATTGCCCTTTACATCACAGGATCTCAAAGGGCTACAGGTTAAGAGAGAGACTAAAAAGAGGAAGCAATTTAATATTAAGATGAAAGATAAAAGGAGAACGAGAATCTAAAAAGAGAAACAACTAGGAAGTGAGACCAAAAGTTTTGCTAAAAAGAAAAGTCTTTAAATGTCTTTTAAAACAGACAGTGGACTGTGGTGCCCTCAAGGTGTCTAATATATATATATATATATATATATATATATATATATATATATATATATATATATAAAAACAACAAAACCCCTAAAAATCACCTTGTTAATACTTACATGATATATTGTGATATATTGTATTGTGATCCTAGTATCACGATTTGTATCTTATCACTAGAATTTTGCCATTTCACACCCCACTGTGGACTGTGTATGATTAGTGGACACAGGAACACTGATGCCTGTCAGACGATTTGGCCATTTTGACTTTTGGACCCAGAAGTGACCATATTTTAACAAAAGGTGGATATATAGACGATCATAGGTGAGCTAATGCTGAACCCTAGCTTAGTAACTAAGGTCATTTTATAGTCTTTTTTGGTGGAAACTGTTAACTACAACAGCAGTGGAGCTGAAACTCCCAAAGTCTGACTCAATCTCGTACTTATATTCACTTTGAGATCTGATTAATGAAGGGAAAAAAATGTAAGAAAGTATAACCATATCTCTTCTAATGAGAACTAGAACATCCAATGGAAGTTAGGGATTTTTGGAGTCACCTCCCAATGGCCAACAGTGTTATTCAAGCTTTAATATATTTCTACATTGGCTTCAGTTTGGAGGTGATTGCCCCTTGGTGCCACCACATGCTTCATTGTTCATTCTTCAGTAATATAATCTTATTATGTTGCCATTATATTTCTTTTCATTGGACTCAAGCTCCAGTGCTGCTGTAGCATCTCTAGTGTATCTCCTCTGCCAAAAAGCACCCTGATTAACTATGTGTGGGCTTACTGGCATGCTGCTGTGGTTCCTACGAGCTGCTGCTGCTGCTGGAGAGGAGCTTTGATGATATTCATGTTTGTCAGATATCTGCCCGTTATCATGCTCGACTGATAACCTATATAATGTTGACTACAATGATATAAGAAGGAGCTAGAACATATAAAAAAAACCCCAAATAGGGTCTAATAAAGAGACTGAATGCAGATAACGCACTATTCAGCTGCATATAAAACAGACCTGTTTTAAATTGTAACGTCCCAACTCTGTGCAGACAGATAGTAGATGATGAATATTTGTTTTGGGTCCAGTTTATAGGACATTGTTAAAGCTTTATGCCTGGCTAAACAAACAACTATGATAACAATTTGTACTGAAACAAGTTAAAAAAAAAAAGTTTCCACAATTTCAATAAGCTGATTTGCAGGCGTAGGATTGCTATCATTTGGCAGCAGTTGTCATGTATCTGCTTTGTCAACATGGGTCACAGAAGGTGAGTGTGATTCTGAGTGGACAGGAGTGGGAAAAAAAAAATAAAAAATCCACTGGGAAACATAAAGACAACAACAGGGAAAGGATGAGGGGTAAAAAACTGACCTCTGTGCTCTCTGAAATGGAATCACACATTGTTTGTTCAGTGCTTCATAGCAGGCTTTTCAACGCCATCTGTTTTTATTGACCCTTCATCCTTGAGTTTGATAATACTGCCTCTTATTTCTCTCTCTATTTCTCCGTTTCTCCTCCTCTTTGACAGATGGAATAATGAGATAGCGCTGGTACTGTGTTGCTTCATGCGGCAGGAGAGACATCGTAGGGAACAGACAAGACCCCCACTGCGAATAAAGGGTGGAAACTGTCTTTGCACCACTAATTTTATTTCCCCACAAGTTTCCCAGTGGGAGGGAATATATCTGTCTGTCTTTGTATGATTCTCCAGCTCCACTATTAGTAATCTGTTCGCGTCTTGGTCTCACAATGACATCAAAGCACAAAGCTAGGTAATGGGTGAACAGGGACTCATTTACATTTTCACCACAAAGTCCGGGGTGTAATTTAGTTTAATGAACAACGCAGTCCATGGTTCCTAAACAAAAAGAACAGAGCAACATACATTGTCCTCAAAGGATAAAGTCAGAAAAGTATGTGAACAATCAATGGGTTGAAATCAGAAGCATCTGCAGCTTCTTTAGAAACCACTGCACTCAAATACACGCCAGAAAACAGACATTCACATGCTTTAGACCTTCGGAGAAAAAAAATATCCAGGTGCACAAAGAATTAAGGAAGTCTGTCTTTACACATTCGAGGCTCATTTATTGCAGCAATTACTTCAATTGAACACTGACACCAATGCTTATTTCCTTTAGGACTGGGGTTAATCTATTTGAAACATAACGTCTGCCTAGGAGATAGAGGTGAATAGAGGTCTCAAACTTGTATTTGGTTTCACTTTGAACAAGAACACTGCATTCTCCTCATGGAATGAGTTCTTTTTGCAATTCAAAAGTCTAAATACAAGTAAATTTATCGCTAAAAATCTTGAGAATACTCCGAATGGTGGTAAAATAGTACAAAATCTAAAGAACAAGACTGTTAGAGAAATCTAATATCATTTTATGGCACGTTTACATTATGTGGGACCAGCTGGACTTGCCTCAGTATTCCTATATAGTGTTTATATTACAGGATAGTACTGACTTTACAGTACCTGTGCATCATAGCAGCAATGTATGTTACTTCCATGTCATCTGGTCTCGGTACTGTTGATGAACTCGCTTGTTTCCTGTTCGTCTTGTTTGAATATTTATGTCGCCCACCAATGACTGAATCTCCTGGACCGACCATGGTGTAGTTTTGGGACGGTCATTGTGTGTATATTTACTGTTCATTTCTGCGTCTGTAATTTGTAAAGTGGCTGATCAGAGATAACTGCCTGACCAATCAGTCTATGCAGGGTTTATGCATCATGTTTAGTATCGGTTAGAACCTGGGCAGTGGTCATTCCAAAAACAAAACTAGTACAAGGTGCCAGATTCCCGGTGGTTTTTCATCATGGAAACACAAAAAGACACAGCAGAGTCGAATCTAGTCATAGTGGAAAGTTTTAGACATTAGACTATTCTCTGTAAATACCAGGTGTCCAGTCCACAAGGATGTCATGATGACATATCTGGTTTTTACAGTAGACTGACATAGCAGAGAAGTAATTCTGTAAAAAAAAAAAAAATTACATTTATTTGTGTACCTGGGGGCCATAATAGTTCGTAAAGTTTGAATTTGAACCATCCAGGTCCTGCAAAGCTATCTTTATATTTATTTTGACAAACATAGCATGGATTTATACAACATGTTTTAATTCCTTCTTAATATGTTCCATCTATAACTAGTTATTTGCACAAGCCGTCCGACCAACTGTTGTCTGAGCATAACGTAATTGTTTAATAGCAAAAATAGTAAACATTTTAAATATGTCCATACATTCAGCTGATTACTTAAAATGTTTCGTTGTTGGTTGAATGGGACAAAGCAGCATAGCCAACAATCTGGAGGGGGCGGGGCCTGAAGTGGTCCATTTGCATTTAACTACTGTCTTATTGGTGTTATTACTCAAAAACAGGGTTGAAGATGGACCTGTGGAAATGAATTAATGAAGAATTCAGATTCAACCAGAGCATTTACAGTCAATGTAGTCCACAGAGAAATGTTTGAAAATGCCTAATTAAATAATAAAAAAAAGGTGAAATATAACACCTTTAAAGTTAGCATTGGTGTTTGTACCCATTTGTCTCCTATTTGTGTGGTCACGTCAAACCTCTACGATGAAGGTCTTGTGGACAGTATTTTTTTGTTGTTGTTGTTGATAAAACAGGAGGAAAATGTCTGTTTAGAAGAAATCCATGTTAGTGGAGACAAGTTATAAACAGCCAAAAGTCATAGGGCTGCAGATCAAAGATTTCTTCCAACATGATTCTATTTATTTTTGGCCAAACATGGACGCTCCATTGAACTGTCTACAGACTGTTCCCACACTCTGACAAGGCCTGGTTTACAGACCTCTGATCTGGATTTTATAGAGATATATATTTTCTCAAAGGCACCTCTTCCACAGTCAAGTGGAAATCATGGATAACAGATTCAAAGACACGGCAGCTTCCACACATCCCATAAAACTCACAGACAAATCTTTTTCCCCCTCTTCCCTGGAACAGAGCACTAACACTTACACCCACTCACTAAACAAGAACTAGGTATTTTTTTTAATTAATGAAATGCTGAATATTTTAAGTTGTGTTTCATAGTAGTGATAGTCCACCCTGAAATATTTTTGCAGGACATTGGGACACAGTTGAGGCGGCTGTGGCTCAGTTGCTAGAGCAGGTCGTCCAATGTCAGTGGTTTGTGTCCCGTCTCTGGCTGTCCATATGTTAAAGTGTCCTTGGGCAAGACACTCAACCCTGACTTCGGCTCCCAGTAGGACAGACAGAACCTTAGAAACCTACTAGTGTGTGAATGTGAGGCTAATATAAAGTGCTATGTAAGTGCATTTACATTTTTAGCCGCTACAGAGAGAGGGGTTAACATTGTAGTATTAACATTATTGTACATCACTGCCACATAAGGTCAAACATCATGCATTTTTAGTAAATTAAGCTAAAATCTGAATTAGTAATAATTATCATGGCTTTTTTAAAAGTAAAAAATAGGATGGATATTTGTAGTAACTGAGTACTTACTGTATTACCACTATTTTTGGAGTTACAACTATTTAAAATCATGTGACCTTGATTTTGACCTTTTAAGGTCATTCATGAAGCCATTTTGACGCCCATATAGGGATTTCTATATGTCATTAATAGCAACTAAGTCTCTACCTCCACTATTTTTTTTCCATTGTAGTCCATTTAAGTGTTTTAGGTATTGTCTGAATGACAATGCCTAAATCCTAATGACTCTCTAAGATGCAGAACTGAAAGACAAACATTTTGGTGTCTAGTCTCTAAGATAAATAGTTCAAAAAATGTAACCCAAAACATGAATTTCGATCTTTATTGTGACCTTGACCTTTGACCTAGAGTCTTCAAATTTGGCCTTCAAGGTTCTAATGTCAAAACACATCAACTATGAATTGACATCATATGCAAAATTGAGTATATAAGAATGAAAAGTTAATTCCTGATTTCATATCATTGCGAAAACATATTTTTGTATAGGGATGTAATGGGATGTAACCTCGTACCTTTCCTGAAAATGTCATAAAAATCAGTCTAGTAGGTTTTTTTTTTTCTGTAAAGTTGCTGACAATCAAACTAACAGATCAACAAAAAACACCACACATTTCTTGTCCTTCAGAAAGTCTGACATCTCAAAAATATTTGCTGCTGACTTTCATTGACATTTTTTTCATGTCCTATTTTAAAAGATTTGCCCTTTTTTTTTTTTTTTTATCCCTTGCACATAGAACGAACAACTGATGTATCACAAGGATATATTGGCTGAATTCAATAGATCTTACACTAGAGTAAAAACACAAACACTGTGCTTTATAACCACAACTGTGTGTATTATAGTAACCATGACAACAAACACTGTCTACTAGCCTCAACAAAGAACTTATTTTAACCGCAACCGCAATCTTTCCCTAAACTCAACCAATTTGTTTTCCTGCTTTGTGAACTACTCTCATGGGTTGTTTAAAGGCTAAGGACGAATGATTGTATCCCCATGATGAGAAGCCTGGGCTCCAGTATGAAAGTGCTGAGCTTTCTACTGTTCATGGACCTTTCACTAGTGTGTACTTACATGTCTGCAAAAAGCACTGACACTGAACATAATCCAAGCAGTAAATTAACTGTATATAAGCAGAGTCTCAGGGGAAAGAGACTGGTTAACACACAAGACAAATGAGGTAGCTTTGGAAAACACTTATTTTTTTTTAAGCTGATGGCCACTAATCTCTGAGTAGTGAGGACTTTTTCATTGACCCTAATAAGCAGATTTATCTCTTTGAATATCAGGTATTATATCTAAATTGGACTTTATAAAATCCTAGCCTTTGGGGTTTATATTCTTGTATGTTTTGATACTTCAGATGAACTTATATTTCTTCAAATACACGTATTGTAACGAGAATTACGCCAGACATTTGAACCTATATTGTTTTTCGAGCGATTGTGTAGAGTTGTGAAGGATGTTAAGCAGCAAAAATACAGTTAATATTACACAGGGTTCCTACAGCTCAGTTTAATTCAAGATTTTTTAAGATGTTTTTTTTAATGCAGTTTGAAATTCTGGAGGGTTTGTAATCAGTGTATTGAATATAAATAAAATAAGTGTGTTTTTTTCCTAGTGGTAAAATCAGTATTCGCTTGTACAAGGTTCCTATAGCTCAGTTAAATTCAAGACTTTTTTAATGCTGTTTGAAATTCAATTTAGCACCAAGTTGACAATGAACCAAAATTGAAAAGGGAAAAAAAAAAAACACCACATGAATTACCTGGGGACAGTTTTACCCAACTGTTTATTTTAAATTGAACATGACTTTTTGGTCCAGTTGCTGCTACATTCATAAACCATTTGCATCAAGAAGTATAACTTTGAAATTTTGAATATATAACACACACCATATGAACACATACTTACAAAAAACTATAGTTAAAGGAATACAACACCCTCATTTTCTACTCACCCTAAAATATTTTTATAATACAGACAGCATAAATGTCACCAAATCCTTTTTTTTTTTTTTTTTTTAATTTCAAACTAACATAAATCTTACTAATGTGTCCACATTTTTAACACTTTAAGTCATTTTAATGCCAGTTAAGGCCTTTTTTTTTTAGAACAATTAATTCAATGCCTTTTAAGACTTTTCAAGGATCAGCAGGAACTCTGTTACATCTGTCGTCCATGGTCATTTTTATTTTTCTGTTTGTTAGCAACATAAAGATAGACCAAGTCCATCTGTTTTCCTCCAATGTTCTCATAAGGAAAGGGATGGGGACAAGTTGTCACACTATGACATTGGACGGCGCAAACAAATTCACCCACAGGCCCGTGAGCCTTACACTATAAACTATTATAGACTGTGTACAATCTTTCTCTGGGTTCAGCTTTTCAATAGTCTGTAAACAACAACAACAACAACAAAAACTGCTGCTCTAGTTGACTTCCTGTATTAAAAGGAAGATAGATGGTCCTGTATTCAGGCACATCGAGGCGTGGGCTGACACAGTATATGTAAAGCCTCCAGCGCTCCGCTACAGTAAACAGTTGTTAGTGGATTACCGAGAATCAATGGCAATGAGTGGGCACAAAAACCCAGGCTCATGTATGGGAGGGAAACCTAAGGTGATGCATCCACCTGCATGTATCAGCACTATACGAGGACTCACGGAGGTGCTTATAGGTGCAAGTTACAGCTAATTGGCTACAGATCTGACTCCAGTTTAAGTCCAGGGAAGTTCTGTTTTGTTTAGGGTTGTTGTTATACATCTGAAAGACACTTAATGTCATGGGTGGGTTCCTGGAATAAGGGTACAGTATACTTATGCCACCAGCACCTGTGCTATTTAGTTTAATTTCAGTCTGAATATGGCTTTAAGTTAATTAAACCTCCACAAATCAACATAAGCATAAATTAAAGACAAACACAGATGACTATGGTATTTGTTGCTGCTATAGAAACATATGGTGGTGTTGATAATTATTGATCATCATTCCACTACATAAAAAATAAAAAATAAAAAATCACGGTTCATTCACATTGTACATCAAACATATTAAATTTAATATTTTGTATGATCTTTTTACGACTTAGAACAGTATTTAATGCCCATTTCACAGTCACACTTGCACAAATTCATGACTTCTAGAATGCAGGAAATTCAGGATCTCCTCGATTCTTATCATTCTGAGTCATTTCTTACCGTGGGCTGTAACGTTGGTGATAATTGATTCCTAATTTCAATACAAATTGTCGGATTTGAACAGGTACAACTGAGTAGACTGAAGTGTCTTTCTTTGTATCTTAAACACATTTAAACCCATTACAGTCAACACGTTTATGTCAACGTAATATAACACCTACCATATTAAATTTAATATATTTTAAAGACTTTAAGGTATTAAATGCAAGAGTTTTAAGACACGAGGGGAATCCTAGCTTGAGGACAAAAAAGGAACTTGATTTTCTTCTCATACATCTTGAATTACAATGCGCTGAAAGACTCATATTTGCCAAATTACATCAAATGAAGACTGCCAGCTAAATCGTGTTGCTATGCTGCTAATACTGAAGAGACTACATAAACTATGTCACATCATCTTTGCACTGACTTCTCATCTCATTCAATTCAATGTATTAATGGATGACTGTTTCACATTCACACTCGACTTTAGCTTCACATCCAGAATATAGAATCCTTGTAAGCTCTTATGTGGCATGAACTGCTTGTAATATCTTGGTAAAGCTGGAGTATAATAGAAAAAGGCAGCAGGAAATGTTGGCGACAGGCTGCCAGCACTCCAATTTGTGTCTTCCACCTGCACCTGTTCACACAGATTTGCATTAGTGTGTCTTGGAGGGCTTGTTTTGTTGATCCTCTTCCAGTTACCTGAAGTCAGTCAAAAAGCAATCCCATTTTCTTGAATTTATTTCAAAGTCAACGTGAACCTCACGGCATCCGACAGTTCATAAGAGCGAGTGGTTCAGATGTGTTTTCACAAGGAAGCCTCTGCCTCTTTTTATGTCGGATCCAATAAAGAGGTTGGAAATCGCTCAAAGCTACAACCTTTTCCTAAAAAGACAATCTGTGTACAGTATGTTACACTCCTTTGGCCTTGATGGTTCGGTACTATTTATGAGCCTGGACACTTGCCCTCAAAGAGAATATTTAGCTACTGATGCTACAGTGAATTTGCATGTGCACCAGATGTTAGCCAACGGTTCTTCTCTATGAAACATCGTCAGTCGTTAGCTTCAGGCCACATTAGGTCGTATATCTAGAAAATTCAGTGGTTAAATGGGTGGTCTTTCTTCCACATACTGTATGAGGCCAATGTGTTAACACTGTGGGAATGTGTTGGTGGCGCTAGAGGAGTCTCCTTTGTTTACAGAGCAGAGCAGAGCACAGTAAATTAGGTGAGGGATGAGGGTGCACACTAACTGAGTGCCACTCATTTAATCAGTCTAATTGTTCCAATCAGACTCATTTTCCTCTCAAATCCCCCTTTTAACATTTGTCATCAGCTTGTTTTTATCATCCCAGTTTTTTTTTTTTTTTTCCTGAATGACTTTATGCTTTTGTTTTTCCTCCATTATGTACTCACTTGTTTTTCCTCCAGCACTTTTCTTTGTCCGCCATCCCTTATTCCTTTCTCCCATCTCATTTCTATTTCTTTTCCTCCTATTACCTCTCCAGTCTGCCATCATTTCCTCTCCTCCTCTTTCCACTCCCTACCATCCCTTTCATCTATTTTCCTTCACTATATTTATTGTCTTTTTCATAGCCTTTTCCCTCTTTTCCTTTTTTCTTTTTCTTTTTCCATAATAGTAGCTATTTTTCTCTACATTTCGGAGCGTCATACAACCACATGTCACCCAATTTTCCTTTAACTTTTAAAGACCTACAACTATTCTTATTCATAAGGATTTTTCCTGATTGATTTATCACAATATTATCTTCTAGATTTAGCATTTTTCTGTGAAAATTGAGTGTTTTCCTCCTATTTTATATACCTTTTTCATTGGAACTCAGAGTAAATTTAAAGGTTATCATAGGTTATCTGAGGGAAAAGTGACCTTTCTTTTGAGGGGGGGCAATAAATAGTATTAACTAAATATTAAAGAACATGGGTCTCAAACAGGAGTCTCAAATACATTTTCTTTTGGGGCCACATTTAACTTGATTTGAGCTCCAGTGGGCCAGACCAGTAAAATAACAACTCCAAATTTGTGTCTGTTTTCGAGCATAAAAAATTTTATATTAAATCATGACATTTAGAACTATTGAAAAAAAAAAATTGAATCACGTGAAAAAAAAACATACATTTTGTAAGTAAAATAAGTGCAATTTATGCAACAACATTTTATATATATATATATATATATATATATATATATATATATATATATATATATATATATCAACTTATATATTTATACATGTGCTTTATGGATCAGATCTACAAAGACAAACACTTTAATAACAGACGGAAAAGTGTTAAAATTGTTTTAAAATTTCTTAAGACATTTCAGGTTGTTCATATCTGTTCAGGTTATTCACATTTTACTGTTATATGATAGTTTCTAAATGTAAATATAATGTAATGTTATTTTTTGCACTAAAACATTTCAAATTGTCATTATTAAAGGATCCATAAACATAAAATTACATTTTTTTTCTTCCACATCAAACCAAAAATAATCTATGAAGTGATTATTTGTTTTAGGTTATTCTATTATTTGACTGTAGATCATATCTGTATGTAGAACCTGAACTAAAATCACTTCCAGTGCTTTGACTGTGGAATTTTTGCACGTTCTAAATTCACCCCACTGACTGCATTTTTAAGATCTCTGATCTAGAACCTCTGTCATTTGATAAACTAGGTAATAATTCAATGTTTCACTACCGTGTGCATCCAAATGGGTCATATCTGATGACAGTGAGAAGCTGAGAAACTTCATTGTACTTATACAGTAGAATTCCAATGTATTGATAATATTAGTGCTTTTAAAGTTATACAACATCTTTAGAAGGGTGGATGATTTTAGTCGACATCTGTGTAGGTGGTGTTAAAGCTGAACTAATATACCTAGTACTTCATATCAGTTGTGATGTAGAGGACAGTTAACTCTTATGAATGATGGCCTGCTTCTGCTTCTTCTTCCCATAGCTATATTTCTTAAAGTGACTAAAGACTGACAAAGATTGAAGTCATTCCTCACTCTTCTTCATGAGAAAATAGTAGGAAGACATAGTTTTCAAGGTACGATGACACATAGTAGATTTACACACTATAAGGTTATCCACAGATATTATTATACACCTGTCAAACTTCATGGAATTGGACTGATGAAGGAAAATGTTAGAAAAATACAGGCTCTTCTCTCCAACATTTGTGGTTTTTGCCCTTTTTGGAAACAAATTATTAAAACTTGGAGATTGGTTAAATGTATAATTACCTGTTTCATTGTCCTGGCTATGTGATACAGTTTGGTTGTATATGTGTGTATGTTGTCAAAAATGTAAAAAAAATTAAATTAAATTTAAAAATTTACAAAAATAACCCCAAAACAAAATAGTCCCAGCTATTTCAGATGAAAAACAGCTACATAATTCCACATATGTTACACTGATGGTTTCATAACCTGTAGTTTTTAAGCTAAAACTGAAGTCTTCTCCCTGTCTTTAGTAGGTATAAATAATGAATAAAAGCAGGAAGCAAAGCACATCATCTTAAAAGGTGGGAGTTAACTTGGAGGAAGAGTAGGATTGAAATATCCCAGCTGTTTTGAGCCAATAACCCATTTCTATTCAATATGTGTATTATGATGTTTAGGATTTCTACCCGCGCTTTCATTTTCCAATGGCAGAGTTACAGAGGATTACTGATATTGCTGGCAGCAAAGCTAGTAACTGACTATATTTAACACGAAGCACTCTTGTTATAGTGTTGACACACAAAAAGGAGACAACTTTTTTAATTAACAGCTACTAATAGTTATTGTCAGTTCATTGTGCATGGGTGCGCTGCCATTTTTGTTGTTTTGGCGATTAACATGAGCCATTTCGGGGATTAGCAGCTTCCATATAGTACAGTATTTTCCTCTCTGCTCATCCTTGTCTTGTCTTCTACTTGCTTTTTTTCGCCTATTTTTTTTTTTTTTTTTCTTGTCTCCTCCCTTCTCATCGCTTCTCGGGAAAAACGTGCCTTATTACCTCGCTGGGATCCATAAAAGGACTGTGGATGTGTGATCAGCCTAATGATAATTAAATAGACTCATCATCAAACAGTCATTATAGCAGATTGGCCTTCCTGCCCTGTTTCAAAATGGCAGTCGACAGCTTGACACTAACCGTCTGTCACTGATTTAAAGAGGCCAAAGACGGTGAGTGGGGCCACCTTTTTCTAATGAACCTCCACTCCAACCGCCAGCCCAACATCTTTCATTAACCCATAAAGACCCAAACAGCCACTAGTGACAAAAAAAAAACAAAAAAAAACATCTACTCATGTAATAAATCCTGTCAAAACGTGCAAATAATTGATGTAAAATATAGTGTGCTGTCTTTTCATGGGCATCACATATGACACATTTAGACATTTAGAGCAGAACCAATTACAGATACAGGACACCGATATTTCTAAGACAATATTTGGAGCCAATACTGATTTTTTTGGTTTGTTTGTTTTAATGTCAAATGTTAACAAGTGTCAGAAAATCATCTTTACGTGTGAACTTCTCCTGTTAGTAAATCGTGGAAGGGGGAAAAAAAAACAAAAAAAAAACATATTGGCCATTAACTATACAAGAAAAAATAACCCGATATATAAGTCCATCATTAGTTCAGAGGCTCCAGTCAAAATAAGGCAGATTAATTTGCAAAAAAAATGAAAGAAAAAATGAAAGAGGAAGGAAGGGAAGAAAAAAAAAAAGAAAACAAACAAAAAAACTCTATTTGTTACCTACTTTCCTATCTGCTCATTTGTTTTTTTTGTGATTTTTTGTATATATGTTTAGTACTTCAGTTATTTATTATTGGTATTGTTATTAGTGTTATTGTTATTATTATCATCATCATTTTTGTACTATGCACTATATTGCTATAAGATGAATTAAGGTTATTGAGGAAGTGAAGAAGGGGTAGGATTAAATAAGCTTATGCTTCATCCTACTCCTTTTCGGACATATCATTGTTATTATTATTATTGTTTTATGGATTATTGTTGTATTGATTATTCTTGCACTTTGCACATGTTCAAAATAAATCATTCAAATCAAAATCAAATCAAATCAAAGAAAAAATGTGACAACTTTTTCAAACTTTTATATAAGATTCTACAATATGTACCACTTATTAACTCTTAACAGAGAACACATGGCAGCACTTATTAATATCTGGTTAAAAAATAGGACAGGGTTGGTGCATTGATTATTTCTCTGTAAAGAATCGTCAAGGCTAACATTCTTTAAACATGACACATACACTTACTGCAAGAAAATGATGTCACTGACAATAACACTTTTAATATACACAGTACAGTTGAGGGCTAAATTATTACCTTCTCTGCTTAGAGTGCAACAATAATTCTTTTTGCAAAGTTCAAACTGACTTATTTAGTTATAAAAAGCCTTTTGCTTTGTCAACTGACAGCATACTGAGGCTTTTATACCATGTTACAGTATAACTTAAATGTGTGAAATATCTGATTCACCTGTGAAGTAAAACAATAAAGTGGTTTGTGCAATTATATAATAAATGGTTATTTCCTTATAATAATGCCAGTGTTATTTTTGTTTTTTATTAAATAATTCTGGTTTGCAAATACAAATAAGCCATCCCTTCTCAAGATAAATTGTATATTTAGAGAAGTTATGTTGAAAATTCCTTTCTTGAGAGTAAGAAATTTTACTGGAAATAATTTTACTTGAGAGAAATCAATTTTCATGGGGGTCGGGGGTAATAATTTTGCCCTCAACTGTACACTGGTCTGCCATAGCATGATGACTATTGACAGACTATTGACATATTATGACTTTGGATGGTTTGATGGAATCCATTGTAATGATTAATCTGGTTAAAAATAATAATAATAATAATAAAAATCCGACATATTAAACACATTATCTTTGGATGGAAATATGAGGACACACTAATCCAAGATGGAACAGACACACTCTGCAAGAAGGAGTTTTATATTCATTGAAGCACTTCAGAATAAAATAGCAAAATTAATACCAATTACATTAGTCTTGGCTACTGTTAGCACAAAGGCTAACGTGTTGCCTACTGTAGCTTGGACACATACATTCAGTGCAACCAATATAGATGCAAAATTAATGATATTTAATTGTGATGAATCAAAATTAATCCATAGCAACAAAGTATTTAAAATAATTTAATTTAAAATAATAAGTGAACAATCAGCTCTTGGAATGGACCTTTAACTCCATGAGCAATAAGTAAGACACAAATGGCAGAAAATCTAAGAAAAATACTAAAATAAAAAATAAACAAATTGTAGAAAAAAAATAAAGAAAATGAGCAACAAAAACTAATAAATATTACAAATATACAAAATGACAAATAATGTGGAAAATTTACGAAAATTACGAAAGAAGAAAACTAGTATTGAAATTTAGTCCCAGTAATTTTAATTTTGCCTTTAAAAAATGTTTAAATAAAATAAAAAATAAAAAATAAAAAATCTTGCTTTTTGGCACTCTTTCCATGCACAAAATTAAAAGGAAAACGGTTGAATTTTTCTGACTATTTAAAATAAATCATCCATTCAGAATGCATCAGCGCTGACACTTAAAGAGTTAATAATCAGCTCCTCATCAGACTGATAATGATGCAATGACCTCCAGGTGTAATAGAAGAGGGAAACATTTAAAACATGCAGGACACCGGCTCTCAAGGACTCCAAGTTTGACACCCCTGCTGTAGAAGTTAGCATCTCCAGGAACATCATATTCTTACCACCTGGTTCAGATTGTATAGACCTGATACTAACTACTGCAGAACTGTTGAACATAGCAAAGGCTGCAGCTTTAAGAAATGCTCTGATTTGGTGGTCATAAATTCTCTCTTATCAACGTTGCTCAGATTTCTGTCCATTTTGCTTCTTCCAATGCATTCATTTCAAGGACTAAATATTCAGCTGTTGCCAAAAACACCCCACTCATGATTGATGGTTGGTAATGAATAGTGTAGACTCTAGTTAACAAAGTCGTAATGTTAAAAAAAAAACAAACAAACATCAGATTGGTGTCAATAAAAGAGGTTAGCTCACTGAAAACCCATGTGAAAACATGGCGCCAATGTTTGAATATGAAAGTGTATTAGATAACAGTAATCCAAAATTAAGTCTCATTTATTGACATAACCTGCAAATCACTTACAGTGAGTTAGCCAAGATGAATCATTCTGACATCATTTGACATGTTCCTAAATGGATGAAAGCATTCATTTCCCATTTTTTTTGACAGCACAAACAGATGGATGACTAACAGGATATAGAAGGATAGTACGGACAGTGAAAAAGCTTTTAGGTGCTTTTCCACCAATGTTGCATTCACAGATGTTCACACCCATCCACACAAGAACCACTAGGTTATTAAACAGTCAATAGTAGTACTGTAGTCTCACAGCAGTCACCATCTGATTTTCCCCTTCAATACACTCACAATAGCTACGTTTACATGATATTTTTTTATTCAGAATTGTTTATTCGGAATAAAATAATTCGGAATTAAAACAATCTCCTTCATGTTAATTCCGGTTAATAACGGTTTCCATCCAAAATGGGTGGATTCCACTGTAGTTAATTCACTTTAAAAACTGGAGTTACAGAAGGTTGTTATTGTACAGAACGTCCGCTTAACATCTGGATGTCTACATGAAGAAAACGATCAAGTCCACTTCCTGTTTTGTGTTTCAACTATCAACATGGAAGATCAGATACTATATGCGATGTTTGGATTAATTTTTGTGATAATTAGATAGAAGCAGCTCGACTGAATCAACTATAGGAATTAACACTAACACTAATGCTGGCAACACGAAACACCGCGATGTGCGGAATAATGTTAAAGCAGAATTAACTGGCAGAGGAATTATAATCGGAATTAAACCAGTGACTTTATTTGGAATTAAGTTTAATTCCGAATTATCATTTTCAACTGAAATTAATTCAGTTCAGTTTAATTTATTGTCATTTACATGAATACATGAAAACAAAATTAGTACTCAGGACCAGCAACGTGTGACCTAATATATAATAATAATAATAATAATAATAATAATAACAATAATAATAATAATAATAATAACAATAATAATAATAATAATAACAATAATAATAATAATAATAATAATAATAATAATAATAATAATAATAATAATAATAATAATAATAATAATAATAATAATCTAAAATAGAAAATAATCCAAGGATCTTCAATAAATAACAATAAAACCTAATACTTAATGAAGTAAATAAAATAAATAAAACCAAGAAAAACCCAAATTCCAGCAGAATTAAGAACTTCAGTGCAGGATTAAAAGCAGCATAAATAAAATAAAAAATAAAAAATAATTAATTAATTAATTTAAAAAAATAATAATAATAACTTTTATTCAGAATTTTGGTGTGGTTTGTTAACACTCTAGCTGCAAAACTAATGGTTGATTTTTACCAATTTTTGGGTTTATAGATAAACAGTGACCCAGAAAAAAAGTTTACATTTTAGGAAAAGTTCAAATTTTCAATGAAGTTTTAATTATTTATTTATTTTACACATTTACTTTATAAGATGATCAGTTTTGTTTCACTTTACATACATAGAGTCAATTGATATTCTGACATTAGCACACACATTACACATGATGACATCAGCTGGACCACTACCAAAATAAGCTACAACACATGTGAGAGGTTGTTTGTTTATAATTTACTGACAGTTATCCACCCAAATTATGACTTTAGCTCATTAAATAATAATAATAAAAAAGAAATAAACCAAATTCAACACCTAATCTGAAAAGTAATTATCCATCATCTAGTGTTCATCAATGACATCATTATGCACTGTGCTATAATAGTGTTAATGCACTGTAGTGTGCTCATACTATCTAATAATTATTTGGAAAATAAATATATATCAAATGTACGATTATATCTGCAGAGCGGGGGGGGGGGTGTCAGAGGTTTTGGATTTTTAAACTGATATCAGACTAATTCAACCAACTAAATTGTGTGTAATGAAGAAAAATACATTAGTTAAGAAAAGGACTCACCTGGAGGAAGATCATTTAAGAGTTTTTGCAGGTAATGAATAGGTGTAGAATAGAATAGAAGTAGAAGCACAGCATTCAACATATAAATAAAACAGCAATCGTTGTAATAAAGTGTCGATACAGAATAAGTGAATAATGTAAAGTAGTAAAAATGTAATGACAGTATTATCTGTTATTTGTATATATTTTTTATATGTAGCTTATTTGTGTATGTGACTGATTGGATAAGAACGCAGTCATTTGCTGACTTTTTCTACTATTATTTTTGCTCTATGCTCCTTTCATTTTCTCATTTTCTTCTGCCTGTCACTCTCCGTCCATCAGTAACTACTACCTCCTCTCCTCCTTGCCCTCTTCGTTCTCCATTATATTTCATCACATCTTTCTTTCTCTCTCTCTCTCTCAGTGCGATTTGGACGGCAGATTAATAGACACCCGTGTTTTAATAAAGTCAGGCATGACCTCCAACAGAACCCCCCCCCCCCCACCCCTCCATCTTATGCTGCTGGGCCTCAAGGCTTATTGGAACAGCGACTGCGGTGAGATGAGAAAAAGGCTTGAGAAGAAACGAGGGGGTGCCATCACGATCGGGGTAGGAATCTGACGAGTGCATAATGCTTTATTAGAGAGTGGGCAGACGGGTAGACAGACAGACAGACAGACAGACAGACAGACAATACACAACCATGACAGCAGATCTGTGTCAGGGTCAGTTTTTATTACAGAGTGAGTCATGGCGACTTAAAAGAGTGCACAGCGGGCGATAAATTCCCTCTCAACATAACGAAATCAGATGAGAATCACAGAGGTGTCGGGAATTATGAGCGTGGACCAGAGTGCATGATGGGTAATATATACATACAGCTATTTGTGAGTGTGCACATAACACGAACCTATAACATCAGACAAGACAGCCTCCGTTAACTAGTGTAATTAGCAGACAAATGATTTCCAATAAAGCCACCAGTGCGCTCTCCAGTTTCATTTCCTTCCTGTCTTAGTGGACTTCTGCAACTGCTTTTCTTATGACAGTGAAGTGGAGCCACAAAGTCTAACACGCCATCATTCATTTGTAATTGTAATTGGTTTCCGTATGTCTGCTATGGAAGTGATGTATTTGCTGTTTTTGTTCATTGATAATTAGGATTAGAGTGTAATGGTATGAACATTTTATCGCACATTTATTGTGACCAAAATGATCAGATCAGTTATTATTATTATTATTATTATTATTATTATGGTATTGAAGAAATGTGTTCACAAAGCTCAAAAGGCGCTTATACACACACACAATGAAAGAATTTAATCAAGTTGTTTTTTGAAACAATTGTTTTTTTTAAATAACATGTATAATGTACTTTTTTTCGGGAAAAAAAATGTTAACATGTAAATATCAAATATACGCATGGACATTAAAGACAGCACCTTATGGCCATACGAGACATCTGTAGTAGGGATGGGAATTGATAGGATTTTTATCAATATCAAAACTAATCAAAACTTTGCCGGTATTTACTAAATGTTGGGGGGAAAAAAATGGGTGTATTGCTCATTTTTTCCATTTAATCACAGATGCAATGATGTGTTTATTTATTATCAGAAGATGACACAAGAAATCATTCTATAAACATGGTAACACATGTAAAAATCATGTTGCTTTACAGATATATTCACTATTATTATTATATATTAGCCCTCTATCATGTACTAAATAAAAAAATGATTAGGTTTCCTGGTGTGACCACACATGCTGCACCATGTTACTTTTCAAAGTCTTCTCCTTTGGTTGTTGTAATTATCTGTAAACTCGTCTCATTGCAGTTTTGTGTCATATACCATTTATGCTACAGCTGAAAAAACACCTGTTACCAGCACAAAAACCTTTCATCGAAAAATTATTATTATTATTTTTTTTTCAAAATGGTCATTTTTCCATTGGGTAGATTTTTATGCACAAGTTATATTTACACAATTTGAAGGACAATAGAAAAGCGACTATTGTCCATTCTGCTTATCAATCCATTTCCTTATCAATTTCTCGATCAACTCATGAATGGGGGAAAAAAGTAGTGTCATAATTGAGCTTCTTTGACTATTTTCCATTTCATACCATTCTGAATATCACAATAAGAGAAAGAAATGTATGGGACAGAGGTCTGTCCATGGCCATGTTTTCACAGACTAAACACTGTAAACACCAGGAGTGCTGCTGCTCATAGTATCACCATGAGCTGTTAAAGTGCTGGATCTATGGAGGACTAAAAGTGCCAAACAAATAAATAAATAAATACACCATTCCATAATTAATGAAATATGTCACTAATTAATTACAATTGGAATGAAATACATAAATGTGTTATTAAATATGTCATTAATTCATTAAAATACCAATTTATTTTAGGTTAAAAAAAACACATTATTTGACAAATTAATTATTATTTTATGGTCCTTGTGTTGCAGTGGCAGTCAACATCGCCCGTCAATGTCGGCGTTCATATTTTTAATTTGTTTTATGATATGTGTACGGTACTTGGGCCAACTGTGAACTTTTTCCAAGTACTTAATAAATAAAGTGGGTATTGTATTTGTGGAGAAAACATCATTTGAAAATGAGACAAAAACTGTTTTGTGTTTAAGTGTTAAGCAGCGTGTTAAACTCTGAATTCATCTACATTAACAATCGCATCGTGTTTGTATAAAACAAAAAGAAAAACAATTTGGACATTATAAGTAAATCACCTTTTAAATCCAGAGTTAAAAGGTGTTAAAGCAAATGATGAAGAATGTGAAAAACTACACAAAGCCAAAGAGTATAAAATCCAAAGCAGCACTGACAGGACATTTATGTTAGATTTATGATGATGTTTTACATGCGTGTCTTTTATGGGTTAAGCGATACAGATAATGTTAATGACGTTTTCAGTTTTACTGTTTTACCGACGTAAAACCTCTGCTGACTGTAGCTTTTTATTTGTCGATGTTAAATGTAAGTGCTATGCAAACCTTTTCAATTAACTCTCTGCAGGTGGCAAATGAGTGCATTCGTTAAATGTCTGAATAAACTAGAATAGGGTTAGGATCATCCATTAAAGAATTATATAACGTCTGGAATGAACTGAGGATGTTTAATGGTATTTTAATGTCAAGCAACGATTCTTTTCTTTTATGGCCTCCTGAGATCCAGAGTAAATAATCTGTGTATCATTTGTTCATTGGTTTTTCAAAATAAAACCAAAAATAAGACAATGAAACAACAACTGGTTTCTTCATTATTTGAAAAAGAAACTGGAAAAATGGATATTGATGCTTTTTGTGTTTAAATGAATAATGGAAAAACAAGATAACGACTGTTTTTTTCTTTTATTCAATTTTGACCTGAAGGTAATTCAGCTAAAAAAAAAAAGTACATCCAGTCTATCACTTTGTTTTAAATGAAAATAACATACCTGGAATGTGTTCTCTGTCATCGTATCTTCAGGTTTTAGGGTGATAGGGTAAAATTAAATGTAGAAATATAAAAAAAATAAGGAACAAAAACTAATAAATATTTACAAAATAACAACTTAACTTAGTTAAAATAAACTCAAATGAAATATAAGTAAACAAACAAACGAACAAATAAATAATATTGTAATTTGGTTCCAGTAGTTTTAGTTTTTTCTTTTTTCTAAATCAGTTGCTTTTTGACACCTGTTTATTTCCATATAATAGAAACACAGTAAAAACTGTCTTTTTTTTCTCCCCTGAATGTTGAAACTAAACCATCCTTTCAAAACACGTCATCGTTGACACATCAGGGGTTAAACGGTTAAATATACTAACAACCTCAAGTCTGTTTTTTTTATTTTTACAATAACGATAAAGTGCATAATCATTGGTAAATAAGTTATTTTCTTATTTCTCATTTTTATACCAAAAAACAAACATCAAGTCACTTGGATAGCGTGTTATAATGGCTGATGTTTAAAAGGGCTAATGTTACTGTATAAGAAAATGAAAGTGAAAGTGCAAAAGGTGAAACAGTGTGTTGTACTGTACACACAGTACACACAGTACACACAGTACACACGTGTTATTTCAATAAGTTCATCCAATATCAACTTTTACCATAATTTTTGGACATATATCATTGTGGAAATTGAATATGATTAACTGTATTAACTCCAGATCATAGCACTAGCCCCACAGGTTTATATTGCATTGACAATGCATGATGGGTAATCACTTCATTTACCCCATGTATCAGTTAAAATAACTTTTTTGATTCAAACTTATTAACCACTGCAGTAATTAACCAAGGAAGGATCTGATCTAGTAGTTTAATTTTTTGTTCTATTTTATTCAAATTATTTGCTCTTATTTTAATATATTTGTTGTAAATTTTAATATATTTGTTGAAATAAACCAATAAAAAAAGCTTGTTTAAAATAAATCCTCCTAGATCAGACACATACGGAACTATTGATTCATCTTGAACTGACAGGGTTTGTAATTCATGGCAGGAAGAAATCAAAACTCCAAATGCCACTGCTTTATACTCATAGTGATAGAATATACTGATTGTCATAAATCTGCTCACAGTGGCTGGTAAGCACGAACCATGACAGACTTAACAGGATTACTATCGGATTATCCTGCCTGATGTCAAGTGTCCAACGTGTATCACAATACTTAAGCAAATGTAGGTATTGTACTTATATTAAGGAGTGGTACAGCAGCTGGTATAGTACTGTTTGGGCATTACTACAGTTATAAAAGAAGCACATCTGGAGAAATACATTTAAATCCTAGTAATAAATGTGGTGTACAAGACTATATAGAGCAAAGGTCAATTAAGTAGGCAGCTCAAATCTCTTTGTTGTTGTAAATTCATCACCGATTTAAATCAGGATCAGCTCAGGATGACCCCCCGACTGACCCGAGTAAATCGTCTTGGTATTAATCTGAACTGTCTGCAGCATCCACAAGAAGGTTAGTGACTATATGTGTCTTTAATTGCATATTTTCAACACACAGCTGACAATGTTTTTATTAAATGGAGGTATCAGGAGTGTATTCAATACGGTGTAATGTCATATTTATATTGCAAAGCTGTATTTTATCATTAACTGTGATTATCTGTAATTGTAGTTGATTTCACCTTAGTTTTTTGGGTTAATAATAGCAATTTTCTTGTGTTTTTCTTCCTCTGAAAAGATAAAAATGGTCTCATTTCTAGTGTTGAGAGTAATGCATTACAGTAACGGATTTTTTTTTTTTTTTCGCTATGTAAGGTATTACTAATCGATTTTCAGAAATATTTTACTTTTATTTTTACATTTTCAACAATATGATTTTCACCCATAATTTCAGTGCTGAAATTAAAAAAAAAAAAAAAAAAAAAAGTATCAGTACATTTTTATTTCCTGGCGAAGACAGCAGAAGACAGACTATTGTCCCCATGGATGTAGGCTCATTACTAACCCTAACCCAGCTTTAAGAAGCTAATTAGCATGGTCCCTGTGTTCAGCAATGACAAGGTAACCTAACATTTGTATGACAGACTTCCCACTCTTTCCATGAAATTATTTTCCAGGACATTTTCAGCCCCAGTTATCACGTCAAACACTACTACTGCACCCCCCCCCCCACCCACCCCCCCCCATTGTTTGGGAGTGTTCTTTTCTACAGTTGTAATGTGTATTTACCCAGATTGTTTTCATGTTTATTACTAGGGACATTTGATGTGGAGTCTATGGTTATGAACAATAATTATGACAAATGTAGCATAGAATAATGTAAACACACCCACAGATTAGAACATAGCACTTCATTAGCCTGACAAACTAGAGTCTCTCCTCCTCTACACATATTTCTTTCTATGTTTTCAATAAATCACTGAAAAACATTTCCTTTCTTTCATAAGATCACAAGGCTGGGGAAGGATGAATCATTTTCAAGGATAACTTCTTAACTGTTTACAAGACATTTGACCTTATTTTTTTTTGTCAATTTTTCATATATTTTCCAGGACTGGAAAATTAGCCAGCCATTTTCCAGGTTTTCCAGGACATATAGGAACCATAGAATTCTTTATCAATTGCAGATTCATCTACTTATGTCTCAAAAAGTCAGTGTTCCTTTTGGGATTTGAACATCGTAGACCATCCCATAACTTACTGAGTTATCTGTCCACATGTACTTCAGAAAGCACATTTATGCGTCCCAAGGTTCGCTTATCTGTGATATAGTATCTCTTGGGTTATTATTTGACTTTGGGGAGGGTTGGGGTCTACTGTGCATGCACCAATTATGATGAAGAGTAATACAGGAGTTATGGAATGCATCATAATTCTGCAATAATGTAAAGCAGAGGTGTCAAATTTGTGGCTTTGGGGCCAAACCCGGCCCACCCAAGGGTTCAATCCAAGGGCGGCTGTGTGGTTCAGTTGGTAGAGCGGGTATGCAGTCAGCAGTTTGTGTCCCGGCTCTGGCTATCCATATGTGGAAGTGTCCTTGGGCAAGACACTGAACCCTGACTTAGGGCGTATTCACAGTGCACTCAGAAAATCTGGACTTTCGGACTATCCAGGGAAGTTCGAACTTTATTACCAGTGTGAATGCTCCCCAAAACCTTGGTCCGGACTAAAGACCGAAGCTTTGGTCCGAGCTGAGGAGGTAGTCTCGGTCTCGACCAAAGTTCGCTGGTGCACAGTGTGAAAGGTCTGTTTAGGATAGTCCGGACTATCGGATCAATTACGTCACAGTCACGTGCGCGGAATCTAGTCAACGTCCAAGCATGAGTCGCAGGAATACACGGGGAGACGAGGAAACCAGGTATTTCATTGAAATTTGGTCGGATGATACTATAAAGACTGAATTAGAAAAGCCTCATAAAACTAGTAATTGGGTCCATTTCCTGCAACAGTGTAGTGCGCTCATCTGCTAACCAATCAGGGTCGAGTATAGAGAGACGCACGCTGTACAGGCAATGACGACATGATGTTCTAAAGTCCGTTGGTCCACTTGATTCAATACAGTGTGAATGAAGACTGTAAATAAAGTCCGGTTTATAAGTGCAGTGTGAAAAGGCAAAAAAAAGGTTCTGGTCTGAACCTTGGTCCGGACTTTACTATGTGAATACGCCCTTAGTCTCCCAGTAGGACTGACAGAACCTTAGAACCCTACTGGTGTGTGAATGGGTGAATGTGAGACTAATGTAAAGCGCTTTGAGCACCATGAAGGTGTAAAAGAACAATATAAGTGCAGTCTATTTACCATTCAATTTATGAAATGCAAAATGTACATGCAAGATATTAACAGTGATGTCAAAATCAGGTTAGTTTAGGTTCCACATACACAACAATTAGTTATGTGGGTCAGACCAGTAAAATATGATCATAATATTGTATAAATAATGACAATCACAAATGTTGTGTTTGTTTTCGTGCCAAAAAACAGAAAGTTTCATGAAAATGTTTACACTGACAAGCTATCCTTTTACAAAAAATATCAATAACCTGAACAAATATGAACAACCTGAAATGTCATAACAGAAGTAAATGTAATTTTACCAATATTGTACCTGTTTCTAAATGTTTGGTATATTTATAGATTCACTGTGATCTTAAAGTTGTAATGTACATGTGTACATGATAAACTGATAAAGTGGTTAGTTGTCTATTAATTTTCTCCACTTTGGATTCACTTTGCTCCGGACAATCTCCATTTTTTTTTTTTGTCTCCTATCACTGTTTCGCTGCTGTGATTGACAAGGTCATTGGTCTGCTGTTACAGTCATGTTTTGACCCCAGAAAAGTAGCAGCACACGTCAACGGTTAGACCCCAATTATAAGGTGACCCCACTTTTTCACATTATTTACAAAAAATACTCATCCTATATTCAGGTCAACACGATAACTTGATTTCTATTTAACCGCCGCCTCCTCCTCTTGCTCTCCTTCACTCTCCTTCAACCCAAAGATTACCGTCTGAAAATAGGAATTCCAATACACATCTGCGCCGATCCTGTCGTCAAGAAAATGCAGGCTTATCATTAAGCTGGGTCTATCGCTGACATGATAGTCGGCCCCGTAACACCCACTGTGGGCTCAGAACCTGCTGTTACTGATGCTGCCTGGTTATAAATAAACAGTAAGGGGGGGGGGGGGGTTGAGCTGTGGAGTAAAGCAAGACATCTAACAAACACAAAACACACAATAAGTAAAACTTTGCCAGATACCAAAAAAGTCACAGGACAAATATACAGTGACTAACAAACGCTTCCAGCTGAGGAGAATCACATGCGTGCTCATATTGTATGCACACACAGACTCGCACAGAAGAGAAATGATAGTTATCAAAGCAGGCGCCCTGTGGAGATCTTTCCAAATTGTGCTTCTCGATGATGGCAGACTCCGCCCATCTGTGATTGTCACTAGCTCCCTCCTCTCCCTATCATTCCACTCATGTTTTGGATCCACGCCACCTCCTCCTCCACCACCACCACCTCCTCCTCCTCCTCACAGCCTTGTTAGCCTTTTGTTGGGGGAAAAAAAAAAAAAAAAAAGATAGTCGAGTGATTAAAGATGTAGACTATAGTCAGGATGTGGGAGGGGAACTGTGAGGAGCTTTAAGGGGCAGTGGGGGCAACTGAAAGGCAAAATATATTTGAGGTCTGCTGTTTTGAATAATGAACACGCCAGGGGGAGACAGGGAGGAACGCACCCCCAGTTGATGAAAAATCCAAAGGCACGCAGACGGCGGGGGGTGTGCGAGCGTTTATGTGACTGCTGGAATGGATGGGGGGGGGGGGTGAAGAGCTGAATGAGAGTGAGTTCCCTTTTTACTCTGTGAAAAAGTCTTCATGAATAAAGGAATATGAGTTTTATGAGGGGATAAATGGAAATGCAATGAGCCTCATGTATGGAAGACAATAATACACGTTTATATAAATAGGATTTCCTTTTTAGGATACAACATATGAACGTTCAGAAATTACAGTAACACAACGACGCACTCAGATTTCTGCTTTTACAGGAAGGATACTGGATACGGTGCCATTTCCGTATCCATCTTGACGAGTATCCGTGTGTGTTCACACCCACGTCATGATCACATGACTGCAAAAAACAGCAGCCTTGCACCTGTAGCATTCATTCTCGTCACATGACAGCAGAGTAGCAGTGGTGAATGGGTGAGTGTTAGGTTGTTAACAGTGTTATTGTTTTTGTTTGTGTCCGGCTTGTGTGGGCGCATGCACACTACTGTACTTCTCCTATTGTTCTATTGTATCCAGTGAGACTGGCTTACAGCGCACATAGTGGTGTGTCATGTGAATTGCATCGTTTTCAGCAAACGTTTCACCCCCATGCTAACAGGGATTTTTACTGAAACATTTTTACGTAATATCTTTTTGGCACGGTTTTAAAACTAAACCCGTATCAAACTTGTCTGGGTGTAGCCTCAGACTATTATAGATTATAGCTACCATCATCTGGCTTGATGTTGTTGACCAACGTTTCTATGGATCCAGGCACTACCAAAAGTGGTCAGGATCCAGAAATTTGGTGAATGTGATTTAAAGAATTACCTCTCCTATCTGTTTCATTGTTTCATAATTATTATCACGTACATTTCTCATTACTATGTCCTTCAGAATTATGTATCATTGAGCTACCGTGTCATACCATACTGGAAGTATTAGGAAAAAAATCTTCAATTATAGATTTAAAAAAAATCTACTATTTTCAGTGTGTGTAGGTGAGAAAGATGTAACTTACATAAAGTTGGATGCAATTAGAGCCCAGTGGAGCCCAATGTGGCTCACCATGATGCAGTCATTTGATACTAAATATCCATTGCCTCTAGGCACACATGCACATATGCCACAAATATTCATTAATGTTTTTCTTTTAGACAGCAGCAGAGCGTGACAGCACTGTCCAAGCAGCATGAGGAACGTAACATACAACTGCTCTGAGATGAATAAATAACAATAATGAGAGAAACACAAGCTGAGATACAGAAAAGAAATTACTCAGATTTCCATGATTTATCTACCGCTCATACACGGTTCTAGCAAACTGACACCAGCAACAACTGTTGACAGTTCAAGTGCACGCATCCATTATGCAAAGACTGGAATCCAGTTAGTTTGGACTCCCTTTTCAGCGTGAGAAGTGACGTATATGTTTGTCCGCTATATGAGTAAGATGCATGTGATTCCGTGTGGCACTTGTTTACAAGCCTTGATTTTCTTGCTGTTGGGCTGTGTGAATCTAAACAAACCTAAGACACACATGGAAACCTTTTGCTGCTTTGCCTCATAGCGTGTAGAGGCAGAGACATAGCGATCCCTTTTATATATATATATATATATATATATATATATATATGCATGTATGTGGTTCATTTGGGCTGAAAGAAAATGACAGATTTTGCCTGGAGGTCTGTAAATTACGAGACATCTTACATTCACTGCAGTACATTTCGGTAATATATAGTTAGTAAACAATAACTTGTCTCATGTACCCAAAGGGCAACAACAATGAAGACAAGAGTGGAGTATCTTAAATGGTAATACCACTAATAAAATCTTACTAATTGAGTAATAAAAGTGGTTCCTTTGGAATTTACGGCTGTGTTTTAGGGAGATTTTAGGGCTTACAGAAGGCTCTTAAGTTTATTGTTGTTGGGCTTTGAACATCAGGAGAGTAGCTGATTCAGCTTTTAGAGCTTCTGTTTGAGTAAAAACAATTTCACCAATGTACAATATTTTATTGTTTATTAACTCTTCCATCACTTCTCATGCGTTCTAGGCTCTGACTGAATTATTTAACCAATGAAGTTAAGTGTAAAGTAACATGATAGCATTGCTAACAGGCTATGGTTGCAGGATAAAAACATATCATGCCGACGTTTGAAAATCCTTAGCCTTCAGTCAGTGCCAGGGTTTTTCAACCTTTTTTGAACCAAGTCCCACTAACAGCGTCATCAGACTACTGGCACCCCCCCCCCATGTATGTCTGACAAAATTGGTAAGAAGAGGGGTACTTCTCCCGCTAATGCACTAGATGTGTATGTGGAGGACATTACGAGTTATATAGCTCTGTAGAAAGCTGTGAGAAAGTGAAAGTGAGTTCCCCACACCTTATCATCTCCTACTCATAGACGTCAACACATGATTTTACAAGAAACGCAACACACCTGTATCTGAAGGACATCTAGTAAGGCGTCCCGCCCCCCTCTATTGAGAACATTTACATGCACTTAGAGAATATTGAATTATTGTTTTAGTCCGACAAAAATCCAACTTTTAACAGCCACGTGTACACCTTAGTTGGACTATAATCAAATTGAACTGGAGTTTTAGAAGTGGGAGTAAACAAGTCAGATGATGTGATTTCTCTGTGGATGCTAACACCACCCAATTGATTAGCGACTGGCCTGGACATGCCCCGTTTTGGAAGTCACCAGAGTCACCATCCGTAATATCCTGAGTTGCTGCGTCATTGTCCATATTGTAGCTCGGTGTTGTCCTCCTACTCGTACTACGTTCTAATCTGCCATGTTTATTCGCTGATTGTTCTTCTCTTATGGCACCAAAAGGACCTACTGTCTCCTAGTGGAACAATAATTTGATTGCTCGTATGTAAACTCGAACTTCTGGGAAACTCCAGTTAAGTCCTTAGCTCAAATACTGCCAATAAGTCAACTTTAGATGTGTATATAAATGTTTTACCACGTACAGTTGTGGATGGGTAGGTAAACTGATGAAACTACTGTCCTCTACATCTGAGGCAGGTTTGTGTGTGAGAGCTGGTGAGTCATCTACATGCATGTCGAATGTGTCGAATTGTACTCCTCACAGCAAGCAGAATGACAATTACAATTTTCATATCGGAGCACACACCATGTAATTTACTTCAAATTTGTCTAAAAAAATATATAAACACGATCATCTTATTCTTGGCTAATGTTTGTTTTAATCTCAAATCCTTTTACATCAAGGAATACATTATGTTTGTAGCGGTTACAAGAGGTGAAGATGTGCATTTTAAAAAAAATCTGCAACAGTGAACTTAAACAAAACACTGCACGTTACTGAAAATGATAATATAATAATCGACCAAACTGAGCTTTCTATAATAAAATGTGTGATTCCTGGATTAAAATCATTTAAGTTGAATATGAGTGTGCCTGTCAATTATGTAATCTGGTTTGATTTTTAACACATTACCTGTTTTCCTTTAATTTCCCTTCACATATTGTAGCTACTTCATATATATATACATCGAAGGGGTGAATCTAAAAGATGGGGGTATAGCGGGAATTGTATTTGTAATTGTCACTATATCCATAAACCTGTAAAATCATTCAAACCCCAGGATATGTGGAAGGCTTTCATTGTTACTTTAAGGCTGCTTGCATTACTTTGATTTGAACACTGCTCTGCTCCTGCTGTGCATTAACAACACATGGGCAGAGGGTTAATAGAGGAGCAAGATGAACAGCACTGTGAATCTTCTGTTGAATCAGTTCACATATATTGGGATTCCCATCCACCCTGCAAAGACCTCTTCCCACCCCATGTCAAATTATGTGGTTCCACCACTGATGCTTGAACCGTTACCACAGCTTCCTCTGACTATTTTTGCAGGTTGTGTCATGGAATGTGTTGCATATTATTCCAAAAGAAAAACCTCCAAATACCACATACTATTATAATTGTAGTATAGATTGAATTTTTTTCATAGACTGGTCTGGATTTTGCTGACCTGCACCACACTGATTATGTAATGGATGAGAGAGAGAGAGAGAGAGAGAGAGAGAGAGAGAGAGAGAGAGAGAGAGAGACAGGCAGAGAGAGAGAGGCAGAGAAAGAGAGAGACAGAGAGACAGAGAGACAGGGACAGGCAGACAGACAGAGAGAGAGAGAGAGAGAGAGACAGAGAGAGATAGAGGGAGAGAGAGAGAGAGAGATAGAGGGAGAGAGAGACAGAAAGAGAGAGAGATAAGGTAAGGTAAATACATCTAAGTTTTTTTACAGAAAACTCCGACCAACCAATCCTCCACCCTTGTCCATGTGCTATGTGTGTACATTGCAGTTTCACTTTGCAGGCTCCCTTGGGTATTAATACAGTCATTTACATTTTAATTGATGTAAATGATTTAGCAAACAATTTTTTTATGTCACTACTAAAATATTGACACATCTGTTTCCAAAAGTCAGCTCTCCCCAAAATAAAAAACTACCACATTTAATTTAACCCATGGTTCCCCACAGGTCACATACAAGTATATAAAAAGTCAATATAATATAAAGTAATATCATATAATATAATATAATAATGAATTAAAGATGACTTGAAGGCCATTTAATTTGTGATTAATGTTGGACGAATTCAAGCTTTCATAACTTTTTTGTAAAAGCTCATAAAACAGGATTTTCAACCATAAAACTGACGAGCTGAGACACAGGATTTTAAAATGATCCTAGTGGGTTTTTTTTTTTTACGATTAAATGGCGGATATAACGATGTCTGCTTTGTTAGGAAGTGACTCAGCCTTCTTACATTTGTTCCAGTGCTGCAGTTCTTTTTTACATTCTTCTCTGCTCCTCCTTCACTATAATTGCCCTAATTCACTGGTGCATCTTCAACACTGAAGCAAAATTCACAAGCTATTGATTACTGTGGTAACAGGTCATGGCCAGGGGGACCAGGTGGTATTGGATGGAAAAAAAACAAACATTGATCAAAGGCTAAACAGCAGCGCTAAGGAGGGTTTTAAGAAAGTGCAAACAAGGCCAGAGGAGAAAGGGATTAAATGTTGGCTGGTTTTATCCATTAAAGCACAGATATACACACACACACACACACGCTAATGCCAAACATAATCAGAAATGGAGACGGATAATATTTTCTTGAAATTAGACTTTGCAAACAGATGCTGGATACTCATGACATGTTTAACTGCAGAGCTCTTACCTCCCAAATCCTGCACAAGGCGAAATTAAAACGTGTTTACAGTAAAAAGCAATTCTCACTGTTGATAGATTAGTTGTCCATCAATTTTCCTGCTTTGATTTGTTAAATCTGGTCACACAGTGAAAATAAATGGGAAAAAATACACTTTTGAAATGACATATATTCAGCTCAAAGAGGATCAGGGAAGTGGCAATTCTGCAATTTTGTCTTTGAATACTACTAATCAGAAGATATGATATCCTCCTGAGGCCGAGGAATGTAAAAGTTTTAGTTTTTTTTTTTTTACATGAAACAATTGTCTTGGTTAGAAACTGGAAAAAAAATTAAACTGTTGCATTATGCAGCTAAAATTTATAAATAATTTTTATTTATTGACCATATTTTCTGAACTATAGAATATAACTGAATATAAGCTGCACCCACTAAATTATATATATATATATATATATATATATATATATATATATATATATATATATATATAATTTAGTGTTAGTATTTAATATATATCTAAGCCTATAAGACTATAAACCGCAGATATCCACATTGTAACGTGACATATTTACATTTAAAGCAACACTTTGTAATTATTTATTTATACACTTTACCTGATTACGTTTAGTCTGACCATGTTATATGGTTCTTTGTCACGTGATTATTTTATGTTGTACAAACAAAATGTAATTATTTCCAAATAGCTGTTTTAATGGTGTAATGGTACAGCCACACTGAACGTGAATTTTCACATTCAAAGTCAATGGAGAGATGCGATTGGACTGCAGATTCACCCCGGGCGGCGTGTTGGAGTGGCACGTATACGCGCAAACGCTCGAGTTGAAGTTATTTAATTTAGTCTCAGGAGGATATGAACCAATCAGATGTGATGGGGGCCATGAGCTTTGATTTTTGTCTTTGTCCAGTGTCTTTCTTTAGGACGGGAAAGGCTTTTTGAATGTTTTCTGTCTAATCTGTAATTGGTGTTGTTGCGTAACCAGTGGTCTGTACCCTCTTTATTGACATTCACAAAGGCATTTGTTGATCATACAGTTTGATGCCGACCAACTCAGATGTGTTCATGGCTGATGTTATAAAAGGTTATTATTTACCAACAGAAGAATTCTACCATTATCTACTTTAATTGTCTTTCATGTTATTCCCTTTGTAGTTTCTTTTTCTTTGATAATATATGGAATTGTTGATTTAAGATACTTCCATTTCCACCATCTATCTAATAAGTTGATGTTTTTCAGTGAAACGAAGGCAGGATTTGCATTGAGAAGTACATTGGACAGGTACTACGTCAATAAAAGAACAAGTCCATATCATCAGGTGGTGTACAGAGGCAAAATGACAACATCTGTTACAGTGCTTTTACTTATCTATCTGATTATAACTTTTCGTGTAGTTCATGTTTCATCAAATTTGTTGGATAACCGAGCTACTGCTACCAAAATAAACTACACACAGACACTATCGATTTCACTGATTTATGAGAGAGACATTTGGTGGTGTTTAAATTAGAATCAGATTTTCAAATCAAAAGTCTCCTTAATAGGTTATTATAATCCTTGAATGAGATACTGCTTTCATCTTTGCTTCAAAATACACAAGTCTTATCTGTATTCTTATTGTTTTATTACTGCAACTGCTGAGGAAGATGCAATTAATGTTTTTTTTTTTAAATTATTATTATTATTATTATACTGACGATACAGATGTATTTTTTTTCAGAATGAAGGCAGTCATCATTTGTAGACAAAAAAAAGTTGTGTGAGTATTGATCTTTTTGTATGTGAGTGCGTGTGCCAACCAAACAAGGAGTCCTGTTTTTGGTCAGCATGGTAACAAGCTTTAAAAAAAAAAAAAAAAAAAAAAAAAAAAAAAAAAAAGCCAACCAATGTTTCATAAAGCCATCCAGCTGTGCTACATGTTTTGGAGCTTAGTCTTCTGTCATGCTAAGCTTGTTAGCTTCCTGCTATTTTCAAATGTATTATTCCTGCCAAACACTTAGTACAACAGGAACCTGTCAGGCTCTTTTTCTACTGACCCCACCTGCTATTTCACTGTGACAAATTGCTGCAGTGTTACTTCAACCCAAAAACCAAGCATAGAAAGAATACACAAAGAATGTAGGAGCTAACACACAGTTAAAACAACCTTCCTGTGTCTGCTAAAAGAAACTCAGTGTGATGTATTTATGCAACAGCTGATGAGCTAGCGTGAGATGGTGACCACTTCAACAACAGTCCTCCCTTCTTATCTCTTCTGGAGTGTAACGGAGTGCTCAAGGACAGCCGTGGTGATGCACCTTCCTGTTCTGCTCTGGTTGTGATGTGGAAACACAAAGACGTGTCAGATAAAGTACACACCAAAGAGCAGGGGAGGTGTTGATGTGAGCGTTGTCCTTGACTAATCTGATTTCTTCCATGTCAAAGCAAAATATGGGCTCGGTATCAGAACGGGTCCTTTTGGAACCAAGGGTTACACGAGTTCTGAGTGACTCCTGCGGGAGCTTCAGGAAACACTGATACAAAAACACAAGGAGCCGAGGATGCTCTAGACACAAGTAGAAGATCAGATAGACTAAGGCTGAAACTAACGATGAGTTGAATCATTCATTTAATGACGAATAGAGTCAGTGGAAGGTGGCACGGTTGTGCAGAGGTTCGATTCCCACACTAGACCTTTCTGTGTGGAGTTTGCATGTTCTCCCCGTGTCCGTGTGGGTTTTCTCCAGTTTCCTCTCACCATCCAAACACATGCACTGACAGGTTAATTAGTTAATCTAAATTGTCCATAGGTGTGAATGTGAGAGTGATTGTTTGTCTATATATGTTCAGCCCTGAGATGAACTGGAGACTCATACAGGGTGTACCCCGCCTTTACCCATTGTTGCTGGATTACGCCCCCAGTGACCCTAGTGAGGATAAAGTGGGTACAGATGACAACAGAGAGATTCAGTGGATAGACATAAAAGAAAATAAGACCCACAACTACTGTGACTGGCATGAAACTGAAATTGAAACTTTCTTATTTTTTATGTATGCTACATTGTCTTTGTCTTGTTATTTTATTAATTATTAGCTTGTGAAAGATCAAATGTTTTTGTGTTTGACATATTCGAAATAAAATGACTAAACTAAACTAAAAAACTAAACTCAAATTCTGTGCTTTTTACTTTCTATTGTATATCCTCAGATCAACCAGAACTGTTATAATTACAATAGCGTCTAACTAGCTAATAGGCTAAAGTAATAACAACACATATGGTATCTTAAAATAGGTTTACATTATGCACTGCAATATATTAAAAACTTAGTTTTTGACAATAGATCTCTAAAATATTATTTAAAAAAATTTTACAGAGACTATTTTCACTTGTTCCACTGGTATTTTTTTTTTTTCCTTTTGCTTAATTCAAATGTTCGAACACATAAACCTTTTTTTGGCATCCATTCCCTCCTGCACAATGATGTTAATTATGTGTAAATTGTGTTGTTTCTTATTTTCTTTGTTATTTAGGATGTGCAAGTGAAGACATTAAATCAAATTAACATGAACTTTCTCAGCTTTTCAGCAGCATATGTCTTTATGTAAATCCAGGGGCTCTAAAGTAATTCATTTTTATTCACCAATAAAAATCCATGTAATCTGACAAATGACAGTGGTTTTGGATCCTTATTTTTATGTTCAAGTAATCATAAATTCTGCTGATAAAGTTACTTTTTCTAGCCAGGATAGGATCCAGCGGCCCAGTAACTCTCTGGAGACTAAGCAGCACATGGAAGAACGAATATATATTTGTCATCAGTCTTCTCTGTTTTGATTGTAATAACCAGAACCACTAAGTTTTCATCAAAGGAAAATTCAAAATGCAGAGAATATTAAAGTAATTGTTGGTATATGTAGAGAAATTCATGACAAAGTTACCACAAAAATAATACAATAAACTTTGACCAACACTGCTGATAATGTAGATGTTCATAAAAGCTCAAAATAACTGACTTATTTTAAAAATCTACATAGACTGTAGTGCTTTTCATTTGTCCATGTATGCACATATGCTTTCCCCCACACATCTGTGATTGTATATTGTCATTTTATGCGCTCTTAAATGTTGTTTCTTTTTTTTAATTTATTATTCTACTAAATGCCTGACTAGGAACTGGAAATGAAAACTACCAATACCAATGACCTCCATATGTGAATCGGCAGCTTGTTTGTAACGGGTAACAGTTATATTATATGATTTGCATAGTGTCTATCATCAGGAATAAATACAAACAGATTAAAGTATGGACTTGGAAGATTATTATTGTAATTAATTTCTAAGTAGAAGAGGTGGGAGTTGATAAACTATGCTTCTTCTCCCTCCTTTTTGAATATGTATTAGTGTATGGGTCATATTTTAAGTGTTTGTTTTTGTAAAAATTTTTCTGCTGTATTTTTTATGTCTTTATTTTCCTTTTTTTGTTTTGACATTCATATTTGAAATAAATCCAAAACAAAAAACAAAAAAAAAAGTGATTTCATTACTTTTATGGTTAACAAAGTAAGGTAACATACTACACCAAACATACTGATAACTCAACTGCATTACTGGACTGTAGGAATGTGATGAGTTGCGTTACTTAAGCCATGTTCCATTGACTGTTTCAGACATAAATGTTCCCTGATCTGTTGCTTATGACACCTGCTGTTTGACATGCATCAGAAGTCGACAGAAAATGGAGCGAGAGCAAAGTTGTGATTTTCCCATTATTTCCAGTTTATTTCACAAAGGGAAAAGATTATATTGATTAAATGCACTTTATGACCAGGTGACAAACACTTGTCAACCACAGCCTCAGCAACAGGTCTCAGTGGAGTTGATGGGCAGGTGAATGAGAGTCCAACCCCCCAAAAACAAACTCAGCTTCCCTCATATCTTGGGTTGGTACAGCAAAAAAAAAAAAAAAAAAAGAATAAATAATTGAAATGTATATATACATACTTGGGGGGAAAAAAATATATGTATCTTCGTTCCTTCTGGTTTCTGACTAGATCTATGAGGTATGGCTTTTTTCTTTAATAATTGCATTTTTGAAACTTTAAGTAATGCTGTGATGACTTGTTTGTATTATTTTAGAATTCTAATGACATCAATGCACTTCTTTTTTTCCCATTTCAAGTACTGCATATCAGTAATACAAGAAATAGAAGAGAGAAGAGGAAAAAAACACACAAAAAAAACAAGACTTTACTCTAAATTATTCATCGTAGTCATGTCAAATATTAATCATTTACATTGTACTTTACTCTTCATGTCATTTGCTGTTCTTTCATGGCTTAGTATTATATAATATACAGTACATTATGGTGACATTCAGACTATAGACAAATGTGACCTGTGACCAATCTGTTAAAGACAATTTGAGCAGAGCACAAATCTGATTTTTTATTTTTTTTCCCCTCAAATTCGACCTACACCACCTTCATATGTGGTTCTAAATCTGGTACATATCTGATATTTTGCAATGCAACTCCAGTTTGAACAGCCAGGTCACATTCATACAACCTTAATGTCATTGAAATGTGATTATTCAGTGTTCTAGGAGTATTATTTCTGTTAACAAAGTTTGTGCTTTATTACGTCAGGACCTTTTTTGCACATGCGGGTCACTTCGGTTCTTTATATCTCACAAAAAAATTACTGTTTAGGTGATTATGTCTTAAACGTGATAAGATATTTGGACTAGAAATGAGAAATACACCGTTGACGAGATATTGTTTTTTGTATGACAGTGTTAATAATCAATGACTGATTAAACTATTTCTACTACTAACCAGAGAATTAAATATAGGAAAATAGATGATTTTCACTTGCAAATTTCAGAGAAGAATATTATAATAAATGGCGATAAATCAATTGCGAAAAGTTAATTAGAGAAATCAATGTATTTGGGAACTGTCACTGAAGTCTGACTGGGTCCATAAATGGTACCAAAACTCATCCCTCTGTAACATCGAAACATTTGTGTACCTGCTCGAATTAACTGACTCAAAGTTAGCAGTTATTCCACATGGGGGGAGCGATAACATTATTGTGTTTTGGTATTCATCATAGCAGGGAATAAAAAAAAAAAAAAAAAAAGTGAGCAGAAACGGATGGATGAGCTGCATGACAGTTGGATGCAAAGAGGAAGGTCTGACGGATTACCAGCTAAGCGTTCCGTCACCTGCTGGGTGTATAATTGAGGGGAAGGAAAACGAAAAAAGCTCAGCCCTGGGCTCACGACTCTGCTCCTACAGTCACCTGCATGAGCTGCTTCTCTTTCTTAACGTTCCACAGTAAGAACCATAGAAATTACAAATACACTGTCAAACACACGCACACAAACACACACACACACACACAAGCTACCAGCGTGGTTTTGTTTTAGTGTGTAGCTTGTGAGTATGTAATGTGAGTAGCAATACTTTTGAGTGCAAATATGATGCATGGCAGTGTTCATGTCATGTGAAGGACAGAGTAAGATTTAAACAGCCTGCAGAATAAAACAGGAAGTTTAGTTAAAACAGGAAGTGACAGAAAATGCTAAAATATTAAGTGATAAAAAAAAAAAAAAAAAAAAAAAAAAAAGACGTCTCTTCGGGAGAAATATTTAAATTATTTTTGTGCAATCCATCTGTGTCACTTAAAATAATTAATAACTCTGAGCCATTCAAAATAATTGATCAGTGATGTGAATCAACTCCTGCATGATGAAGACATTTGAGGAGGCATTTCTGGGATTTTTGCTGACATCCTCAAAAGGGAAATAATTATGCCAACGCACATATTTCAAATAATGCTGGGTTTGTATATATATATATATATATATATATATATATATATATATATATATATATATATATATATTACAGTTAAACAAACCCAGCATTATTTGAAATCCTGTAGCGTGCATTAGCATTTTCTGAAACATGAGGCGAATAGGAAGCGTCTAACAAATCCCTCTGCATAACCTCTTCCCAGCGGGGGGGGAGCCTGGTGTCTAAATAAACATTACAACAGTCTCCATGGGGGATTAGCCTAATGTGGTACAGTGGAGCATCACTGATATGTCACTTTAATTGTTGCCAAAATTAAAACACACAGTGCTTTATCTTCAGATCTTATAAATCTTATAATCCTCACTCTCCGTTGCATTTTATCAATCAATAATGAAAAGCCAAAAATAAACTTCCATCTTATGAATTTTCAAAAAGCACCTCTCTCTTCTCTCACGCAACTAGAGCCACTTTATAAGACAAAAATCTACCTGATCACAAGTTTACCCACACACGCCATTTTTCATCAGAGGAGGTAATTTATTAGCCAATTAGGAATGATGAAAGCACACGGTTCTGGAGTCAGTGATTACTGCCTCCGCGCAATGATTACATTTATCATTCTTCCCGAAACGCTGCATGTGTTTCCTCACATAACCAAAAGAGAAAATGCTATAGGCTGGTGGAAGGGAATGGAAACAACTCTGACCATTAATTCCTTTCTTGCCACCTTCCAGATATTATAAATATTCAGAATACAACACCAAGGACTTCTCCATGTTTTCATGGCCATGTGGCAAAGCATGGGTCTAGTGAAGTAAATAACCCAGAAACTAGTCTATGGATGCACATCTAAAAGGAGTCAGGATTAAACTTCACAGCTGTAGGGTGTTCACTTTGACTCCAATGGGATTGGATGCAGGTGAATGTCTTTTAACATTAAAGTGGAGCTTGACTTTTCTTAATTTCTACATACCAAAGGTGTCTTTGGGGTGTTTTTGTACACTTCCATGTTTGTCACAGATACTTTCACACTGGAAAATGCCCCCAAAAAAGTTAACATGTAACTCATACTAACCTTGTATTAACTGATATATAAACCTACTGATTTATATAATGCAATGCAACAAGACATGTTATTACACACACAACATGATTCTTTAACAGATTCTTTCCTGTCATAGTTAGACTGCTGGCCAACATTAAATAAGATATGTTGTCTGTGTGTGTGTGTGTGTGTGTGTGTATGTATAAGTATGTGTGTATATCAATGTGTATATCAATCTGTGTGAAATTACGATGTGAGGAGGGCCTCACAGTGTATTTTATTTGTATTTTTTTAGTTTATTTGTTCTTTTTATTGTATTTATCGTCTCCTGGGTTTTCAAACAGTTCTCATAGGACTTTAATATAAGGGCTTACGTCCTTTTATATACATATATATACATTTTAAATGTATGTGTATAGTTTTTTTTCTGTTATTTTTCTGACCTTTTGTGTTTGTCTTGTGCCCTTGTATTTTATTCTAAGAGCGACTGCACAAATGTTCCTATTTATTATGCACACATAGCAAAATAAACTTATTGATTCTTAAAGACAGATGCCACTTCCTTTCAGGTGTCCATAGGTAACCATCAGTGATGTGCAGGCTGACCCGAAGTGAGCAGTTATGGGTCCATTGAAAAATATGTTTAATGATATTCGGGTTGCGGTCGGTTGGATCAGTTGTCGTTTGAGATAAACATTAAATAACCTGGCAAATTATTGTAATTAAAATATTAGGTAAAATGTTGTATTATTAAGGTCGCGTACAACGTTGGATCTAGCCTACGGTGTGGAGGGAGTGAGAGAGAAAGTAAAGTTGGGAGAGTGGAAGGTCTGGAAACATACAAACAAAAAAAACTAAGGTTTGGGACCTGATGAGAAAAACACAGGTTTTGTCATGTGCCCCTCATATGAAATGAATTACACATTTGATAGCCACAAAACTGGGACGACCAACATGGCCCGTCACAAGTGTGGCACTGGGAAGCCATTACAGCCAAATAGAGCTGCGTCCAGCACACAAACCATAGATGTTTTTAGGCGCTCTGACCATAACAAAAATTCCTCTACAAGTAAAAAGCTAACTTGTGGATGACTGCATAGAATTCTGTTGCAGAGACCTGTGCCCCTTTGACAGCGTGTCGGGAAAGGCTTTACAAAAATGGTCATCAATATTGGAGCACATTATGGTTCAGTGGACGTGAATGGAGTTCTTCCACATGGGCAGACCATATGTGATCGAGCTAAGAAATCGGCAATGATTGAGAGAGAAGCCTTAGTATGATGATGTGGGGGGTGGCGATAACCACTGATATGTGGACTGATGACTTTAACCAAAGGTCCTACACAGTCTTGACATCTCACTACATAACAGAGGGTTGGAATCTTGAAGGCTTTTATTAACCCTAGAGATTGACTCAACATTGCCTAAATATCCACGATATGCTAAAATAGTCTAAACGACATACGATAGCCTAAATATAATGTGGAATTTCACTGGATTAAGCCATACTCGTCAGTGACCAGGGTACCGACATTAAAACTACCCTAAAAAATTACACCTGGATACGATGTGCAACCCATTTCCTAAACACAGTCCTAAAACATACCTTCAGTAAACCTGACATCGAAGATTGACGGGTGCAAGGGCATAGTGAGAAACTTAAAGAAAGCCACTTTGGTACAGTATGTGATGACTGTTTTTTTTTTTTGTTTTCTTCATCGTCGTTGTCTTATAGTGTTCTTGCGAGTCGTCCTTCTGTCTCTTTTTCGCATTCTGTCTGATGCTCAATGTTCTTTCTTTCTCCTATGTATATTTTCTTACATGATGTATACAGAAGACTACTGATATAGTCAAAACATGTCAGCAGTACGGTGGAAACACTCACCCTTACAAACTTTGTCACAAAGAAGACTTGAAACAATGACTTTCCTTTGCCATGAGGGCTTCTATATCGTATATATGGTATCATAAAACCTTCTATTTTTAGTCCAAACACAGGCTTTTCTCAAATCAGATGATTTATTTTGGTCCCTACTGCAAATGAAAATTGTAAATAAATAACGAGAAAGACATCAAACCCCAGTATCGTCTTCCATCTCACACATTCACCCACCACATCCTTGTCATCAGGACCAAACAGCACCAGCTCTTTCATCCCGTCATCTACTGTCACTGTTGTGTTTCTGCTGAAAAAGTAGATCCCTCATTCACCTTTGTTACGTTTCAGCGGCACCAACACAAAGGTTTAACATTTGGTATTAAATGTTCAAATGTTAACCTTGATGAAAACATCAACTGAAGGGATTTTGTTTCCAACGGTCAAGGGTGTGACCTCACATTTGTCCGTTTTTTTAAAAATTATGATTCAAGTGCACCTCGAGGGAATGTGATCAAATTTGGAATTGGTATTCACTTGTATTCAAGGTTGAAGTGTCAAATGTCACTGTAGCCTCATGAAAATGCATTTTGGATGCAAATATTTCACAAGTTCATGAACACATTATGATGCAGGGAGTGTGGGCACAACTGACTGCATTTAAAGTTCTAGTTCGGGTGTTACCAAATATGGTTTTCGAGTGTAACAATCTTAATGTATCACAGAACATTTTGGGTGTTAGTAAATCCAAAAGTTACACACCAAATAAAATATTTTATTTGAGCTCTTACCTGAAAGTCGAAGAAGGCCAAGGAGAGGGCAGACATGTAAAAGAAAAAAAAGAAAAGAGAGAAAAAAGAAAAAGAAATCATTAGTTGAAAGTCAAACCGTAAATGAAATTCCCCCATGAGATGAAATCACCAATATGTCAGCCTCCCATAGAGTTTAACACTGCACCTGTCACCCCAATCGGACTGAATAATATTTAGCAGGCGGAAACACAGATGCTAAAGGGCCTCACTTGAAAGCAATGAGCCTTGCATTTTGAGTCGCCTGCCTCAGTCATTAGCCATTACTCCCATTTGTGGAAGGTCGATGAAGCAGCAATCCCAGTCCATCACGCCTGCTTTATTATACCACATGTCCTTCACAAGCAGTCGTACCTGACAGCGCCCATGATTTCACTGTGTATTTAGGCTAATAGTTTAACTGATGAGTGCAGAAGCCCTAGACATGAGTGAGGATTTCCATCTAGTTTTTTTTTTTTTTTTTCTTGCAATCTCTCAAACACACCGGTCTGACTATTTGAAGCTACCATGAGTCCCAGAGAGAATCGCTACCATTCATCACTGTAAGTACCATACGCTCATGAGATGAGATGTGAAGTGAATGAATGACTGAGATGTATGTCTCTCTGTGAATCAATGTCTCTCTGAATTCCGCTATTTCAGTTAAATCCTACTGTTTTTCATGACACTTTCTGTGCCACAGAGAGGGGATATGACAAGGCAGGATTGAAGGGATAAATTCCTCAAGAGGTGTGTGTCAAACAAAGAGATGTGGGAGAGGAAGCACTGACAACAGAGTGGTATTTTTCAATAATAAAAAAAAAAAAAAAAAAAAAAAAAAAAAGTGTGTTGTTTTTTGGACCAGCTTCTCTGTGGGTAGAATGAGAATTATTATTATAATGTACTGTCAACAATGCACAGTGTTGGAGGTGTACCCTGTGGATGGTCTGATCCATGGGTCGTGACTGTGTTACTGGAGGTTGTGGGGGTGAGTAAATGGTGTCCTCCCCTCCTCTGGCTTGACACCCCCCCCCCTATATTCATTCAAATGTATTCATATAAATGAAATCCGGTAGTAAGTGATACAAATATATTATCTCAAATATGAAACTTAACCAGTTATTGTAATGTAGCTGCCTCCACAGTAATGATACTAGCAAATTAAACTATTGGCATTATTATTATTATTAGTAGGAGTATTATTATTATATATTTCTGTGTTGTTATCATTATGACCACAATTATAATTCCCCCCCCTTCTCCTCTTCCACTTTTCCCTTTCACCCCTAATCAATTAATATTGTTTATGCTTAGTTGCTCTTTATATTTATTATCTTTTCATTGTCACAATTGTTGTTTGCCACCCTCTGTTGTTGTTGTTGTTTCTGGTTTTGTTTTGCATCTCGTCTTGTCATCTGAACCCGCTTTATCCTCACTGGGGACATTGGGGGTCATTGGGGGCCCTGTATGAGTCTCCAGTTCATCTCAAGACTGAACATATATAGACAAACACTCTGACATTCAAATCTATGGACAATTTGGATTTTTTCTTTTTTTGTTTTGTGTGATTCATGTCTTGTTTCTCTGTCCACAATGTCTTAACTATCACTAATGTAAAAAAACACACACACACACACTGTGTTGATGCAAAATGACAAAAGTAATCCGTGAATGTGGAATATAAAGTTAGATCTTGGAAGTTTTGACTCTCAGTGAACTCAAATGTGCATTAAACTACATTTATTTAAAGTTTTTTCCACATTCTCTCTCCAAGTTGAACATGCAGATGAATACACCTCCCTCCTTTAATGTAGCTGTAACCTTTTTTCAGTTACTGATGAGACTGTCAAAGGGATAGAAAAAGCTCACGCTTAAAGCAAAGAGCACGTCGACATTGATATTTATAGCTTTAATATATGAGAAAAGAATTGAATACACAGGGAGATGTTAGCATTCATCATCGCATTTCACCATTGTGTCAAATCCCCACCCTTTTTTTTTTTTTAATGAATATTCTTTTCCACTGCTGTTATGTGTCATCCCCACAAACATGAATCCTCGGCTGTTCTCACACTGTTTCTGGCGGTGTCATTGCAGGGGTGTCAGGAGAAGCTAAGATTTAAAATATGTATGGTATTTTATGTGCAAGAGTGAGCTACAGTTTTCAGATGTTTCAGATGTTTAACAGTCGGGGTGACTGAGTAGTGCAGTTTTCATCATATAAAAACTAAAGAGGAGGTTAACTTTGGGCTACACATCAAGCAATGAATATTCCCTTTAGTCTAATTATAAGTTACATTGAAGAAGAAATCCAATAACGACCCAAACATCCACCGGTAAACAAAAGCATCTACTGATCTAAACTGTTTAATACCTGTCGACCCACTGATTTTATCAATATATGTTATATATTTAGTGCAAAATACAGTTTGTCATGTTTTCATGGTCATCATATATGACCTATTTGGACTTTCAGAGGCCCCATAGTTACCATGGAAACACCACATTCTACAACAGTGTGTCTCAACCATTTCTAGGTTATATAGCTCAGTAGGTAAAGGCCCCCACACCTGAACATTGGCCACAGAACCCACCAAAAGTACATTTGCCAAAGGGGGCGGGGGGGCACCGTAAGACTGGGGGCAGTATGTGAGTATGTTCCTCTGTTATACATCGGACATGGGCTCCTTACAATGCGAGGGGGGGGCCTGTGCATGACTGCTATGACTGCTGCCCCCCATTTGTGCCTGAGCGCCTCCCTCTCAGCGTTCTTGTTCCAAACACCCCCAAAAGATGTCTAAATGCCCCATGGGGGGCAGCAATGCCCAGATAAGAAACAGTTTTACCAGTAAAATGCATGGAGTTTGATCAATGACAGTAGATGGAGACACATGGTTATTGTTCAGTTAATGATAGATTTTACAAAAAAATCTTCAGTTTCTGACATAACCCTCAACTTTAATTTGAGCATCAATGAACAGCTACATGCCCACAATATTAAATACAGGAAAATATGTGATTTCCACTTAAAATACATAGCACAGAGCACAATATGAGAGTAAATGGTGATTGAGTTAAACATATAAAAAAAACTATTTGCCACTAATTTCCAAAAAAAGTAATTCCGGCAATGCTGGTCATTTATTTCATTATTTGTGTTAAAATCTCTATTGTTCTCAGAAAATGTACTGTTAGGCGACTCTACATCAAAGCTCATGATAGCAATGATGAATTCAAGAGTGAGTGGAAGGATTCTCATGAAGACATCAACCCAGTTTGTTTATCTGTCTGACTGTTAGCAAGATAACTCAAAAACTTATGGATGGATTTCAATGTTTTGGGAGTGTCACAAGGAACATTACATTTTGGTGGTGATCCGGAAGAGATCCTGGATTCTGGATCACTTCAAAATGTTACATTGTGGTAAATGGAGAATACATTTCAGAGTGTGATCACCACAAAAATCTATTCATTTCCAGATCTCCCCATTACCATGAAATTACATTTCATCAAAATCTGTCCATAACTTTTTGAGTTATCTTGCTAACTAACAGACAAACAGACAAACTCTGGCAAAAACTTAACCTCCTTGGTGGACTTCTCTTTATTCAAAGGTGGTGGAGGTTTGTGCTCCTAGAGTGATTTGGATGTAAACCACTGCGACAGTTATCAGCTTAGAAATGGAGTTGCCTGAAGTCAACCAACAGAAAAATCACAGAAGCACCGAAGCATGACTTGACCTTATTTTATGAGCCTTCTAAACACACTTTGACATATAAGACATGTTCATAATCCAATGACTGGACAAACTATCACTGTGAAGACTTGGCCTCACTATTCCAGTAGTATGTTGACAGACGTCTGTGTATTTTAAATTAATAAAATAAAAAATAAAATAAAAACAGTAATTTTTGCAAGCAAAGCTACAGGGCTAAACCTTTGTTTTACCTATGCTAGCATTAAACTAATATATCTCTTTACAGTTACTTTATTAGATCCCTGTTACAGAAAACCCACTGCTACAAAAAGGTGCCATTTTCTTTTTTATTAGTTTCCTGAGAACAGCTGTGACAATACTTTCAGCTGGCAAATCCTAAAGGTAATCACATCCAACCTCTTCAGAAAAACTTGGCGATAGCAACCTAAACAGCAGGCATAGATCTGGAGGATTTGTTAAAAAAAAATACAAAAATGAAACTTTTATTGTCTCTGTAGGAAACTTCTGCCTTTGCATTTACTCTGTCCTAGTGCATATAAGGTAAAGGCGGATAGAGATCAAGTCCAGATCTATGCCAGTACATCGATGGAGGATGCTGATAGGAGAATGAACCTTGGATAAACTTGAGGACCTGGAGGAAAACCTGCACAAGTACGGACAACATGACAATTCCATAAAGAAAGACTATGAATTCAGAATTAACCTCTTATATAAGAGTCCGAACAAGTGCACCACCACAATTAATGATCAGCACTACTATTTAAACAAAACACGTACGTACCTACACATGTGTTTGTTTTACTCAAAACATTTGTTAAAATAGAAATAGTCATTACTTGGTGTAGTTGAGTGTTCTATACCAAACCAATAGTCCGACATAATGCTGTTGCAGGAAGTGATAAGCCGACTTTGCACTATTGTTATTCATGCAGTTAGAGTTCAGTGTAAGTTCACCATCAGCAGCTCTGACCCTACATCACTCCATTTCCTCTTTTCATATAACCTCTCCAACAGTCTTGTCACTCCTGAAATTTTAAACAGAACACAGCCACCATTTGCCCTCAAAAGCCTCAAATAAAATGAAAAAGAATACTTGAGCTCTCTTGACACTTTCTATTTGCCACACAGCGATGTTATTTTGAAAGAAAAAAAAAACGAATGGGAGGGGGGGTTGGGGGGGTTGGGCATACAGCATAAACCTTCGGAGTAAACACATTATCTTTACATAGGAGCTCCAAAATGCCATCTGAAAAACACAGTTTTTGAGGAAAATTACAATGGAAAGGTCACCAATTACTGGGCTGATTCAAGCCCTTCAAACGTTAGGTTGATTAAACATGTACTTTGTCTCTTTTGATTTTCTATTCCCTCTCCATCACTGACGTCAACCTTTCCAAGACTTTTACTTTACTTGTTATCCCCGTCTCAAGCGCCAATACTAACAGGTATAACCATCCTGACCCAGAAGATGAAAGGCACCTACAGTATGAACACATTCTCCTGAAGCTGCAGAAGCGGAAAATTGAGAAGGTGAAGGTACAATATCTCACCTGAACATTGCGGTGAAATGCTTTCTGCTTTTTTTTTTTACTAAGCGAGAAAACCCAATAACACTGCTTGGAAACATGTGGTCGGTGAGTATACAGGCGAGGAGAATGTGTGTACGCAACAAACAGCTCATTAATCTCTGGCCTGCCAGGCATGAGGGCCAATAAATTGGCCACATATGAGGTATGCCAAAGCACTGCAAAGCATTCTTGCTCATTAATAGCATACGTACAATGTTTCTCATGCAGTAATTGCATGTCTTCAAATGTAGACGAAGGTTAAATGTGGATTATTTGCATCCGTTTCAGTAGGTGATAAGACTGAGATTGAGAAGATGCTTCTTTTACTCTTTCAACAGAATGAGCAATGTGTGAATTTAATCATTAGGCTAATCTCTCTTATTCTAGACAAAAGATGATTGATCTGATGTCTGTCGTGACCTTTGCAGCTGAATAGATTCTCTAGTCAAGTCATAGAGTAAGTAACTGCGGTATAATATCTGATTATATCCCAACACAAGTGACTCAGGTCTCTTTTTCTAATCTACTTGAACCTTTTAAGACCATTATAACAAGTCACCTAAGTATCTTCAGGTTTTCTTTGTAATAAAAGTGTCAGAAAATGTTGTTTTACTCCATTATTTTGGTTACTTTGGTTTCAGGAAGAACTTAAAGGTGAGGTAAGAGGTGTTTTCCAGGAGCATTTTTTTTACGACATTGCTTAAAATCCCCTTCACACCTTGATTGCAACAAATCAATTAAACGCTCCAAGAAGAAAATTGTCACCTATGGAGTGGACAGGACTGAAAAAACAACATCCAATCACTTTAAATGGTCAATGGTCTACACGTATATAGGGTTTTTCCACCTTCATGGTGCTCAAAGTGCTTTACACACACACTCACACACCAGTAGGTTTCTAAGGTTCTGTCAGTCCCACTGGGGGCCTAAGTCAGGGTTCAGTGTCTTGCCCAAGGACACTTCGAACTGCCAACCTCTCGGTCATTGGGCGACCCACTCTACTAACTGAGCCACAGCCGCCCATGACTTTAACTGGCCCATCGACATGGTGATATGTCTACCAAACTCAACTCCCATTTGCCATACAGTGGTTATACAGTATCGGAAAGCTCAGGATGTCAGCTTTCTGATGCCATTTGAATTTTGTGGATTGTACGGTAATCTGAATGCTGTAAAAAGTGCAAAATGTAGCGTCGGAAAGACTGCACTTGTTAAAGGGTTGAACTTTCAAGGTTTAGCTTTATGCTTGTAGTAGCTGTTTTAATCAAAGCATCTGTTTACACCAGCTGTGTCAGTCATGATACATGCATAGAAAAATATTTTCGGCTTATTTAGGTGGGCTTTTTTTTGTTTTATGTAGGTGGCTACAGTGATTGTGTTGTGCTGTCAGTACTTCCAAATCACAGGTAACACTAAGCCCAGTATGACTCCTCAAATGTAGACTTGTGATGTTGCTGTGTGAACATGCTGCCCACACAACTACTTCCATGTAGAGACAAGCTGCCTTTTATAGCTGCTCACTTCTTCCTTTCCAAGTTCCATTATTTCAGACAATGCGTTTCTAAATCCTGCTTTGCTTTCCACATTTAACTCTGTACAGGGCATATTATTTGACAAACTTTTTCAACTTTCTGAAGTCTATTCCAACTCAATATTTTTATTTTTTATTTTTGTACATTTCTTTTCCCTTCTTCTCACTTCAGACCATTTATGGCAAAACATCAAAACAAAATCCCAACAATATGTTGCATGTAAAGTTTACAGCAGTATGATTTCACTGGCCTCACCTTCGCTCATCATCTGATGGCGTTGGTGGTGACTCGCCAAATTACCAGTGGCTGGATTTAGAATATTATAGTGTGTTCTGTGTTATTTGTGGATTGCAGCTTACCTGTACCACGCAGCACAGCATGATTATCAGTTTACTATCCTATCTTGGTGTTTGTGCTTTTTCTGTAGTTCCTAGAATCACAAAGTCCCCTAAACAACGCAACTGTTGCAGAAATAGGCAGCACAAACTATCAATCCTCTATTTTTGTTCCTTTATCAATACCAGGAATGCAGCTATAATGGGTAAGCACTACACCTCTCATTTTATTGGACTACATATTGTATTCAGCTAAAAACTACAGCCCTCTTTATCATGCTGGAGAGATTTTCATGCCCTGGTGGTATTAGAAGGTATATTATCAGGTGTGTATTACTCCAGGTAGGGTCTTCCAATGTTACCTGATCCTCTGGGAGGGGCCAGAGTAAAACTGCATTTTCATTAGTATCAGTTCTATGCTTTTCTACTTGCTTTGGGTCTTTTCCACTATGAAAAAGGACCTGGTCCCATGATATCTGGTTTTAGATTTTTGGTATCTACTCCACTGAGGTTTCAAACGGTCCAATAATGTAACGTGTCAACAGTGTAAACACCAATTGGTGGAGTTGTCTTTGCATCATTGTGTTATCAATGTGCAACCTGACATTTTTAAAAAACTACATTTGGAGATACAGTAAACAAAGGGGTAAGTTCAATCCAGTCTGTAATGCTATGATAGCATTCCATAAAATGGCATGGTGGTCAGTCATGGAGGGTGAGATATTTCTGTCTTTTTTGGCTGATGAAAAAAATCAGTACAAGCTTAACAGCACCCCACAATGGCATCCAGGTATGATAGTATCTGTATGGAAATGCTGTCAAGGAATAGTAGGTCGTCCCTGAGTAGAATTGAGTAGAATCGAGTAGAGCTGATACCATGTAGTGGAAAAAGTGGTTCAATAGCATAAAGATTTTTTATCTAATTTCCCAGATAGAAAATGTTTTGTTTTTTTTCTTTTTTACCTTTACATGTTTCATCTCCACTTGTAGTCTACCTGAGGAATTATTAGCTGTTCCTGTATTGCGTCCCATCGGCTGTTTGTTAGTAAACAGGAACATTATGTGACCTTTCTAAGGAAGGCAACATATACACTAGCAGTCAAAAGTTTAGATTCACCTGGTGTTTCTTCATTTCATAACTATTTAATAGCTTTATTTTGAATATGAATGTCAAAACAAAAAAAATTAAATAAAAAGAAATATACGAAAACAAATACACTTAAAATATGACACATAATACATATTCGAAAAGGAGTGAAAAGAACAATTTACATCGTAGGTTCTCACTGAAGGCATCAAAATGATCAATGAACACATGTGATTATGCAGCTCTAAAAAGCAAACATAACTCAAAGCAAGTTTTATATTTTAGATTCTTGAAAATAGTCACAATTTGCCTTTACTACTACTTTGCACATTCTTGGCATTCACTCGATGAGCTATATGTGGTAGTCACCTGGAATGTTTTTAATAGTCTGGAAGCACTTCCCAGTGATGCTGAGCGCTTGATGGCCATCTGTGGTCCATCTCATGCCATTTAAATGACAAGGTAAATCCAAACTTTTAATTAGTAGTGTAAAGGTAAAAAAAAATGTAAAATAACAATAAATATCTGATAAAGAAACAATGGAATCTATACTCTTAGTAGACAGTATAAACCTGATCAGACAATTAAAGGATTCAATGATCATCCAGGAAAGAGAAGTGTCTGATGATCAGTCTGTGTGTGGGTCTGCTGTGGTAAAAGGAGCTGAAGCAAAAACATAAAGCTCTCAATTCACCAATCTATTTACGTTCCTACCATCAAATATGGTCATGAGCTGAGGACAGTAATTGAACCCATTGGTGACCACCTGGAGGAGCTAGTGAAGGTGGTCAGGGTCGAGGGAAGTCTGAGCTTACCCTGCAACCTAGTCCCAAATAAGTGGAAGAAGATTGACCATCCACTCTTAATTCTTAATTCATTCATTTTACTGCAATGTTATTCCTCTTTACCTTAATATGTGACATCTGTACATTCTGATGTAACCTCCATAATACAGTTACACTTGTATGTAAAAGTGTAGTCACCACCTGCTTGAATATAATACTAAAACTTTCGTCAAAAGACTACCCTTAATAATGTTCCTGCATAATGTTCTACGGTATGTTGTAATATTTTCTACAATCCATGACAAATAATGAAATAAATAGACAAGTCACATAAAATGCTTATGGGTGTCCACACTAAAAATGTATTCCTCTTTAAATTTTGTGTACATTCTGCCATAATACAGTTACACTAGTCACCACTTTCTTGACCAATATGAAAGCTTTTGTCAAAAGACTACTCTTTATTTTGAGCTGCATAATGTTAAATGGACTGCATGGTAAATGGACTGCATTTATATAGCGCTTTTCCACCTTCATGGTGCTCAAAGCGCTTTACATTAGCCTCTCATTCACCCATTCACACACACACTCATACACCAGTAGGTTTCTATGGTCTAAGGTCAGTACTACTGGGGGCCTAAGTGAGGGTTCAGTGTCTTGCCCAAGGACACTTCGACACTTGGACAGCCAGAGCTGGGACGCGAACCGCCAACCTCCCGGTCATTGGGCGACCCACTCTACCAACTGAGCCACAGCCGCCCTACTGTTATACAGTACATTGCATTATTTTTCTACAATCCATCACAAATAAATAAATAGACAAGTCACATAAAATCCTTATGCTTACTGGGTGTCCAGACTAAAAATGCAACTCAAATGAAAAATACAGTCTACATGCATACGTATACAAAACGGCTTTCGTATAATACAGTAATTATTATGATAATATATATGCAGTAACATGAGGTATAAACCCATTTCGATTCATTTTCTCTTGTTCTCACAGCATCTTTGAACTTTGTGAGAACTACTCCTCTCAGCTACAGAGAGGACGGACAGTTTGAACTGAAGAATAAATATTTCAAGTGTAGACACTGCCTTAATCTGAAGCAGAGAAAACAAAAGCTGTGGACTGACAGGGGACTCGGTGGATTTGCAAAGTCAGCGTGACTCAGCATCATCAACCCAAATCAAAGGATTAGATGCCAACTCTGTTCATCTCTAAATAAACTTTTAATTGTTCTAAACCCTCCTTTAAATTTGCCACTTTATTCTGGAGTTTAAAAAAAACTGTATGTGCTATAGTTTTGTTTTAGCTTTAGGGTGAATGTACCAATAAAAATGTTAAACTATCTCCAAGATCTGATAGTTATTTTGATAAAAGCAAAGCCAGAAAACTATTTCAAATGTTTTTTTGGGGGAACATTAACAGACAATAGCTAAAACGACCCATTTGCGAGTCAGGACAATGGCTTTAAATTTCATAAATCCCAGCTCTAATGCCTCCAGTAGACCCTGTGAAACCCAAGCTAATGAAGATATGTTGATTTAACGAGCCATGGTTCTAACTCACATACAGCTTAGCTGACTTTAGCAGATTAATGGGCATCTTATGCTAACACTAATGGCTAATAATTCAGTCCATAGTAGTTTGTTTCTTTCTCTCATTTTTATCTAATCGCTATAGTTTCTGTATCCAGTCTTACTTACATCTCAGCACATCAGTCACTGCAGAGCTTCCTGTTGTGCTTTTCCATTTAGCATTTAGACAGTAATTTATAGAATGAAGTTCTTTATTATTGTACAACAACCAAAAGTTTTTCAGTCTGGCTGTTATGCCAAATAGTGGAATACAAGTGTAGTGAAACTGCCAACTGCTGCAGGTCACTAAACACATGAGCAACAAAACACTGAATTAATTCATCTATTAATTCAGCAGATTTATTATCATACTTTTCATTTCAAAACACAACACTAAAGTAAGATAACAAGTGTCCTGGAGATGCAGCAACACAGTGCACAGTTTGGCTGACTAAAATGGACTGCATTTATATAGCGCTTTTCCACCTCCATGGTGCTCAATGCGCTTTACATTAGCCTCTCAAGGACACTTCGACATGTGGACAGCCAGAGCCGGGACGCGAACCACCAACCTCTCGGTCATTGGGCGACCCACTCAACCAACTGAACCACAGCCGCCCGACTACTGTTTACTATTATTACCTCCGGCAAAGAGGTTATGTTTTTGCTGGAGTTTGTTTGTCTGTTTGTTCGGCTGTTAGCAACATTACTCAGGACATGTTGGGAGTGTCACAAGGAACAAATGATCTATCTATCTATCTATCTATCTATCTATCTATCTATCTATCTATCTATCTATCTATCTATCTATCTATCTATCTATCTATCTATCTATCTATCTATCTATCTATCTATCTATCTATCCATCCATCCATCCATCCATCCATCCATCCATCCATCCATTTCATTCAGTGTGTTTCCACTTATAACTTGCTACTGTATGCTATACTACTGTATTTTAGTAGATGTATATTGTAACATATAATTGAAAATGAATCAGATTTTTCCCAAAAAAATCCACATGTTGACTCTTAAAATAGATATTAATTTTGAATTCTACATACCAGAATTCACTAAAACCACATCAAAACCTATCTGTAAAAACAGTTTCATAAAATGTCATTGGACTATGTTATTAGTCTGGCCAGTCTTTCTCAATAAGAAATCCATCTGGAATCGAGGAGCTTGAACCCATATATTAAGGCGGGACTAACAGACCCCATCTAAACCAATGAGATGGATGTGACGCTTCTGTAAGCGAATTTGAAGAATACAGGATGTCATCTGTAATCCAATGATTAGTTATGAACCAAAAAAACAATGATAGCTGTCAAGACATTTGCGGACTGGAACTGACTATGACTTAAAAAAAAAAAAAAAAGAGGTACGATGCCATTGGTTCAATATAAAATAAATAATTCACAGGAAATGGACCAGTTCCAGACTGTTTTCTGTTGTTTAATACACTGAGAAAACCAAACAGCTGGTCAGGTTAACTCATCATATTCATAGTAGAAGAATTACTAAATGCTAAAGGTTTACTCACTTTGTTACCTCTGGAGGAAAATCCAGTCTGTATTTTACCAATCCTCATAGATGCACACCAACTAGCATTAGCAATAAGCAATCAACACTTTAATAACAGTGAGCTGCCAGTCAAGACGGTAGGTAACCCTACTCCATTAACAGAAAAAATACTTCATATTTACCCATTTTAATTTCAGGGGGAATGAAAGTACATGGACGCAACAGGACCATGGACATAAACTCCTTCTGCATTATTCAACAAACTTGTATTAATACCTATATGCAGTCACGTCTGGTCTTATGATATATCAATATGTTCTAATGTTTGGTTATTATTTCTGAAACTATGTGTGGGTGGATTTTAGTGTTTTTACACAGCATCAAAGCTGGGATATTTCCACCTGTGCAGACAAAACTGGCCTGGCCTTTGTGCTTTTATCTACATATCTTTATAATACTGGTGCAAAAATACAACAATAAAACAGCGATCATCCCATGTACTGTACACCTCCCACAAATGTCGAGCAAACGCTGAAACCCTGTAAGTATGTGATTCTGACATTCATACTAGTTTACAATGACAGATTATGGTTATGTTCATGCCTCTTTGAACCTGAGAGCAGATGTGGGATATTGTTTCCACAGCCCTTAAACACAGCTGGGCTATCAAGCACAGTAAATAGACACCACTGTTCTCTCAATAACTCGAAAAAATGTCTGCCCTGCGCTGGTACAGGTTGCATTGAGGGCAAATGTATCTCTCTCATTGCAGAAAGATAGTGACAAACAACAACAACAGTAAGCTCTGGGGGAGAGAAATGTGAAATTGATCAAACAAACACTATTATCGCCTGCCTAGAGTCTCCTATTCATTTCTCTTTCTCTGCTGTCTGGCACCCACAGCGAAACAAGGCGCTTTGGAGGTTTAAAAAGAACCAACAAAGCTAAAGTCTGCCGTCAACTAGAAGCGGATGTGGCTTCTTTGTGACATGACAATAAGACAAACTGATGCACTGAATACGGACCTTGTTTTTCCATAAAGAAAGACATCATGGGACCAGAGCTGCCTGATGATTAAAGGTCGAACAACAGTTTACTGGTACTTCCTCATACATGTCCATGATGCGGTTTTGAGGCGTCTCTGATTGGCTCAGAATGCATGAAGGAACACCCACCCCCCTCCCCTCTCACTCTCTGTATGTGTTTACCTTTACTAGAGTATCATCCAGCTAGCTTTCGTGCTGTTGCTTGTTCTGAAAATGTTCAGGTGAAAAAAACCAGGCTTTATTTCCACAGAGAGCACATGAACCATTTTAATCCGCCATTTTTTTCCCACTTTGTGCAGCAGCTACTGTGGCGCCATCTTCTCTTGTAGATGATAATGCTAATGCTACTTCAGGTTCGCTGCAATGGAGGAGGGGCTTAACCCGGCATGGGTGATGCTAAAGTCCATCTGACGTCAGATGAACCGCCTTTTTCTGGGTCCCTCTCAATGTTTTCTGTGAATGTGGTATGCAGCCAGTGGAGGTGACAAACCACTGTCAAAGGCAGCATGTATTGGTAAGTCGGGGTGACCCATCAGATTCCATCAGGTTGGGGGGCACAGAGTTTGTTGTGCTGGGCACCACTTGTATTGCTAACATGACAAGCCAAGCTATGGCTTCATTTCCTGTACGAGTGGCACTCAAAATGATTGGATGGTGTTTTTTCAGTCCTGTCCATTCCATAGGTGGATATATATATATATATATATATATATATATATATATATATATATATATATATATATATATATATTGGTATTCTTGTGTTTAATTAATTGGTTGTAATCAGGGTGTGAAGGGGATTTTAAGCAATATAGTAAAATATGGTCCAGAAAAACCCTTAAAGGCTCAGTAAATGGATATTTTTTTATGAAAATATTGCCCAGATCCCATTCACCTTGCTTTGAGTAGCTCTAAGGAGAGAGAGACACATTAAATGAGCGGCAGAGGTACAGAAAAGCTTCAGCACATTTTCTTGGCCACTGATAAAACACCTTGAAAACAGTGTTTGGTCATATGAGTCACAATGTGCAAATGAGGTAGAGGGTGTTATGATGGCTATAATCACAATTACAGAGTCATAAAGGCTCATGCGTCAAGATGGCACATGAGTGGAGTGACATCCATGCACACTCTGGAAACGTGGTATAAACTAAAGATGGAGAAAAAGAACAAAAAAAATAAATATATTTTATTGTTTATAGGTCTGCATTACTTTGACTGGCTGTCATAAGAAGGACAACAATGGGTCTGTCTGAGCTAAAGCTTCATTAGGATTCTGAACAAGCATGACCTGGCTGAGAGGCAGCATAAGAGGCAGATTCAAAACAATTTACACATAAAGAAAAACATAACAGATGTCATATCATTCCACAGCATGAAAATGTGAATGACTAAAAATGGTAAAACAGTATATAATTTGACATACGCTACAAAACAAATGGCTAAAAACTGCAGGACTCGAGCAGGTCGTCCAATAACCAAAGGGTTGGTGGTTCAAATCTCACTCTGTCCTAGTCATGTGCTATCGTGTCTTTGAGCAAGACACCCCACCCACACTGGTGCATTGATGCATATGGATATTTGGTGGTGGTCAGAGAGGATGTAGGTGCAAAAATGCAGCTTCTGTCAGTCTGTCAGGGCAACTAACTACGCTACATATGTAGTTTAGCACCACCAGAGGGAGAATGTGAGAGTGAATGAATAATGGATCCACTCTGCACTTTGAGTATGTGTGTACATATACAAGTACTATATAAATCAAATCCATTATTATTATTAGAGTAGTTGTTTTGTACTATTGATTGCATTGGATTTTTAAAGGGGGTCATATTTTGCCGAACCCACTTGGATTAGTCTTTGGTTCATTTATTTGTGTAGTTTGATAAATGGCAGTTATTGATGTGCTTGTGGAAAACTGATAATGCTCATAATTCTCAAGGTTTTTTTTGTTTGTTTTGATGTTGTTTTTTTCACAGGTATACAAGTCTGTGTATAAATATTTTATTTAACTAAAGATTAATGTGGATGGATTAGAAAATATTTTTAAATTGGACACTCTGTGGGAGATGTGTTATTGAACATGTTTACCTGTTTTATCACTTGATTTAATGAAAATAGGTTCATTTTAGTTCACAGCTTTTTAGACCCAATAATAAGAGAGAAATTTAAACATATTTTCCCCCTGGAGTACCCGATGATGACCTCAGACAAATGCAAATAAAATAAAATAAAATAAATAAATAAATAAAAATATATATATATACTCTTGATTTGAGCCATCCCACAATTAATACAATTTAATCAAATATTAGAATAAAAATTGGGAAAGGAAACGTTATCTACGTGTCAGTGGATTTGATGTGGAAAACATGCATGTAAATGACCTTATATATCGCTATAAATAAAAACACTGCATTAAATTTGATGATCCTAGTGTTTTTTTCAAATCCAGACATGTGCGTTTTCTTTAATCAGCAGTCTCATTCCAAGCTTCACACGTAACCCATAGTGTCAACACGTATTACATGTACAACCTGGGCATGTAAACACATAAATTGTTTCATTTTGCACCAGCGGACATTTTTGTGAAACATTACCTTGCATATTTACTATGATTCCCAAAATGCACCTGTGATAGAATAAAGATATACATGTATATTAAATAGTAGCATGTCATTTCTGTGTCCTTTTTACTGTTACATCATGTTTTGCATGTGTGTATCACATGTTTTATTTGACATCTTATCTTTTCTTTTATTTCAGGAAAGAAAGTGCTTCCAAACTTGCTTCATAATATTAATCTGTCCTCTTTTTAGGACCAGTTCAATGGTTTATTCATCATGCTATGTGGTAAATGCAGTCGTTTCAACCCCATCAAGCTGCTGTTTTGATTTACATGTGCATTATACAGAATAAACCCTCCTGTTGGCAAGGTAGAAGTTGTCCTTGTCTCATTCCTCATTACCCACAAACACAAAAAAGAGCTAATAATAAAAGGTCAATAAGGCTACACCTGCATGAACAATATAGACTCTTAATAAAATACAGCGAATGCCTCATTTACAGTCGCCATAAAAAAATAAACTAATAAATATTAACCAACTATACCATGGTTTTTTTTAAGGAGCTCAGGTTTTCAGGGTCAGAAATTACAACATTTATAGTATGAAAAGCAGCTGCTGCTATTCATCTTTCAGCACCACAGACGGGTGAAGAGAGACACTGTTTAATTCAGTAATAATAGTTAATAATCGTGAAATTGATGAGGAAAATCATGTCATTATTGTGTCATTTCTGACCACAAGATGTGATTTATAAATGAACATGAAATTAACTACTGTGTGTTTTCATTCCTGTAATTTGTGCTGCAGAAAACCTTCCCAGGTACATTTATGAAGCATGCCTTTTAGCTTTCATTCGGTCAGAATAATGTGTTAATCATATATCAATAATAGCCCAAATTTATGTCCAATCCATGACGCTGAAGATAAGAAAAATAGAAAAAAAAATGTTGTCAGGGGACCTCATGTTTCATCACTGTCTCCTCTGGATAGTCTCTGCAAAGGTATTAGGCTAATACGAGGTGTAAACATGAATTACCAGTAATTACTTAAGTTCATTTAATGAGTTTGATGAATAAAAATGCCAGTGGCTGCACTTCTGATTGTGATGCTTTATTATGTCATTTAAATTAGCCATAAAAGCTGAAAATGCTGTGAAACCTACTGATATCACTGTCTTTTTTTTGTGGTTAATAGCAAATAGCAGCCAATTGGTTGTAGACTGTGGCCTTTATATGTGCAGTAACACTTATTTTGGTAACAATTTATAATACCTACACACAATTAACTATGTATTAACCATTAATAAATGGCTGTTCATTATGTATTAACCATTTGTTACCCATTTGTTAATGTCTTATAAAGGTTCATACTAGTGTAAATGTAAAATTTGATTATTTTTAACCAACAGGTGCAGTGTTTACAACTACTTCTTTGTTTACCTGTAAAGCAGATATACAAACACTGCACCTGTTTGTTAAAAATAACCATATTTTACATTTATCTTTGAAAGACACTAGTATGAACCTTAACAAAACATTCACAAATAAGTAACAAATGGTTAATACATAATGAACAACCTATTAATAAACGGGTAATAAATGGTTAATACGTAGTCATTTGTGTGTAGGTATTATAAAATGTTAGTGGCTACGTGTAATGACAGACCCACAACAAATATAGAGCCTGAAATTAAATGTTGTGGTTGAATAAACATGAACGACTCAACAGATGCCCTAAGTACAAATCAACCTGACACATCAACCTGACACAAGTTACAGGGTGTTGGATAACTTAATACTGTAAAACAAAGAGGAAAACATACCAGTAATACAAGCTGAGGTCACATGGTTTTGACTGCTATCATAACCCTGTAATGCTTTTTCAACCACTGCAATTTGATGAGCCTGTCACCGCTAGCAACACGTCTGCCAATCATGTCTGAGCATTACTGCCAACACAAATTAGAGCCAGAAAGTCCACCTGTCAATCATTTCTAAAGATAGATAAGTGGGGTAAGAGATACTGACCAGTTTATAAAAACAACTTATCAACCCACAAACATGAGGATGGCGCCGTACATAAATGTATAGGTATACAAGATAGATAGTTTGATAGATATTTGGTTATGAATGAACATTGAAACCTCCACATCTATGCATTTATCAGCCTTTGTATTAAGATACAATCTGATAAATATAAAATATGTACAAAGGCTGCAACTATTGATCATTTTAAAAATATGTACTTTATTTTAACAACCAATCGATTTATCAGATAAATACAAAAAAACTCAATTCTCAAAGACTGGTATTTAACCCAAACAAATATAGACTAGAGACGTATCAGGCCAAATTTTGAGTATTTTTAAGTGTATCGGCCGATTTGCATGTGGTTTCGCCGATTCTCACACACACACACACACACACACACACACACACACACCTGGCGTCATTTGCAGACACACACAGGGTCAGGTTAGTGTTGCTAGAAGACCCTCAATGGCTGCTGTGTGTGTCATAGCAGTCTTTTGTTTCATTTATTTGTTTATTTGGACCCTAATAGTTAAAAAAAAGGGAATTTGAACCATCCAGGTGCTCCTAAGCTACGCATCTTTATATTCATTTTAGCGAAAATCAAGAGAACGTGGACAACCCGTTTTAATTCTTGCTAAATTTGTTACATTTGTTACATCACAACATTTGTACATATAAGGTTAAGAATTACAATGAATATTTATCCAAAGTTTTTTTTTAATTTATTTATTGGCAGTTGTCATCCATATTGAAAATATGCCCAAACTTTGACCCGATTCCCTAAAATGTTCAATTGTTGGTTGAAATGGGACAGAGCAGCATAGCCAACAACCTGGAGGGGGCGGGGCCTTAAGTGACTCTTTTGTATTTAAAGATAAATGGTTGAAGATGGACCTGTGGTGTTAAACTAATGAAGAACGGACACCCAAGCATAGCATTTAGTTTATGTAGACCACAGGCACAATTTCATTTTTAGAAAAGGTAAATATCCCTCCTAATACAAACTAAATGAGTATTACAATGACTAAAAATGCATATATAAGATGGTTGATAGTGTTTCAGATATCACCTGTGCACCTTGTATCCTACATATGTATATATAACTGTCTAACATCAGTACCTCCACCACCTTTAAACACATCTGTGCATCTTCCATTTGCTCTATCGTGGTGTTTGCAGCCTGTTCGCTCAATCAGAATCCCACTAAATATGTGATGCACCTGCAGATGTCAGCACTGCCGGGGAAATAATTCCAACCTCCTATACGTCATTTTGCCTCCCGTCCTCCCTTCATCATTTTCTGTCTTCCCTCTCCTTTTCAAAACTGTGCATATGCATAAACATACTTGCGCATGAGTTATACATTGACTAAAGCTCTTTCTGTCCCATAGCTACACATGGGTGAGAGCTTATCACAGTACTTGGCAGCTGTTGCGTGGCTGAATACACACCTCGCCTGTCAGATTTACATCTGCACAGGGAGATGTGTGTTCACGGGTCAAATTTTCTTTCTCTCATGCCCAAACACACACACACACACACACACACACACACAGACTGCAATCCGCGTGCACACTGCTTGCCTTTCAAGTAGCTTTGCCTCATTGCCTGCATGTTGAACAGGAGCTGATAGTTTTCTGTTGTCTATCACAAAAAAAAAAATAAAAAAAATAAAATTAAAATCCAGGCTTCCCATAACCACTGATCTACAGGCAGACAAGAAGAAGTCACCGTGCTACATTTGCTGTTGAACCAACCTGGATCTGCAATGATCACAAGCAGTGAATAGAAGACAAAGAGGCAGGTTTTTCTTTTACGTATCAATAATCATAATGAGGATTTTCTTTATTGGAGCATGGAAATCAGCCTCACATGAAAGATCAGGCCTGCAGACAGCTTTATTTATTTATTTAAGCATTTAAGTAGGGGAAAAAAAAAGATATATTTGAGATTAAATAACTTGTTTTTCAAAGGGAGTACTGGCCAATAGGCGGCGTAAAATACAACACATGGTTAGAATATGTGCAGTTAAAACATAAAATAATTTACAGGATAAGTTGAACTATGAAAAACTAGTCCAAGTTATTGAGTTAGTCTGTGGTAGTTTGAGTTTGGGTTTAAAATAGTGTATATAATATATATGTATATAATTGCATATATATTCATATTTAGATATTTCATCACATTTTGTATGCTTTTTTTTGTATTTTAGAAGAGTTTTTAAATTGTTTTAAATTGTTTACTGGGCTTTAGCATGCTTTGTATATTTTTTGTTCTATGCATTTTTTTCTGTTTTAGTGTATTTTTGTGTATTTTATGGGATATTTGAGTCCAAAGATGGAAGACGGAACAATGTTTTGATCACAACTATTTAAAAATTTTAAATAATTGAAAACTATAAGCCTACTTTAAGAGCATTCCAGGAGATCTGTCCAGTCAGTTTCCAGTTTTTTAGCAAAATATTCCATGTTTGAGGAACAGAGTAGATGAATGCCCTTTAACCTAGCATGAACACAAGCAGTTTTATTTTACTCCTGCATCACCTTGTACTGTTTATTTCCGGACAGGTATTCACATACACCTTTTTCAGGTTCCATCCATTTATAAATTGTGCTGTTTGTTATTTTCTGTGAAATGTAATTCAATCTGTCACTGGTGTCACCTGTTTGCTATCATCTAAGACTTAAACAGCGAGTGTGCAAGATTTAGTAAAAGTAAGGGAACTCCAAGGGCAGAAATTGGATAAAATATTTAGAATTATGTTTTCATAAATGTACAATCACCACAAAATAGAATTTATTGCGTTTTTGCCACCGCTTATGCTTCCCTTTTTTTCAGTTTTATAGCAAGTGGAATCCAATGTTATTATTATTAGACCACAGTTATTATTTGCTTACCTACAGTGCCCATAAATTACAAACAAACCAGGTGCTGTGAGAGAACATTTTTATCTTGGATTATTTTTCTTAGGTGAGAAGTATATTTAGTGGTTTGGAATCGCTAAATACTATAAGCTGAACCTCTGGGGTACTTGCATTTTTTGGGGGGGAGGAACACTACATTACATAATGAGAATTAATGCTGAAATATAAAACACAATAAATACATTTATATAATAGGTTTATTGTTAATTATTGTGTTTAAGCTTTGGTAATATTTCAAGAACATTTATATTCTATAGAAATTAATTTATTTCAATGGGTAAGTTATTATTTTTTTGTTGATAAAAGGTTCATTTATTCAATAATGACCAATATATTTATTTTTATTATCAAATGAAAGTGGGCACTTTTTGGTTTATATTTTACACACAAAATGTACTTTAAAAATATGTATTTTTGATATATATATATATATATATATATATATATATATATATATATAAATGTTAGAATATTAAATGATGTTATTTTGTATTTTTTTTTCTCATGGTGTTTATTAATAATTCCATTCACACACTACCTAACTGTGGGACGGTGTGTACTTTATTCAGACAGAAGTGAACAGCACTATGAGTAGCACATTAAGAGAAAACGGCAAAATCGACTGGAGCTATTTCCTTTTCCTGTTTTCCTGCCCATGCATGTTGTTATTGATTGGCTACAAGTGCAAACTCACTACATGAAACTCCAAGAAACAACCTGAAAATAGGAAAATACAAAATGCAGGAAAACACATCACCACATACACTAATGTAAAAAAAAAAAAAAGTTTTTCTACAGCTGCAAAATTTTACACAACCTAAAATATTGAAAAGTTTGCCGAAAAAAAAATAATAATAATGTTTTAAGAGGTGTGGTTATATCAGACGGACACAAACCAAGTATTTTTTTTTTTTTTATGTATTGTTAGCAAGTAAAAATGACAAAACGATATTCTTGACAGCTTCACCATGCCCTGGATGTGTTTCATTATCTGGCTGGAACTAGTTTTTGCAGCCATGGGAGTGGATCTCTCTTTCGCTGTGGTGCTCCCTGAGGTTTTCTCTTTGTCCACTGGGTTGTTGAAGTTTTTTCCTTGCTGAGAGGGGGGTTCTAAGGACGGGGGTTGACTAGGACATTAATCATTTCCTACATCTGCTGTTTATTTGACTGTTTGTTTTCATACCCAACTCATTCTTTAAAGCCCTGTGAGACAACCTTACTGTGATATACAGCTCTACAAATAAAAGTAAATTGAACTAAAAGGTTTAACCATGACAGAACAGAGCATGTGCAGAGGGTAGTATTTGTCACCATATTAAAGAATGATTCCTAACACAATATATCCCAAATGCATGGGATGTCCACAAATGTCCCCCCCCCCCCCAATGTCTGATGATCAAGATGCTGCGTTTCTCACAACGTTCAATATTGTGGCTAACGTGTCACGTTACACATGATGTCAGACGTTGTGAGCTTGATTCAAAACTTAGTGAATGATTTCTGCCCACTCTCTGCTTCACTGGAAAAATTCCCCTCTAAAAATAAGTACAAAAACAATAATACAAGATATTTTGGGCAGCAGTGGTTAGCACTCGTGCCTCACAGGAAGAAAGTCCCTGGTTCTATTCCCACACTAGACCTTTCTGTGTGGAGTTTGCATGTTCTCCTCGTGTCTGTGTTAATTAGTTAATCTAAATTGTCCATAGGTGTGAATGTGAGAGTGATTGTTTGTCTATATATGTTCAGCCCTGAGATGAACTGGAGACTCATACAGGGTGTACCCCACCTTCACCCATTGTAGCTGGATTAGACCCCCATTGACCCCATTGAGGATAAAGCGGGTTCAGACGACAAGACAAGACAAGATATTTTTTGCTTGAATGAAGCAACAAATTAAATCTTGCACTGGAACAAATGAAAATGATCTTAGTAAGATTTCTTAAAATAACATTTTCCAGTCTATTGTCTAAAGCTAAGTTCTTATATCTCACTGAAAAGTTAGTCTTTACACTTCAAAAGTTCAAATCTTAATGTGTGTATTTTTCTCATTTATAGTCTAAATGTCTCATCTCACTTAAAACAACAGCCAGTAAGATTTGCTTAATTCAAAGAAAAAAAAAACAAAAAAATATGCCAATGGAACAAGTGAAAATGATCTGTGTACGATTTTTTTAAAATAACATTTTTCAAGATATATCGTCTAAAGATCAGTTATTATATCTTAATTACAAAGTTACTCTTTAGGTGATTATGTCTTATTTTAAATGTGATGCGATTGTTCGAATGTATGGTGTATTGGACCCAAATGCAGACTCATAAGGTGATGTGAAAAGGCTCTTTATTATGAGAAATAATAATAAATGCTGTTCCAAAACTCACACTGAACGGACATACTGTAAGATAGTGCAAAATAAAAACCTGTCCTGATTGGAGCAGGTCTGGTTGACTGCTGAAGTGGGAACACCACCAGGTTAAAGTAACAAGGACAGGTGTGTATGAACAAAATGATAACCAGGTGAATGGAATGAGTGGAAAGGTGACAGAGTGCTGAGATAATTTAATTAAAAATGAGAAAAATACACTTGCTAAGATTTTCATTTCTTTCGTAAACCAGGTTTTATTTCCAGCCTACCTACCCACCCTAGTTGTGTCTGTATATGGGTTCATTTCCTAGTCCGTGACGCGTTATAATCTTAATGTTTTATCGTAACATACGTGTTGCTTTTGACTCCACTTAACCCACATTCATACGTTACAAACCACCCAGCAGTCACTCCATACAAGCAAAGACTCACTCAACTCAAGATGTACTCAACCGCTGCTTTAGTGCGGTTAATGGTTTAGTGATGTTCTCAAAGACGCATACAGTAAGCTCCTGTTAAAAAGAAGGCAGATGCGTAGTTTATTTATGCTCCTGCATTAACCCAACAGGGGTTCAAAATTCACTACTCGCAACCATTATTCAACCATTTCTCAAAGATGCTATGAAAATAATGTTCAAGATTTTGTGAAGGGCATGTTTCCCCACAAGACAAATAAAAACCTCTTCTATCCAGTATATGGGTGTAGCACAAAGGGATCTGGGTCATAAACTTTGTCTCGATCCTTACCTAGCTCATCTAAAAACCACTGTCAATTATTCAGAGGCAGCTGCTGACTTATGTTTGGGGATTTTTGGAGTAAAATCAAGCGAAAGCCATGGATGAAAGAGATATTTTTTTTTCCATAGCTTTAATGAGGACTGATGTTTTTTTTCAATGGGGCTGACTAGGATAACCTGCCAGATTTTTCATTCTATACAACAAAATAAACATAATGGTAATTCACAACTATCACATAAAGCTACTATTGGCTAGCAGCGCTAATTCCAGTAGCATTGGCATGTCCCTGGCAGACCCTCCATGTGCAATTGATCAAAAGCTCATTGTCACTGGCACCAACAATAAAAAGACACATTTACAATAGAGACAAATGAGCTAATTAGAATAGAGCTCCAAAGTCAAAAGAACAGGCAAGCTATAACGTCCCACTAATAACACAAGTATATATAGTCATTGAGCTTTTCTTGGCTTTAATTTCAGCTGAAATGCTCATCAATCGCTCTCTGTTATCTGTTATCACTCTGATGCAAATGTTGGGAAACACAGATTGAAAGTGGGTAGAAAGTCTAGTCTTTGAAAAAAGTAGGTGTTAGAGGGTGAGTGACTGAAAGACAATACAAATTACCTTCAAACATTACAAAGTCCCAGAGGAAAGTTAGAGAGAACCATACATATAGGATATACTTGTACATGGCACTCTACAAAACAATGTCATTTGTATTTGTAGTTTCGCAGTGAGTTAAGAAATGTTGCCAGGCGACCATTTTATAGTATAACCCATGATTTCCATGTAGACATAGTACATGATTTCTTTCACCCAATGCTTTGGTTCTTTCCATTTTTAGCACTATCATCCTTCTAGCTATGAGTGTACAGAAAGCTATCATGTTGTCTTGACCCATGTCTCGAACGGTCATAAAAGGATATGGTTTTAATGAAGTGTTACAGGATTTAGTCAAAGACTCAAGAATAGCTTCCCAAAAACTGTTCAATTTTGGACATGTCCAAATGATGTGGACCAGGTCCTTATCAACATTTACCACATATCTTTAATTCAATCCAATGTTATTCATAAAACACTTTAAAAAAGCACAGTGAATCAAAATACTCTACAGAAGACTCCAAAAACAGTAAAAAAAAAAAAAAAAAGAAGAGAAAATTTAAAAAAACAATAGAAAAACATTAACCTCCGAAGACACGAACTCTTGCATGGCATACATTTTTAATTTATCTTGGCTATTTGGGGGCCTGGTGAGTTTCAAAACAAAGAATTATCAAGAGTGTCGAGTTGAAATATATATATGTATATTAGCTATAATATATATATATATATAATATAGCTATGATCCTTCTGACCACCACCAAACATTCATACACCAGTGTGAGTGGCACTGGAACCGAGGAAGGTAAAGCGTCTTGCCCAAGGACACAATGGACTGACTGGGACAGAACGGGATTTAAACCATCAACCTTTCAGTTAATAGACGACATGCAGGGATGTGAAACCCCATTGCTCCTGAGCCAGATACAGTGGTTTTGCATCTGTCTAGGGCTGTGTCATACGTTTTTTTTTCTCCCCCAACTTCAATAGTATAAACTCAATTTACATTTGTTTGTATTTTATCCATAAAAAAAAAAAATAATAATTATAATAATAATTTTCAAATGACATTAAAACAAACTAGCCTTCAAAGTGCTGTCATTGCCTAAAACACCATACAAAAAAAACAGAGAATTAATAACAAATGAATATAGTTTCTGAAGTTGAAATGGACCATGAGCAGTTAAAACACAGTAACATTGATTTGCTGTGGGGAAAATGTGAATTTTCGAATCAAAACATGATCTGTGGCTTCCTGAAAGGCACAATGCCATAATGTCATTCTGGTAATTGGGCTGCTGTAGCTGTAAAATATTCAGGGTGACTAACCAATACTCTTTTTTTTTTTTGCATGCTAGGGTTGTAGAAATTCTGCTTATTTGGCGTCCAAAGCTTTTGATATCCTCTCATACATCATCTGGGGGAATTGGAACGGGTTCAGATATAACGTCATTCTAATTTTTCTGCATTTAGGCTTTTCTGTTCAGATGATTAAGAAATGGCATGGATTTTCCAGAACAAAGAAAAGCAGTAGGGTTGACACAGTTCCTGACTCGACTCCAAGTGAGAGGTTATATTTTGGTTTGGAAGCTTTTCTGAGGCTCGTGGCGGACGGCTGGGTGTCTGGAGATTGGGTTTAATTGGGAGGCAGTGACCTTTTTCACTAGAGAAAACACACACACACACACACACACACACACACACACAATATAAAATACACATTAAGACTCAGACTCAGACTCAAAGATCCAACAAAGAAATTAATTAAGAGGACAGATAGAGCAGCGTGGGTAATTTATTCATAGTCATATTAACGGGTATAAAAGGAAAATCCCCCCTTTATCAGTCTGCTCTGCGGTTACTGTATGTATCACTGCATCTCGCTTTACTTTGTCTTTGTGTCACACTGCACAATAAAGTGTCTGCTCTTTTCTTCTGAGCTCCAGATGCTGTTACAGTACAGTCTTCATGCATCTAAAGTCATTTAAACTTAATTGAATTACCGACTCTGTCTGCACGTAGAATGTGCCACATAATAGAGACCCTTGATGTGGTTTGAATGGAGGGGCCTTTACTTGGACATTAGAATATGTACCAGAGTCTTTTTTGTGTCTTTCTGATTGAATGTTTTATACAAGAGCAAAAAAAAAATCTTCAACAGATAAATACAGCAAGTAAACATGACAGCGTATTCAGTCATGTATTACATATAGGACACTACTGTACTAATGTCACTTGTCACGTATATATATTCACTTTCCCACAGTTTTTTATTCAAAGTGTATGTTGGTTTGTGGATGTGAAGTTGAGACGTGCAGTTAACTGATCCAAAGGACTTGATTTTTCATATATTGTGATGGTAAGAAATTAAATAAATAGTAGACTGTTGTGTGGAGAAGGGGTGGGGATTAAGTAACTTACATTTCCTCCCAATCCTTTTCACATATGCAAATGAAGTCAGGCTTTGTTTTCACGTATAGGTTTTTGTTTTGTTTTCTTATAATCTCTTTCATTTATAAGGACTAAGTAGGATTATGTTGTTTTGTTGCATATTCAAAATAAACTAAAGCTAAACTAATGTGTCCTCAAATGTCCACCAGCAGCCAAAAACATCTACTGATCGAAAATATTAAAACAAACAACATTATTTCACTGATAACATACACTAGCCTAGCCACGCTATCCCTAGTCATTACATGTATAGGTCTAGGAACGCTTCATAGTCAGGGGAGGCGGGGCTAAAATGTGGTCTTTGAAATCCTCTGTATGCAATAGGATGGTAATCTTTAGGATGACATAGTTAGACGCCAGGAGGAGTCTGGAGAATGTTACAAATGACTAAACAAAATGGTGGATTATGGAGCTTAAGGACTGTAAAAAGAGTTTAAAGATTACCAGTGTTGTACCTGAACGAGTTCATTGAACGATCGTTCACGAACGATATCAAGTAGAGAGAGAGAGAGAGAGAGAGAGAGAGCGAGAGAGAGAGAGAGGTGCAGAGAGTTTTTGGGAGCAGAGAAAAAGAGTTAAATGTACAGAGTGTGACCGGCGACCGTAGCAGGTGTTGTCCCGTTCTTGGAAATAAACATTGAAAACGAAGCTCACTGAAACCGCTCCTTGTGTTCTAAGAACCCGCAGAGGGAAGTTAACCCCGGGAGGAGGACGGAATTTTCTCCTGATTTCCTGACTACGGTCGGGATAACGTCAGGAACAGTTAATAATAAGTTAACAATAATAACACAAAAGAAGAACAAAAAAGTTAATTTTGGGATCCATGAACTTCTAGTTCATAATTTGGAAGAATGAACGATGAACTGAACTAATTCATATTGAGTAACTTCAACTGAACTTTGAACTAGTTCCTAATCAAGGTGAACTTTCCCAACACTGAAGATTACTGACGGTTTGTCACATTCTTCTCTCATCTTTGATAAATGGAAATCACTATCCGTTGTTGTTCTTCTTCTCTGGTTGTTTCTCTCCAAATTGTTGGAACGTCACTTTCTTACGCCCGCCCTCTGACTCTATAATTCACCGTGATTCGTCAGCCAGTTTCAGGGAAATTTAGCCATAAGTTACATTGAGCGTAAGTAGATGTAGCACATTATATTTGGAGCTGCTAGGGAGGTGTAGCGCGGCTAGGCTACATATACACCTGTGTAAATAATTGGTGCGAAATGCAATTTTTCATCTTTTCATGAGGATCTATAGTGAACGTGAAAAAACCATCATTTTCTACAACGGTGATTCACCAGTAAAACCCATGACGTTGGATCAATGACAGTGAATGGAAACGCTGGGTTTATGTTCAGTTATTGATCTATTTTGCTAAAAAAAAAGCTTTTCTGTAGTTTTCTGTCTAGATGTAATAATATTTGAATTTATTCAGAGTTTTTGTGAACATCTACATTTAATATAGGAAATAAAATGGAGGATAATGCATATGTACAGTAAAAAAGAGGCTATAATACTATAACACATGGAGGTAAATCACTTAGAAATGGTTGAACATAGAGACAATTTCAGTTGGGAACTGACACAAAAGTAGTACTGGTTCAGTACTTTCCCCAAAAAACTTTCAGCCAGTGATTATATTTTTGAGTGGTTTCCAGTGACAGCATTCACACTTCCTACAAAACTTTACTCAAACATTATCTTTCATCACATCCTTGACAATATTCCAAAAATACATCACTCAGCAGGTATTTGGAATTTCAGATTCCACAATTATGTCAATAGTCACATTAACTTTTGTATAGTTTCAGAAAATATGTTCAGTCAGTTGTGTGGTGAGTTGTCTACTTTTTACAGTATGTGTATGTTATTAAAAAAAAGGAGGTTAAAGTCTTGCAGTGGAATTACCTATATATTACATAACCTGTAGATGCAAACTCTGTCATATTTCATTCTGTTCTTCCTCTGTAATATGGATCTTCAGCTTGATTTTATATTTAATGTTGATTTTCTCTGCTTTTTTCCAAGTGTTTGAATGTTCATACAGTAGGAAGTTTATGCTGTGCGCCACTATAACATGTATTTACACTACTTTGTTGACTTTGAAAGCAATACAGGATGAAAAATACAGGATGAATCATTACATTTCCCATGAAACAATGGTGACTATTGTTCTCAAATGTATGTATAAAAAGAAATACAAACAGGAATGTGTTCACAAACTAAATATTTCCAATTGTATGGGCAACAGTGTAGCTAGCTGACCACATATCACACTGTTTATTTAATCTTTCATCTTCTGAACCCACTTTATCCTCACTAGGATCATGAGGGTACTGGACTCTATCCCACCTTCCTGTGGATTAAAGCAGGCTACTGTACACCCTGTTCATCATCAACTATTCACTCTCACATTCACACCTAGAGCCAAATTTATGTTGTCAATTGCTGTTTGTTACCTTCAATTTAGTTACTAATTAATTTTTAGAAGCAAATTAAATCACTGTACAGCAGCAGAAACCAATTTTCCAAAGAAAAACATTTCAAACACTTCCTAGTAAAAGTGTTGCATAAAATATAGATTAGTGTATGATAAATATTCTAACACAGTAATTACAAATGTAAATGCAGTTTTGAAATGAACATTTTACAAGCTAAAACTGAGTCACCTAATATTTGGTTGAGCAAAAATAAATTGTTGTGACAGTTATATAACATTGTACATCCTATATGAAGCAGCACTGTTACAATGTAAGTAGTTTTATTCTCATTTGTTATACAGTTTCAGCCATCATCATTACAAACAGTAGAAACTAATTTATACCCACATGCACATTCCTAACATTTACATATTCATAATGGGAAAGCAAAGCTTTGTAATCATGCATTGTTTGCCAATGATGTTTACAACAGTGCAGACAGTCAGACATCATTACTGTTTAAATACTGTGAATTAAATTAAGCAAATGTGGTCTCTCAACAAAATGGATTTTCAAATGAATGGCAGAGCAAGCAACAGAATTGCATTTGTGTTGAGTTAGTGGAATTCTGAGTCCCAACTAGCAAAGGAAGCCGTTTATGTTCACATAAAGCTGCTGATTCATTCACTCATTCAGGGGTGCATTGAAAAAGAATTGAGAAAAAAATTTGAGGATGACTCACACTTTTTGGAGAAAACAGCAATAAACAGCAACAGGGATGCATATATTTGTAAGAGTTGAGTAGCACAGAATTAACATTTTGTGGCTTTGTTTGGCATTAAAGGTTTTAAATGCATTCAATTTTCTGATTAGAAAGGTTGGGATAAAAGTGGATGAAAAATGGCAGAAAATGAACTCATATCTGAAGCCTTTTAATATCAATAGTCCACTCCAGATGTTTTAAATGAATAGCCATCTTAAATGAAAATTCCATAAAAATGCAGAAAACTAAATTGATATGAATAATTTGGCTAATAGTTTGCATGTCCTTTATTTATTCACAGCCCACAGTAGAGGCAGATAAGGCATTAGACTTAGAAAAAAAAAAGCCTTTATCCCTGATATTTCTATGGTTTGGCAGCTCATTTATTGGCCTCTCAAACCATCTATCACTCCATTCACCTCTACTCATTGGCCCGCCAGGCTGCAAAAGAGACCAAAAATCAATTTGAACCCAGGATCTTCACATGCATTTGATAAAGTGGGTAAAAAAAAAAAAAAAAAAAAGACTGGCTGTCATTATCATGCAAACTCCAACCACGCTCCTCTTCACCTAACACACTCCCGTAACCCCCGTCCTTTTTCTCTCTGTGGCCCTTTTTCACCTCCTTTTTTCTTCCCACTGAACAGTTTCCCCTCTCCAGTTCACCCCTGTTCACCTTTCCCAAGTTTTGACATTGACTCGGTGGAACGAAAGTTGGTTTGAGTGGCGCCTGTCAACGGTCAAGAGAGAAAAGAAATCTTGTTTTTTTTTTTTTTTTTTTTTTTTTTTAACTTGTCAGAAAAGCAGGGAAGGTGAAAATGAACGTCAGAGGACAGAACGTCTGCTCTGCCCTGATTCCCATGAGTCTCTCTGCTGGCAAAGAGAAGCACCATGACAGCCGCAGCCAGAGGTTAAAGCACCAATTAGCTCCAGTTAATGAAGCCTCATTAGCCTCCACTAAGTTTCTCCTGTCTCTCCTTCACTCTCTCCATCTTTCACTTCATTCTTTCACACTTCTCTTCCATTATACAGCTCAGACACTAACTCTGGATGACCTCGAAGGAAAGTAGAGAGGACACACTTGTATAGATAAGTAACAACAACCCACAACAGGCACTGAATGATGGGTGGAGATGAATATAAACAGATCCATCTATTTTTCCACCCATGGTCAAAAGCTGTTGGTAGTGATCAGAAGTAAAGATCACATGCACTAAATAGTATAGTATATGGCTGCAAGACTGGAATATGCATTGATCTCAAGCAATGTTGACTCCCCCTCTGAGGGGTTAAAAGATAATAAATAAATAAATAAATAAATAAATAAATAAATAAATAAATGAATAAATAAATAAATAAATAAATAAATAAATAAAATAAGTGAATGAATAGAAAAATAAAATAAAAAAAAAATAAGAACAAAATGCAGACAAATTTGAAAAAGGAAAGAAAAAAAGACAGGGAAAAGAAGAAGAAGGAAGGGAAGAAAAAAAAACAAACAAACAAAAAACCTCTATTTGTTACCTACTTTCCTCTCTGCTCATTTGTTTTTTTTTGTATATATGTATATGTTTAGTACTTCAGTTATTTATTATTGGTGTTGTTATTATTGTTATTATTTTTATTATTCTCATTATTTTTTGTACTATGCACTATATTGCTATAAGATGAATTCAGGTTATTGGGGAAGTGAAGAAGGGGTAGGATTAAATAAGCTTATGCTTCATCCTCCTCCTTTTTGGACATGTCATTGTTATTATTATTATTATTGTTGTTGTATTGATTATTGTTGCACTTTGCACATGTTTGAAAAAAATCATTCAAATCAAATCAAATCATGAGAAATCACATTGGTTGCACTTTCCTTTAAGGTTATTATGTACTCCACAAGAACAGTTAAAATTGTTCAATTTCTCAAGGTGGCACCAACCAGAACAAAGTTTGTTTTAGCCAGGACCTTTAATACTTTACTACAAACTCCTGAGAAATCCTCTGCTGTTCTGCATTAACTAAACCCACTTCAAATTCTGACCAATAAGGTAGTTGTAAGACACCATAGTAGGAGAAAATTATTCTGCCTGAATAATGCGTGAAGAAAAAGTTGAGAGAACTTACAAACTAGGGCCGCAAGACATAGAACCACTGCTCCACCACATTATTATTATTAATATAATCAGACGTGGGTAATAACAGGTCCATTATATCAAAGTTCTGCCATGTATTGGTTCAAACCTGTTCATTGAACCAGCCTGTTTTAATGAGCCAATGTCTCATCCAAGTAAATGGGATAATTAGTGGAATCACATGTGTTCACTAAATAGGTTTGAGCCAATACATAGCAGGACTTTGACTTGATGGACTTGGAATTACCCACCTCTGAATATAACCTTTATTTAACTAAAAATCTATTTTTCAAAATTGTCTTGCCCACAGTACAATTTAGAAATGCAATAAAAGTCAATACTAGAAACAAACTGATGAAAAAACAAACAAACATTGATATAAAAACATGACCATTATTTTAAAAATATACCTTGAAAGCATCTCAAAGTCAAACCCAATTTAATCATTTGGAAAAACATCCACATTTGTCACCATCCCAATGATTTAAAATGACTTTGAATGTATTCAAATGAGCAGGAGTTTAAGTAAGGTTAACGGTTTCCCAATAATCATCAATAAAATGAACAAAAAATGAAGAATAAACCAACAAAAATAATTTGTAACATAACAAAAATGGAGCAAAATTAAAGGAAAAATTATTAAATAAAAACAAAATAGAAAAAATTGCAACATTGCAATTGCAACACTTTGTTCTTTTTGTTGCCCATTTTGTTTATTTTTCTACATTGTTTTTTTTTTTTTAATTTTATCATTTTTTCCATTAATTTTGTTCCATTTGTGTCTCACTTCCGTCATGTTACTAATAATTTTGTCAGTTTATGATTAATTTTTGTTCATTATATTAATGACTTTGGCCATTTTTGTTCATTTTGTTGCTTATTTTAATTCTTTTTACTGTGCAACTGCTAAAGTCTCAGGAGTTAAAGGGTTAAAGTGAATCATGTGGAAGTAGGAAATATCTAAAAGATGTAGGACACTGGAGTTTGACATCTATGTACTAATGGGTCTTTATGGGTTAACCAGGGAACCAAAAATGTGGGAATGAAATATTATTAATGACAATCAGGTATAATAACTCCTGGTACAACTCCACCTATGACCTGGCCATCTAGATTAAAAACACATTCTGGGTCTTGTTGGGGTCACACACAAAACATGGCCGTACCTCTAGGGTTTTTACATATTCTGTTCTGCCAAAGAATGAAGCAGCATCAGCATGAGGCTGAAAATAATGGTCTTATTTAAGTGAATGGAAAGGACTCCATTAAGTTAATTGAATTTATCTATGTGCATGGAAAAGGTCATCCTTAAAAATACAGGAAGCACAGAGGTCTTCAGCAGGAGCTTCATAATAATTTTTTTTTTTTTTTTTTTTTTAATTTTGGCTGACTGAAAGTTAGCCTTCACTGAAGAATATTGGAGTATAAAGTGAGAGGCCCAGAGGGACTTCACAGGTTCATAGGTCAAGCTCATTCAAGAGTCAAGTACATTTTGTGTAATGTGAGCTCATTAATGGCAAAGTGAGTTTAACTCCAGGTCGGCGAATCATCCCCACCAACATGTACGAACACTCTGCGGGGATACATAGGGCAAACTGAGCCTCGGGGGGGCAAAAAGATGATAGAATAAGCTGTTACGACCACGCTTGTCCTTCCGCAGTGTACGGACACACATAAATCGACATCATTAAATCCACCCCCTGCTGCCTTTTCCCAAACAGGGGGAAACCCCATAGCAGCAAGCGGTAGAGAAGCTCACATCAATTAACATAGAGCCGGGCATGTGGGATGAACTGAGGGACAGACTGTATTATACACATCAAAGGGCAGTGGATGGATGATCTCCAACACGTGCGTGCTACAAAACATGTTCTGCATGTGTAGGACACATCACAGAAAGTTTTAAAAAGTGCTTGTTCTTGCTCCGTATGTGGCAAAAAATTAATAAATGAGGTAGTTTGCAATGTGGAAAGTTGCTGCATCTGGTAAATGCCAGTGAAAAAAGACATTGCCCCTATGCAGCATGGAAAAAAGACATCCTACTTTCTCTAAGACTGCAAGGAAAACCCAGTTTTCCCCAAAAATGTAAAAAATTAAATGGTTAAATATGTATACGGTCATTGACGAAAAACGTGTTAGAACATGTTCATCTCAAAGACGAGTTGGCTTAAGGTCAGCTATTTAAACACGAATTGGCTCAGTTTGATGTTATGAACGTGTCATGCATTCTCACAGCACTGTTTCCTTCAATGCTCTATGGTCATTGCATTTGCCTCTTACAAGCTGAGTGTCCATTCACTTCAATGTGATTGCATGGAACAGTTTTTTTTTGTTTTTTTTCACTCCCTCTAAAGCAGGGGTCTCAAACATGCGGCCCGGGGGCCAAATGCGGCGCGCCAAATGGTCCAATGCGGCCACTGGGATGAATTTCCTAAGTGCAAAAATACCACAGTCAAGGTTTTGGAACTGATTTTAGTTCAGGTTCATACAGACCAATATTATGTAGAGTCAAATTATAGCAGAATAACCTCCAAAAAAATGAATGACTCCATATTTTCTTCTCATTTTGATGTGAAAATAATGTACATTATGCCCCATAAATAAGGATAATTTCAAATCTCTTTCCTTGTTATAGTGCAAAAAAATAACATTAAATTAGGAAAATATTTACACTTGATAAAAACCTGAACAAATATGAACAACCTGAAATTTATAAAGAAAATTAAGCACAATTTTAACAATTTAGTGCCTTTATAGCCGATCTGATCCATAATGCATCTGTCTTGTTGGATAGTTTATCTTTAAAAAAGTAGAAAAAGGTAATAGGTTTTGTTTGCACTAAATCAAACACAAAAATGTGTTATTATTATTATTATTATTATGCAATTATTTTACTGGTCCGGCCCACTGGAGATCAAATTGGGTTGAATGTGGCCCCTGAAAGTAATGAGTTTGAGACCCCTGCTCTAAACTCAACAGTTACTGGATAATTGCCACAATTTTGTCCCCCTCCTGGACCCTCAGTGTCTCTGGGGGTGAATGGAGCTGTCAGGCTGAGGATGGACTCTGAGCGTCCACATGATGATTGGAGGACCAGTCAAAAGGTTGAATCCCATTTTGATTGACAGGTAATTCAGATATAAACACCGTTACGTGAAAAACAAAGTGTAACCCATTTGTTGGTAATTGATCAACAAAATGACTTGTTCATTTCTTACACTGTAAATAAAATAAACTCAGTATTTCCTTGTTTCAGTTTAATATCATTTCAACATTTCCTTGTTCAAGTCCCTGGAAAAGATGCCTACTTGGTGCAATAAGGTCACAGAGGATTTTCTTAAAAAGGAAAAGAGGTAGAATTTACATCTACTGAAAAATAAATTGACAACTTTTATGGTGTAAGCTGACATTGAGCTTCCTCTCTTTAAAGGACCAGCAGCCGCTACTTATTCTAAAGCAAGTAGATCCACAGTAAAGTCTCATATGACACAATGACATATGTGTAGACACTGTTAAGGCTAGTTTACCAGTTATAAATGGCTAAAATATAATAGTATTACTATGATGATAATAATATCATGAAAATAATAATTCTCTATTAACCAATAAGAACCACGTATTACCTTTTTAGCAGTTCCTAAATTAATTTTTCTATAATTTAATGATTTATCACTATTTATTACAGTCATATCCTCTGTATTTTGTATTTTTTCAATGAAAATCAGCTATTTTCTGAAAACAAAATATACTGATGATGATATTCATCAAAACTAAGGTTACAGTTAAGATTTATTATATGAAAAAGGACTTTATTCAACAAAATAAACCATTAACAAAAAATAAAACAAGCATCTCCAAATGGGTCATACATAAGTTTACATGCACTTATGTATTTAAAGTTATCTTTAAATACATAAGTTTTTCTTTATGTATCTGGTGGCAAAAATGTCAAACATTTTACACCAGTTATGTACATGTGCTGATATAATTAATTGATCAACAGTTATTAAAGATTGTACGTCAGTAGATTAATTTATTTTCTAGTGTCTGTTTGGGTCTTTATGAGTTCATCTTTCCAGTCAATCAAAAGGCATCAGGTGAGATTTGGGATTTTATTTATAGTCAGTTTTAGGTGATTAACTTCAGCTATTTATAGTATGACCTCAGAAACTAAAATATGCAGATTTTTTCTGACCATCTGTAGCAAAAGTAAAAGTCATATTAAGCTAAACAGTGACTATCTAGTTAAGTCATGGTTAAATTTTTTACTTGTTGATTCATTCCTGTGTATTCAATCTGCTGCAGTACCGTGTCTGTGAGCACTTTACATGTGGAGAAAAAGAACAAAAAGGAGGGAGAGACTCCTGCCAAACCAGATTTTTATGAACACAGTGATCTCAATAAATAATGAGTAATCTATTCTGTGGTTTTTGTGAGTCTTCCTGTCTTTGTTAGTGTTCAGGGCTTTTATTTTGTAATGTTGGCTCATATGACGGTTTTGTACTTTACTTTCTGTTACTGGTAGTAGTAATCACTTGGCCAATAGTAGTATATATAGTAGACATTACATTCACCAGCACTGTCTCCGGCGCTTTATTGTTGATTTTATCTTTCACTGTGCATTTTGAGATTTGAATTCAAATGTAAAGCGTGTTACGAATAATGTATTATTCCTACTACATGGTGTCAGATCCATAACATGTTCTCCAATATGAACGTTTATACATGTTATAAATGTCCATCTCCATCTGTGTCTCATCTTCATTTGAAATATTTGCTTTTTTTCATTTATTCTGGTGTGCAAATGTATGAAGCATTGAGCGAAAAAGTATAAAAAAAAAAAAAAAAAAAAAAGCTCTTATTTTCCATTACTTTTCACTCCTTTGTCAAACTACAATAAAAGTACAGTGCTTCCCTGTAATGCGAGGCCTATTAACACACTTGTGAGAGAACAGTAGCTCAGCAGATTTACAGATTTACTACAGAAACAAGGCCTGGGTGATAAATCAAATTAATCACAGCCCAATGATTGATCAGGAGGGAAAAACACTAGTAGCAAAGTGTTTACACATGTAGACACTTTATCTGTGTTCACTGGGGTCCTAATTGAACAACGGGAGTCTTGAAATCTGTTGTAGTCACTCTTGTGCTGTTACACTCCGATTACATGCTGAGCTATTGGGTTTTTGCACTTTACTGCCTTTAGTGATCAGACAACAATAACAGCAATTAAATGACAGCCAACATGAATACTGTCTGTTGTTTGCAAAGGCTTACCAACCATGAAATGAGTCATCAGAGCTATCAGTGTTTAAGAAAACCATGGTATCATTCAGTGTCACTAATAAAATGCCAATAAATTTGATTCTGCCTCGATGAGTATTGACCTCTGTGATATTCTGTAGCAAGAGAGGATGGATCTGCTGTACAACATGTGTAACCGATGTATTGGCTCCATCGTGGAGATATAAACACAGCAAAAAAAGATACTGCGAATCTTGTTTTTTTTTTTTTTTTCCAGCCAAAGCAACATATTCTTGGAAGGATATCAAAGGGGAACTTTACACTGCAGAGCTTTGTGCTGCAGGGAATTGTTACAGCACTGCGTAGGCCATCAGGGTGTATCCCAGCAGGGACCCAAGTCTGGACGGCAGGTTATTTATTATGCAGCAAAAACCTCAGGGAAGCAGTGCTTAACTTCCTCTCCTTTATACTCAATACTTCCTGTACTCGTCTCTCTGCAAAGATACACAGCGACCTTAAAACAAGACCAGAGCTAGCTCACCTTTGTGCTACTTTTAAGTTTTTCAAATATTTTCAGTATTTATGCTGGTAAAGTTTCCTTGTTGCCAAACCATATCTTTTATAATAAATAAATAAATCTATATTTAAGTTGTCACTGTAGAAAGGAGGTAGGGAAAAGGTCAGTGAGGTTCACAACAGTAGGAGATGTAGAGGAATTAGTAGCGTATGTTAAAGTTTCACTTTTCCTTGTCTCATTATGAGGTACACATGTCATAGAGCGCCTCCTCCTCCCTCCCTGTTGTAAAAGTAGGCCACACAAATTACACATCACGGCACCAAGAGATAAATTCCACAGGAAACACTGATTTTATTTAGTATGTAAGACAGATGAAGATCAACATGAAGCCAAATCAGCCAGTTTTGTTTGTTTGAAACTAAAAAGCTTTAATATCTAACGTTTCCACAAGGGCTAGGTCTTATAGGTGTTATATATTTGATTACTTAAATGGGCAACCTTGAAATATTATAAATTGACCATTAAATTATTGAGAATAAAGAGCTCTGAAATGTTGCCAATGTTGCAGCTGTACTGGATTGTAGCGATATAAACTAAATTGGTTCTTGCCAATGATGAGGGGAATTTCTTTGACCACTAGGGGGAGTAGGGAGTCATTCTGCTCATCTCCTATGGTAACAAAAACTAACACCATGGGGTCTTTGACCAAAGCATCCCCCTCTGTGGAGTTGAAGAATGAGAACAAAATGCAGACAAAAAAATAAAAAACAAAAAATCTATTTACCTATTTTCCTATCTGCTCATTTGTTGTTTTTTTCATTCTGTTTTTTTTTGTATACATGTATATGTTTAGTATTATTATTATTATTATTATTATTGTTATTATTTTTATTATTATCATTTTTGTACAATGCACTCTATTGCTATAAGATGAATTCAGGTTAATGGGGAAGTGAAGAAGGGGTAAGATTATATAAGCTTGTGCTTCATCCTACTCCTTTTCGGACATGTCATTGTATATTATTATTATTATTATTATTATTGTTGTTGTATTGATTATTGTTGCATTCTGCACATGTTCGAAATAAAGCATTCAAAATCATAATCAAAATCAAAGCTTTTCTAGTCAAAGAAAGTGATAAAAACTAGAAGCACTATTGCTGTTTTCACCACAGGACACAGAATGGAGTTTGATGATGAAAACAGTGTTTCTTTTACATGGGTGTGATTATGAGGTATAGAGTTATTATAGTGTGTACAGTTACCGCTACAAGTTTGTTGTTTGTTGATGGACATTTAAGATCAAACTATGACAGTTCGGACTTTGTTTGCAAATAGCTACTGACAACACAAACTGTCTAGAAAACAGATATGACTCGTAGTTTTATTACTTCCACCAAGGAGGTTAATGTTTTTGCCAGTGTTCGTTGGTTTGGATGTGTGTTTTGTGTACAAGATAACTCAAAAACTCATGGACGGATATTGATGAAATTTTCAGGGTAGGTTGGTAATGGGGAGATCTGGAAATGATTAGATTTTGGTGGTGATCCAAATGGGGGGTCCTACCTTGCCGGAGGTCTACGCTCTCAGAGTGCTTTTCTTGTTATGGCTAAAAACAGAGCTCAGCTAACAGAGCTAAAATGTAAACTATCAGCTGATACAACATGGCGTTATTCTGACCAACTGTCAAAGCAAGTAGTTGATTTTTAGTTAGAAGAAGAAAGCTGGGTGGCGGCATAATACAAATGTGTTCAAACAACAATCTTTAGACTTTATTCAGTGAATGACACAGTCTGTGGATACATGGCATCAATTCATTGGTAGTTTTCATCGTCACTAGTGTAATATGGTATCAGACCTCACCCGTTGTTGAGAGATTGAAGTCTCGATGCTGCTTATAGTGCCTTTAATACTTCCGATAAGACCATTTTTTTTAAGACCATGTCAGTGGCATTACATTATTACTAACATTATTGTTTACTGATCCAATAGTTTCATTAAAGTGAAATGAACATATGGCAATAAATGTAATGTGACTAAAATAGGAATGGACTGCCTCATCTGTGAGCATAATATGTCTGAGTCACATTACGGTCTCTTTGTAAATAGAGAACAACCTCCACAATCCCATGCTGCGTCACATCAGCAGTAAAAAAAAAAGTCACTTATGATTGTTTTGTTTGAGCAACCCCTGGCAACAGAAATTATATACTGTGCAAAGAAAAAAAGTAATGTGATGGTAAAAAGTCTTTTTCGTGTTCACACAGTAATCATGTCAGTTAGTCATGTAACACTTGCTGATAAACAAAGTAGAGCCTCATAGAACAACAAAACTGATGCTTAAACTACATACACCCATAGGAGTCCTTAAGTTTCCTGTACTGAAAAAGGTGTGGACATGCACTGTATCATTTTCCATCATGGGTGTAGGTTTGTATATAGATGGTCGTGACATTTCACAACCAATGTTTGGGGATTACAAAATAGTCCCTACCAATATTTTGTCATTTTAATTTAATATAGGAAAAATCTACATTCATTGAACATTGTGAAATACTATTTCAATATATGACACATATGGTAGCATTAATAAAAACTATTTTACATTTGTTCTCGTTTTGTTTTTGCCACGTTCTAATATTGATTCGATGATATGACGACCCATATGCGCTGTTTTTATTGGCTGTGACAGAGGGATTTTTTGTGGGGCACTGCTGACCTGGTGTCAGTCAGGTAACCCCACACATGCGAGTCAGAAGAACAACAGACCTGCATGTGCCGGAAACACACAATTGTCTAAATTTCAATGCTCTAAGCTCCAGAGACAATGCAAAATTGGAAAAACGTTTCCAATTTTGCACATTGGAAAAAGTAAATTGTTGTTCTTTAAGTACTCTGCTGATTTATTTTTTATTTTTGGGGGGGTGGGGGGTAGTAGCAACAATGTCCCTCCCAAAGTTTAGTCCAAACCTACGCCCTTGTTTTCCCTGTTGTGTAAACTAACTCAATTAAATAAATGTATCGGTAAACTAGTCTTTATGATAATAATGTTTTGCTAAAGCACCAGTGATATGGTATAAAATAGATGCAGTGCTTCAAAAGTACTAATGCGGTATCAAAGCAACGTTCAGTGTTTAGATCTCGACTAAAGAAAGCAAAGATTACTCAGACAACTCTGTCGGCCACAAGTAGGGAATTGTTTAGCTCTGTTCATCTAGCCTTTTAAGTAAATCTGAAATCAAGAATGTGAGGCAATTAAAGGGAATTTGGAATGTGTGTGAGCTGATAGTGCTGAATTATTGATCTGTGTGGCTGTCAGGCAGCAGTCTGTGTTTGAGCTGTGAGGTGGAGAGGATCACAGGCCTGCCTAACTTAGTTCAGTTGTTAGCACTGCCAGTCATCCTCATAGCGCACATTCGTCTCCATTCAATATGCTGTCACCGTTCTATCCTTTTTCACGTAGCGTATCCCTGAGCTCATTACCCTGCCAGCACACACACACACACACACACACACTCTCACGAAGACCCCACCATGGTGCAGTGATGCATTAAAAAAAAAAAAAGCATACTTTTGTTTCATTATTAATTTGCTTATTTATTCATAGCATCAATAAAACATGCCGATGGGTTGGGAGACTGGCGAAGCGATACAAAATCAAATGAGGATCAACAAACAGGGTTTGAAAGAGATCACACCTCACACAAATTGCCTGGTGTTTTGTTCACGCCACCTGGGTTAGCATAGCAGGAGATCATGATAAGCAAAGCGAATCAGAGAATATCTTTTTATATGGTGATTTGACTCATTGGCAGCAGTCACAGGCTGAATGGTAAGACCATGGATAGAAATGATTCTGCCTTCCAGAGGAAAAGCAGAACTACAGCTTGCGATGGAGGATGGAGGACTGATCTGAATTACATTGGATTTGTCTTTATTAAAACTAATCAACTAGTGATGGAGTGCGGAAAACTGAACTACAGTCCCATCGTGAGATTCAGATTTATCCATTATAAATTAAAGCAGCATGATGCTACACAGCTAATTATAGAAATGTTATAAGTACAGCCATTTTATATATTTCACAGATTAACAAATGTATCTTTTAAATATTATAATTGACATTGTCTCTACGTCAGTGCATCCAAAACACAGTTTAACTCTATCGTTGACCCCAATTAAGAAAACACATTCAGGAGCCTCGATGCATATTAGTATCATTTATCTTCCACATATACATTAACCTTATGCAGTTAAGTCTCTCCCGTCCTAAGTGATGTGTGCCACAAAGATATTTTAACCATATATTCCTGCCAATCTATCATTACTGAAAAACCGTCTTCGTTATTGTTCCTTGTTTAAATGAATATTTGTAGCGTCGCCTGCTGACAAAGCCAACACAAAAATAGCAACAGTAGGGTTTACATAATCTCCTTGTTGTTCTGTTTTTGCCCACACACAAAAATTCCATTATATTATTTGCTAAATCCTCTGCTAGTCCAACACTATGGAAGCTGGCGCCTGTTCTGTCTGAAAAATGCAACAAATTGACTGACCTGAATGACCGCATCTGTCGATTTTGTTAACGACGGTTACTTTTAGACACTGGAAAAGACTGTGAAACAGGTTACAAAACTAATATTAATGTTATGATCAACATTATGGTGAGGTCCACACTTTACTATTACATGAATTATTATTCCACAGGTCCATTTATGAATGTGTGTCAATAAGATAGTCTTGCACCATTTTATCTTATCTTATCCCCACCCCCTTGCAAACAATTTAACTAATTTTCCCTATCACTTGTCATTACGAAAACGCATTTATTTATTTATTTATTTTTGGTGACTGCGACGTATATTAATCAAACCTTGAAGAAATGTATTCTGGACCATCTCACACCTTTCCTGAAAATTTCACGACAATTGGTATAGTAGTTTTTGTGTAAAGTTGCTGACAAAGAGACAAAAAAAATAAAAAAAAACAAAACAAAACAAAAAAAACTATACCACTCTCACCTTTTTTTGTATTGAGCCACAACTTTTACTTGTGGCAAGAGGATCAATGGAACCACAAAATGTTCATTATGAGCTTTTAAAAATCTTATAAAGCCTGAGTGGTCATTGGTGGAAATAAGGGTCCATGTTTGCACTGGCTGCTATTCCAGGTCTGGGATCCAGTTCTATGACTACATCCATGGTCATAAAGAAGCAGGTATCTTATTATGGTAGGTAGCTCATCCTGTTTTCTAGGGAAACGCTGGCTGTCAAAGTGATGACACTCATAGTGCAGTTGGACAAAACAATAGAGTCAGTGATAATTGCATTGTTACTGCAGTTATTATGGAAATACTGATTATGACGCTTTAAACCCACCCGCATTCAAATCACGACTGGATATCCATGCATCAAGAGTGGAAGCCTCATCTGTAACTTACAGAGAACGACATCCAGCAGTGGCCTTTAGACGTCCATGCAGCCCTGGGTCGCTGTGCAGTAAGACTCACACTCTGTCACACACTAACAAACTCACAGGCAGATACAGTAGATCATCTTTATCTCCCTCTGCCAACCACCCACCCACACTCACACTTGCAAATTAACACTCTTGTGCTGTTTATCATCTGATTCAATTAAAGCGGCAGAGGCGAAGAGATCAGAGCCCATGGGACGGAATTTTAAACGGCCACAAAACAAATGAGCTGGAGTTCAGCCGCTGACATTTAAATGAGAGTAATGAGGCTGCTTGTCATCGCCACTCCTCTGCCCGCTGCGCTGTTCCAGCCACTGCACTTCTTCTTTTTTTTTTTGCGTTTTGTTTTTTTTTTCTTTCTGCATTTTCCGTCTGTTTCAACTCTGTCTCTTAAACTTTCATTTTCTACATCCCATCACTCTCCTCTGCCTCACCTTCCCGCCCCTGCCACGGTGTTTATTCTCCTTTCATCGGGCCGTTCATCATCTCTCAATCCTGGAAGAGGAAATGTTGCGCTCTCCGTCTGGTTTGCAGATCTCACACGAAGCCTTTTGGAGCCCGGAGTTTAGAACAACTCCCCAAACACATGAATCACAGACTCTTATTTGTTGTGCAGTTGGAAAGAACAGACTGCAACGACAGGTCATTTTGGATTATAACACAGATGGGGCCAATAAAGCCAATGGACTTTAAATCCAGACGTGCATTTTTGTGAGCCTGTATCATAAAACCATACAACCGTCGCAAACAAACAAAATTAACAACTCTATCAAAAGCTTTGAGTGATAAAAGCCAACTTTCAAGATGTTAAAAGTACAACGTAAAGATGTAAAACTTCAGCTGACTTTGAAAATGTTCTCCACAAGTCCCATTTGGTTAATTAAAACCATTAGATACATAGTTATATCCACTTTCCTCCATTATAATAGTTATCCATCTACAATGGGTTTCTTCGCTAATGGCTGCTGGAAGGACATTACTAGCTTTTCCACCACCTCACAGGTCACAACTAGCCACCAAGAAGAGTGGAAAAGGTCAAACACATGTTTTTTTCAGCAGACATTCAGCTCTCACCTTAAGCCTGCATTTTGTAAGAACTGGCTAGCCGAGCATCATGGGACCTCATTAGCGGTGTTGGGTGGTCGCGGTGGTTGCTTCTGTGGTGCGGTACATTTTATATTGTATAAGATTAGCCTTTTAAATGAAAATGTGAAATCAGTCACTAACAAAATAAGATATTCAGAGGGAGAAAAAAACAACACAAACAATAAAGAGCATTGGAAATTGACTTTTCTACAGATGCACCCTATGCATGAAGAGTTCTGTCACTCTGCTGACACTGGTTAATTGTATTGTGGCTCTGGCTAACTGTTCAGCTTCACTGCTCTGCAAAAAGATTGAAAATTCCACACGGTATATATACAATACATGTACTGTACAGTGAATGGGAGTAGTTCTAAAAAGCACTGAAAAACCATGTCATATATGGAAGTGTAAAAAGATGACTTTAATGAGCTTAACATTTAATTGTTGCCAAGGAAGGAAGGAAGGAAGGGAGGGAGGGAGGGAGGGAGGGAGGGAGGGAGGGAGGGAGGGAGGGAGGGAGGGAGGGAGGGAGGGAGGGAGGGAGGGAGGGAGGGAGGGAGGGAGGGAGGAAGGAAGGAAGGAAGGAAGGAAGGAAGGAAGGAAGGAAGGAAGGAAGGAAGGAAGGAAGGAAGGAAGGAAGGAAGGAAGGAAGGAAGGAAAGAAAGAAAGAAAGAAAGAAAGAAAGAAAGAAAGAAAGAAAGAAAGAAAGAAAGAAAGAAAGAAAGAAAGAAAGAAAGAAAGAAAGAAAGAAAGAAAGAAAGAAAGAAAGAAAGAAAGAAAGAAAGAAAGAAAGAAAGAAAGAAAGAAAGAAAGAAAGAAAGAAAGAGAAAGAAAGAAAGAAAGAAAGAAAATTAGACAGGCTGTCACTTTGTTGAGTTGCATTCATTATTTCTTTACTATTAAGAGTAAATTTCCATAATGGAAAAATAAAATGTGACAAAGCTTGGCTTTAGCTCACATAACAGCTCAGCTGACCACTCACTCTGATGTTGTGCTACATGAGGTTGTGATGCAATGTGTAAAATTAGATGTGCTCTGATAAGCTCTGACTGTGTTTATAACAAGGGTCATTTGTTACAGTTTATAGTTCTGTATTAACATGACGTTCAAACAATGATTTGTTTGTTTGTCTGTTGGCAAAAAACTCAAGTTACAAAAGGATTTTATTGAACTTTTCAAGAAATCTCGATACTGGCACAAGTTACATATGTTTACTTAAAAAGACCAACTTAAATATTAATTTCATAATACAACTGAAGCCATTCAAGATTCAGATTACTGTATTCTTTACTTTTTAAGGACCAAAAGCCATACTTTTGACCCAATATTTATAACTTTTTTATGAGCCCTCTGCAATATATGTCATTCTGAAGCAATTTATTACATTAAAGTTTCAGATGTTGATTTTGTCTGCCCTCTTTGCAGATCCTTTATTTTTAGACCATGGTATTCTAGTTCAGAATAACCTCAATAACCTCTAAAAGATGACGGTCTATCCCACTGAGATATTAACAGTGTGTGTGAATTCCACAGTCAACTGGGACAGTGAAGAGTCAAAAGTAATGATGTTTGTGTGGTTTACTTTATGGCAGTGAATTCAACAGGAAATGACATATATGAAGCCATGGCAATATGTGACTCAGAGTCCTGCATGGTTCTGATTTTGACATACCGCAAGCGCCCGTACGCGTCATGTTTTAAACTCGTATCCGACCCGTTTTCCGACGAAAAAAAAAAATCCGCACCCGAAACGACCCGCTATAAATGAACCCGATATCCAACCCAAACCCGAAAGAAAATGTCAGATAGCCAAACGTAAATACAAACATTTATGGCCACGAATATACTGAACAGTGACATATCCAAGGCAGAGCCAAATAAAAATGTTGTTAGCCTACGGCTCTTTTTAGCCTATGAACCGCAAATTAGACCCGCGATCACCCACGTCCGACCCAAACCGAACCCGTATCCGACACAGCACAACATTTTTCACCCGTTTCGTGAAAATTTGCGGTTCACCCACGGGTCACCCACGGGTACCCGAACCCGTGCAGAACTCTGATGTGACTGTAGATCCCACTGTGTGAAACTGAAAGTGTAACGGTCAGATTTATGTGATTTTCCTCATGGATAGAGACACAGATGAAGGGGAGTTGTTTGTGTAGATATGAATGCTATGAAACTTGGGGACCATCAATGGCAGAAGGTCATAAACTTTATCTGTTTAGCAAATCCACTGGACATATTGGTCTGTCGGTACACTCTTAACATGTTTCCATAGAAATCAGTCGAATGGTGCAAAAGGTGTGAAGGACATATGAAGAGTATGTGAATAAATAAGTAAACGGATTGAATGTGAATCAGTAAGAAGAACATTCATTCATTTTCTGAATCTGCTTTATCCTCGTCAGGGTCATGGGGCCGCTATTGGTGAAGGCTGGGCTCACACATATCACCAATTCATGGCAGGGCTAATTTAAATTAATATGTAATTAGTGCATGGCGTTGGATGGTGGGAAGAGCAAAGTCATGGAAGACAAGAGGAGAACATGCAAACTCCACACAGAAAGGTCCCACCCCCCGACATGAAGAACATATGAAAGTGAAGAGTGAAATTCTGAAATGAATATTACATCAACTTTAATATGAAATATGAGTGTGAAATGTCTTTATCATCAATTTTTAGCACACTGGCCATTAAGTACCTTCATCATCTTTATGATGAGAGCACCAACCGCTCCGCCACCGTGCCACCGTACAAATCCCTTTCTGTCCGTTGTGTCCTTGGTCAAGACACTTTACCCTCCTTACGTCTAGTGTCACTCACACTGGTGTATGAATGTACTGTACAGTGGTGGTCTGAGGGACTGTAGGCATGAATTGGCAGCCACAGTTCTGTCAGTCTGCCCCAAAGCTGTGGCTACAAATGTAGTTTACCACCACCAGAGGGAGAATGTGAGAGTGAATGAATAATGGATGGATAATGTAAATGTGCTATAGAAATATATCCATTATTATTGTCAATCAGACAATGAATTGGTAGTGACACCCCTGTTGTATCAGTATCACTATCTCCTCTCCTTAGCTTCACCTGTAATATAAGTCAACACTGTCATCTAGATTCAAAAGCCAACGTCGACGGCTAAAGAACTCACCCCAGTGAACATGAACAACACTGAACATGAAGGAGATTGGACAATTTACAGAAAGTCACTCAGACAATTATGAGTAATAGCATCGACTCCTGCAGAACACTAAACACACTTTAGATGTTAAGCCACATATTGATCCATTGCTTAATGTTTGGAGGCAGTTTCTCCATTCATTGAAACAGGTGAGTCATCAACCCACAAGACATGCAAAAGCTATCGTATTCATTTCATGTCAGCTTCTTCCTTCTTCTCCCTAAGCCTTATTTCTCCTTTGGTGGGTACAGATCTTCTCTTAAATCAGTTAAAAAAAAAATCTGTTGTTATTATTCTTATTCTGTTTGATGTATTCAATTTGTGTTATTCAGAATACTTGACAAATTATTACTGAGATGCCTGAAGTCTGCCACATCTACCATCGTTAGGGCAGTTTTATTCTTTGTTTCAGTGTCATTTTATAAAATCAGAATACAAAGGTAGAAGACACTTAATGATCTTTGATGCCTGATCTCGACTAATAATCTAGTGAACCTTAAAAAGATAAGGAATTATGCTTTCCTCTGTACATGTGTTGGATATGTATTGTATTGGATATAACTCAGCAACCATAGAAATGCATTATAGTCATCAAGACTGAAGGCAAATGCTTCCTAATCCACATAAATTAATGTCACAATGAAGGCTAAGACCACAATACTCCTGAACTATGCACGTATCAGTTCCTCCAGGATTTCGTGGGCCTTTTTTGAGATCGTTTCGTCCTAAATTATCTAATGTTGCATGAGCTTTTCCGAAAAATTGCGATGAAAGTTGTGGTGCTTTTTAGGCTTTTGTTGCGGGGGGGGAGTGAAAGTTACGATAAATAGTTGCGATTTTCACCCTCTTTTAAATACAAATTAAGTAATATTTCAAATATTTAGTTACTGGAAAATTACTTCAAAGTCATTGTGATATAGTCCTCAAAACTACCTTTTACCGAGATGGTAAATCAACGATTACGAGTATTACAAATATGCAAGTGGTTCAAAGGTTAAAGTTCATATGACCTCACAACACTACATGAAGTTATAAAACATAATATAAATGTCTCAGCCAGTTAAAAAAATCATTATTACTAGTACTGTGTAGTAGAGGCTGTAAATCTGAAAAAAATTAAAAAAAGAAAAAAAAAAGAAAAAAAAGACACTCAGATATTAAGAGAAACTTTCAAATATGGTAAATAAAATATTACCTGGATGACAAAAATGCAGCAGAAAAACTACTCTTCCAAATGCACATAACAAAAAGCTTTTGTTTTTATTCATATTATCTCCATGAAGCTCACTTCATGGAGATAATATGAATGTATCTAGTGTTGTGAATGTGTTAAAATGTGACAAAACATTAAGTTAGCAGCCTTGAAAATGTTTTCATACAGTTTTCGGGTCTTTGATTCGAAAATAAAATGCATGATGTCCAGCTGAGTGGACATTTTTATAACACCATGAATAATAGCTCCTTTAAAAAAAAATCAATCTCATTGTTTGTTTTTTTCATGCCTAAAGAGGAACACAAACACTGAGGATTTTTTTTTTATTTATTTTTTTATGCATGAAACAGTTACGGGACATGAAATTTTTTTTTCATGAAATATATACATAATATTTCGCTTTTATTCTTATAATCCCTGTATTGAAAGAGAAATTCGGTTCTCAGGTAAATCACTGCTCATCAATTAATCTTTAAACGATCAATAACGTCATCCAATTATTGATTTTTAGTTGGCTTTTATTGTACTTAAAGCATTTTTAAGTGCCATGAAACTCTTTATACAAATAAAACGTATTATTAATTATTATTATTATTGGCTTAATCAATAATTTGCATCCCTAATTCACATGTGTGTCCTGCGTCTTTTCCACAGTTGTTATAAATAGACGTCTGCACAGCAGTGTCCCAGGATGCATCTCAAATTGAGACACCCTTCAAGACGGTACAACAAGGTCGCCCACCATTGAGGAGTCACAGAGGCTCATGACTTTTTATAACTTCACCTCCTATCCCCTGGTCACATGACAGTCCTTGTCGTGCCGTTAGCTCCATCCAGTGACAGAGAAAAACATAAATTACACACAAACACTACATCAGACATAACAGGGATACACAGTACTGTATGTTTTAGTTGTGTTTGTCAGTATTTATAGAGAAAGGCGCTTTTTATTTGGCACAAACAATATAAACCAGTGCAGCGTGAAGGCAACAAAACAAGACCAATGACAAAGCTGGAATCAGATCAATCAGAAGGAGAAAAAAAGTCTTACATCAACCGAACGAGACCTTGTTGGATCAGCGTGGATCCCGCAGAACGACGGAAAGAGAGAGAGAGAGAAGGTGAAGAAAAGACGAGGAGCAGCAGCTGTGGGAGAGGCGTAGATGTGGCAGCAGAGCCCAGCACCTCGGCTTGTCCCATTGATTTCAGCTCAGAGACAAATTGGACCATTTTTCACACCGTCCCACAGCAGTTCCACTTGGCTTTTTATTTATTCCCCCCGTTCAGCAGATCCGCCTTCGCCACATGTGTCCAGTCATAGACACATGCGCACACCTACTCTTGTCTGGTAAATATGAACGTATAAAAACCTGACTTTAATATATTTGTACGGCTGTTTAAAGAACTCACTTTTTATATTTCCTTAGGGAGATTTTCTTCATTTCTCTTCCCATGTGAGGATGTTCAATAATTTCTGCCCCTGGTCAGTTTTCCATGAGGTAATTTAAAAGTAGAGATACTAATAATACTGAAATGTCTCTTAGCTCCTTCTTCATATTAAAAAAAAAAACAACATTATTAGAAAAATAAATTGAAAATGTAGATGGATTATACAAAATATCCCCATCTTATTTATTTGTAATCAGCAAAAAACATGTATTGAATATTACAGGTATCTGAGGCAATTTAAGTATGAAATAATAACAATAAAAATTACAATTGAATCTTCCTCTTTAAATCATAGCAGGGTGGGATTTGAAGATACGGAGCAAAGACTGTCATACAAATGATTTGAGGGAAGCCATTAGTATTCCCTGCGAGGCTGGAGCTGCTTCTCGTTACCTTTTCAACGTACAAGATGCAGGTTGGAAACTTTTGCCTGTTCAGTTTGGAAAAAGTTTCAGTAAAATCAACCATGCAACACTTGAGTGACAGCTGTGAAATGTACACCTCAACTAGTTTATAGCATCTTGGTTTAGTTTTAGATGTATGTGCAATTATATCCAGTATATAGCCCGCAGCAAGGTGCAAACTATTTTTTTTTTCTCTCGTTGCTATAAAGAATGATCTCATCTTATCTTATGAGTTGAGAAATACCAAAGCTGACCTGAAAAAAACAAACAAAAAAAAACTGTACGTTCAGGTTTAACAAGGTTTTTTGTTTGTGATCCAGTGTAACCAAGTTAGAAGTTATCAGAGAAGGTGCGACGTACTCAGGTTTAAGCATAAAGTCATATATAAGAGGTTGGAGGAAGAGTTAAAACACGAAGGAAAAAGCACATGTCTTTTTATGTATTTATTTTAGTAATAAGTATTCAGCATTTATTTCATATTACTATTTATATTCTTACTTATTACAAACTATTTGTCGCTTATTGCAGTTAAGGAAAAACATATTATACCTTAAAGAGTCTTCATAAACAAAGGTTATGCAATCAAATACTAACTCCTGTCTGTATCATGTGACTTAAAACAGACGGAAAATAAACATGGCATACCTAAAAAGCACTGTTTTTTTGTCAGTACAATGCCATAGATTGATATTGGCACTAATGTTAATGAATGCCATTAAGACATAAAGTGGTTTTGATTATTATAAAAACAAAAACATGGAAAATGGATAGATAATAGCTCTGGAATTAAACTCTTATGAGCCATTTTTATTGCCATTATATTTGTCCTTTTAGTTTTACCAAGCATTAAAATGACCAAGAAATGTAAGAAAAACAAATCAAAAATAATTCATGTAATTTTTTTTTTTTTTAAGCGACTGTATCTTAACGTCAATTTTAGCTACTTTTCCGGAGATGTTTTGTTATTGTACGAAAAGGACAATATTATATCCTGTGATTTTGACTAAAACCACTTTTCTCCTGATACATTCAAATGTAATGTTGTAGCATCCTGCACTCAACAATGACCTAACAACCCTGGTAATATTTTACATTTTAATTCCTTTTTTTTTTGTTCGATTTTTGATTTAATATATTGAAATGATATTTTTTGCTTGTACTTTTAAAAGATCTTCTTTGAACGTATTGACACAAATTAAATACCATACATATACAGTAGAGTAAAAGTACAATATATATTCCCAAGAAATAGAATATATTGCAAACTATTATAGAATAATATTGGAGGATTATTGATTAGGTTGCATGTTACTAGTCCTAACACACACACACACTCCAGCACATCCATGAGATGATGAGAACAGGGTGAACTCTCAGTTTTCATCAGTACCTTGGCCAGGGGCTCTGACAGAAGAATTAATTACATGAAAATTAATGATATGCACCTGATTTTAACGATAATGGAAACCAGAGGAAAGTGTGTGAAGAAAACAGCTAAACTCAACACAAAAAAGCTCTGGTAGGAAGACGAATCAACCCTAGAACCTTCCATGTCTTGTACTTCCTTGTGTATATTGTTCTTACAGTGAAGTAAGCTTTATTCTTACTGTCTTTTGCTGTTGTAACCATGGAAATGTACCCACTGTGGGACTAAAAAAAGGATTATCTGATGTTATCTAACCACTATGCCACTCAACTGCTACTTGTTAAATGTATGTACCTTTAGTGCAGGGGTGTCTAAATCCAATCCTCGAGGGCCAGTAATGTACATGTTTTAGATATTTCCCTCTTCCACATGATTCAGTTTTACAGTTTAACTCCTGAAATTTTAGCAGTTCCACATTAAAAAGAATTAAAATAAGCAACAAAATTGAGAAAAAAACGGCCAAAGTCATCAATAAAATTTAACCAAAATAATAAACTGACAAAATAATTTGCAACATGAAGAAAGTAAGCAAAAATTAAAGAAAAAATAATAAAATAAAAAGTGGAATGTAGAAAAATAAACAATGAGCAACAAAATGAACAAAAACTTTGTCTTTATTATTATTATTATTATTTTGTCAGTTTATTCATTTTTGTTCATTTTCTTGCCTATTTTAATTCTTTTTACTGTGGAACTGCTAAAGTCTCAGGGGTTAAATGGTTAAACTAAATAATATGGAAAAGGGATATATCTAAAACATGTACGACACCAGCCCTGGAGGACAGTATTTGGACACCCCTGCTTTAGTGTCTTCAGTATTTTCACCTTCTTTTTAGAGACCTCCTTTGTGCAGTGCATGAAATGATGACCAACTGCCTTTTACATCAATTATTTCAATCTGTTGATAAGATTAGTGGTTTTAAAGCTCATTTATTCATTCTCTCAGCGTGGTTCATCCTCACTAGGATCACGGGGGTCACTTGGAGCCTGTCCCAGCCACATAAGGGCAAAGGTCAGGTACACCCTGGACTAGATGCCAGTTCATTGCAGGGCCAACACTGTACACATAAAGACAAACAATCACTCTCTCATTCACACCTATGGGCAATTTAGATTAACTGATTAACCTTTGCAGCGCATGTGTTTGGATGGTGCAAACTCCACACAGGTTTTAAAGTTATTAAAATATTTTAAATCAGCAGATGATTTTGGTCACCAGTGGATATTTGGGACTAAAGTGTGGGAAATAAGTGCAGAAAAAAAAAGGAGAAAAATGTCTCTTTTTTTTTTTTTTACCTGGTTATTGGACAGTGTCAATGTGAAGAGAAACAAAAAGTGAAGGAAAACATCAGAAATTGGAGTGGCATGTGTCCAGTGTGAGTTCGGCCTCATGAAGACGGTGCAGATTTTCAGCTCTGACAGCTCCCAAGTATCTCAGTGGCTTTGACTTTACCTGCTGTTTTTCACATCCATGACAACCCTCAGAAGGAAAGAAGGCTTCTACACTCTCTCCTTCATGTGTCGTCCTTTCAAAGACACTACCGCTGCTGTTTTCTGCGTCTTCCTCCCTCGACCTGCCATCTGTATCAATCTCTCTCTTCACTCATCCTGACAGGTCGCCTCCTCGCTGCTCTGAACCGCCTCCTCATTTCACAGTCTACCATGGGAGGTGGCTGCACATCATACCTCTACATCCCTCCATTTCCTTGCCTCCTCCCCTTCATCTGTCTGCCTCATCTCCTCACTGCCTCACCCTGTAGTTCTGACTTTAAAGGCCTGGATGTGATGGGAAGACTTAGCACAAGTCTAAGCCGAAGTGACAGTTTGGTGTCACAGCCAGGCGTGAAGTCCGTTTGAGAAATGTCAAACCGCTGCATGCGAAGGTGGTTACCGGTGGGCTGAGTGCGAACATAATGGATGACTGGCTTCAGGCGGCGTCTGCAAGCTGTCGAGCTGTCCGGCTCAAATGCTGACCTGTGTGTGGGCCTGAATTAGATTCAAAAGTTCAGCCGCTCTCACATCCAGGTGGTTTACGACTGTTATTGTGAGTTTTGCTTAGATTTATATAGCACTTTTCAAGGCACCCAAAGCGCTTCACATTAGTGTTCCATTATTCATTCACTCTCACATGCTCCCTCTGGTGGTGGTAAACTACATATGTAGTTACAGTTGCCCTGGGTCAGACTGACAGAAGTGTGGCTACCATTTCGCACCTATGACCACCACCGAACAATTCATACTCATTCATACACCAGTGTGAGTGACACTGGAGGCAAGGAGAGTGAAGTGTCTTGCCCAAGGACACAACAGACTGACGAGGACAGAGCGAGATGTTTATACATGAGGCGCAAAGTAATGATGCGTCCGTTGTCCTGTTCATATCTGAGAGCAAAAGAGGGGTTTGCTGTCAGATCCATCACCCTTTTAAAGTATCAGTGAAGCTTCTTCATAAAGCCAGCGTGTGAGAAAATTACAATAAATATAAATGTTCATGCATAAATGTACTTTTTGGAGTTTAAAGGTGACTGTAAAAGTGATCACACTGAAGCATGGAGGCATGCAGAGGTGACGTTGCAGGGGAAGGGAAAACCCATACCACAATGCAAGCTTCCAATAAGGAACCGACACCCAACAACCCTTCAGATAACATCTTGAAGAAGGAGGGGTTGATGGGAAGGTGCCTTCTTTGGTCGTGGATGCTCCAAGACTCAGACTGGACTTTTCTGACGAGTGACTAAATAATCTTAAAAGTAATCTTATGCGGAAATATTTTGTAATACTGTAACTGATTGTAAACTATGATTGTGATATTAAATTAATGAAAAGACAATGACAAAACTCAAAGAGGTATAGCTTAACCAACTGCTATCAGACCTAAATATAACAGAGTTAAATATGCTTACTTAATTATCTGAAAAGTATTGGTTAATTATAAAGTATTGATATATATTATTTATTTCCAATACACCAGGTTCACCTCCTAATGGTTTTACAGAGGTGGAAAAAGTACTAAAATATTCTACTTAAGTAAAAGCACCTCTTATTAAATAATGCTTTTCAACTTTGGAGTCGGGATCCCACATGGAGTCACCTGAAATTTCTAGTAATTGATAAAAAATAAGTACTAATAAAAAAATATATATATGGTGAGTTGAGAGACAAATACAAGAGATGACGTCCTTAAGTTCCTACTGTACCTCCCATCAGTGTGTGACAGTGAACCAAGAGGATTATAATAAAATTAATGCCTCTTTTACTTTCATACACATTAAGAAACATTTCCTGAAGATATCAGTATTTAAGCCTCAAAGCAAATATCAAATGTGAGACCCACAGAAGAGGGAGACTATTAAGACAAATGACAAATGGGAGGTATGATAACCTATCAAGATTTCACTTAATTCAACTTTATTTAAAGTTTTTTTTTTTTAGAAAGACCAGTTGGATAAATTTGGCAGAGGGAAATAGAGGGTATTTATTTAGACCAGGCATGTCCAAACTATTCCACAAAGGGCCGGTGTGGCTGCAGGTTTTTGTTCCAACCAACCAAGAGTAAACAGTTTGACCAATCAACTCTCCGAAGACTGAGATCAGTTGATTAATTGAGTCCAGTCTGGTGTGCTGCTGCTTGGTTGGAACAAAGACCTGCAGCCACACCGGCCCTTTGGGAATGGTTTGGACATGTCTGATTTAGACCAACAAAGGAATATTCAACCCACACATAGGTGACAACAAAGGAAATTAATAAATGAGTCCAACTAATACAAGGGCTAACATTTCCAGGACACATAGGGATGGGACTATGAAGACATTTAGGCAATAACAAGACAAATACAAAGAAACGTTTAAAAAATTAAATAAAATAACCTTGACCTTTGACCTGCATTCACCAAAATTTAATGGGATCTCTTCTGGATTCATTCACTTTGCACTATTGCTGAAAACTTCATGGATATTGGTTGTGTAGTTTTTGTGTAAAACTACAAACTAACTACAAACAAACCAACAGCCAGACAGAAACACAAACCGACTCACAAACAATACCCCCTTCCTCTTTGAGAGGGTGGGGTAATAAAGCATTGCTATGTTAAACTTCAGGTGTTAACCCCACACACATAATAAAAAAACATAAGGCTTTTAATAGAATAATTCCACAAATATAAAACTTTCCCACAAAGTTGATAGCAGTTGTCTACCACAATATAATAATATATATTATTACATTTGTGTGGATTTATTAAGTTTGTGGGATGGTAAAAATCATCCGTTTCCAAAACTGTAAGAACTTCCCACAAATGTCATAAATAAGTACATGACATACACTGAAGTCATACATGCATGAATATTCATTTATCTTTATTCTCTTCCCATTTATTTGTCTTTAGAAACTTGTCTTTTTAGATTGATCAAATACTGCACCACATGGTATTAATTCCAAATAAATAAGTGTTGAATTATAAATTCAAATGGAGCAGACGTTGTAAATGTTTTATTATAAAAGCTTCAGTATGAACCACATATTTATTTTCATTAAGTGTAATAGAAGCCTATATTTGAAACACACAAATAAAATGTCTGGATATAATTATGATAACAATGGAGAAAGAAGGAGCACAGTGTGGGAAGATTATTGCACTAAATTAATGTTATTACGTTAAAAGCTGCAAATTTTTTTATTATGTTTGTGAGGTTAATGTCAGGTCTTAACAGGACACATATGCACATGTTTTCACCACAACCTGATGTTTGTAACTCTAAAAAACATGACACCACCATCTGTCGTTAAAGTAGTTCATTGTAAAGAATGTTCTGTAACTTTCAAACTCTAATGTGAGCTAAAATAACGCTATGACTTGCAGAGAAAAGTAATTCACATGGAAGTCTATAACATTAACATTTAACTCTTGAAACATGAGAAAATACTTTTTTACAGTTTGTTTTTTGCTCATAAATGCATAGATTCTCAGGAAAAACAAATTTAAATCTACAACATTTAATTAATTAATAATTAAAGTGAGCTTCTCCTGAATCAGATGATGTTTCATACATGATGGCAACTCATACAAGAGAAATTCTTTCAAAAAATTAACTCGTAAATGTCAGTTGTCATTCCAATCAACCTATCCAAGCAACCAAGTAAAACTTACATCAACGGAAAAGACGGAAAAAAGCAAGACTACGGATTCATTGCGGTCAAGGGGGAAGTACACAACACTGAGAAGATAGTTTATTTTTAATAAAAAGCAGATATTGGTCTAATATGCTAACAGTCAATACATTGATTTGGCCTCAGCCTACCTGAGCACAAGTAATAAAAAGAGTTGGAATAAAAGATGCAGCTCTTTTTTCCATGCTCTTTCTATCACCATGGTGACGGCTTCAGTCTAAAGGTGTGAGTTATTTAGCTTGATTTAATATTTCCAGTCAAGGTCAGTGACAGTGACATAGGATGAAGAGCACGGGAACAAACATATACTCTGAAGACATGAGACGCAAAGTTAGTGGAGATCTAACACCTGCATTAGAGGTGAATCTGTGAATGCAGATTATACATGCATTACAAATTTAAATTCCCCCCTTGTAAATGTTTGCATATATGGATGTATGTATGTGTGTGTGTGTGTGAGTGTGTGTGTGTGTGTGTGTGTGTGTGTGTGTGTGTGTGTGTGGGGTCCCAATTATATCTAGTTTTGCTGTGTTGTCTTGTGGACAGATTATTCCATGCACATCAGTCTGAAACACACACACCCAGACTCACACAAACCGCACATCCATACAGAAAAGTGATAAAATAATAAGCTAGGAACTAACAAGGGCCGTGTGGAGCTGACACACACACACACACACACACGCATACACATAAACATAAACACACATGGAGAGGAATTGACAGGGAAAAAAAAGATAGAGGACAGACAAATACAAATACGGAGGGAATACCGGGAGAGAAAAAAGAGGGGGAAAAAAAGAGTCAGAAGAAAACATGGCGGATAAAGGAAAACAATAAGAAGTTTGGCCTGAAGGCATTAATGCAAATGCAAATCCTTCCATATTATCCATCTGTAATGACCCATGCTGCATTATTTTACAGCACAACTCTATCCCACCTTATTAAAAGCTCCAAACCATGCTGCTGTTAACCTGTAAAATGCTAAAGAGCTCAAAGCAGCTGAAAACTATTTCCTTAAATTAATTTACACTTGAATACATCCAATCTATTTCCTTTTTTTTTTTTTTTTATTCTTTATTTTGCATTTTCCCTGGCGCCAACGTATTAAAACAAATGTTGATGCTCCTCCAGCTGCTACATTTTTACTCCTCAAATCAGGGAACAGATAAATAGCTTGAATATCTTGATGGTTCTCATGTGGCAGACTGATTTTACTGGCAAGACGGCACCAAATGTTGTAGCATTTGGATGTAGATACAGCTGTTCTGAGGCTGCTCAGGCTGTCTGCTGGAGACTGGGGGGGGAGACAGCTTTGTCTAGACGACACACACACACACACACACACACACACAGAGTCAGTGGTAGTCTGAGCCAGAGAAGATAACATTCTCCAGACATCGCTGTTATGCATGAGTGTGTGTGTGTGTGTGTGTGTACTATTTTGTCAACACAGCCACAGATGTGTGTGTTTGTTAGTGTTTGCTGTAATAATTGCAGGAGCCATACGATACTCCCATGCGTTTCTGAATCGGACATGATTAATTAACCTTTTTTTGGTCCATATTGTTTAAGTGTTTCCACAGTCACCAGTGGCGTTAGAGGAAAACACACATGTTTTATTAGATGCTTTGTGCAGCAGAACAGAAATATTGTTCCTTTTATGCTGCCTTGACATAGAAAGAAAGTTGTGGCTCAAGTATCATAAGAAAAAAATGATGGATGGGATGAGAGACAGACAGACAGACAGACAGACAGACAGACAGACAGACAGACAGACAGACAGACAGACAGACAGACAGACAGACAGACAGACAGACAGACAGACAGACAGACAGACAGACAGACAGACAGACAGACAGACAGACAGACAGACAGACAGAAAGAAAGAAAGAAAGAAAGAAAGAAAGAAAGAAAGAAAGAAAGAAAGAAAGAAAGAAAGAAAGAAAGAAAGAAAGAAAGAAAGAAAGAAAGATCACCAAAAACTTGATCTGTTGATATTTTAAACGTCCATTCATTTCATTTAGGCATGGATAGTTGTAGCAAGAAGCGCGGCTGATTCGGTGGATTTAAAGCTAAGCTAACCTGTTCCGACCACTGCTTCCATCAGTCCTGCTCACCAACGTACGCTCACTGGAAAACAAACTGGACTACCTGAAGCTGGATTTAAACTCCAAACGTGATCCACCAGACTGCATCCTCGTTCTCACCCAGACATGGCTCAACTCTTCTGTCCCGGACACTGACATTAGCCTGGACGGGCTAAAATGTAAATCTACATTTTCTTGTAACACCTATTTCATACAAAAACGGTACATTTTTGTAATTTTTAAAGAGTTTGAGGGGTAGTATTGGGGGCCCTTGGAATGAATTAGGCCTTTTACATGTAAAATGCGACTATTTATGAAAAATTCATGGTATGAAAACACTTCTGGAAGGAATTAATTTCGTGAGTAGAGGTGCTACTGTATAATGATTCAAAATATGCACGCTGAAGTACTCCAACAAATTAAATACCTTATAAAGAATCAATACGTGAATGTATTGTAATTTCCTTCAAGTGTCCTTGAACCAGAGATGTGTGAAAATGTCACTCTCAGTAACTTATTTTCTTCCTATTTCCCTCTAAGTCACTTTTGCCCCGACTAAGTAACAGTGACAAGAACAGGCAAATAACGCTGGTGTTCTATATTGGCTGCCATAATCGAAGCATAATGCACTTTGTCATTCCCTGCACCCTCCCCGACCCTTGGAAAGAGCTTTAGCTGCAGCTACCAAGGGACAAATTGACAAAACTGAAGGGAATATGAAGCATCAGTGTGGGTCTGGGCGATGGGGAAAATTGGCAATTTTCAAGACTGAGATTGTGGAGACAAAGTGATGCATGTGTGCAGATGTATTTTTTTTTTCTTTAATGCAGATCGGGATGGATATGAGGAAATAAGCTGGGAAATCCTCCCAGTAATAATAATAATAATAATAATAATAATAATAATAATACATTTAATTTGTATAGCACTTTTCTGAACACTCAAAGACGCTTTACATTAGTGAAAAATTAAAAGACAAAATCATAAAAGCAGTACATTCAAAGACAGCCAGATAAAAAAACAAACAAACATTAAAGTAGCCTACATGTACAGCTGTGCAGCACAGACTCAGCTGTAACATTGTCAAAACCTGATTTGAAAGACTGACTGGACTGTTTCCACTTTTATGACTCTGACATGTTCAAGTGAAATAACAGCTTTTCGACACTTGGCAAGACCGTCAAGCAGATTCTCAGACAGTTATTTGTCTAAAAATGGATTGACAAGTTGACTTGGCAACTGAATGACTGTTCATGTTTTGTGCCGTTAGTGAAACATTTTCATCTATCATCGCTTTGATATCCAGTGCGAAAACCATTTGGGATTGATGAGAGCACAGCTTGGCTTTGAACCACCTCTGGTATGTGCGTTTGATTGGTCTTTTCAAAGTAAAGACGCACTTGTAGATGTGAAGTGGGATGTTTTATTTCCCCGTTTTAGAATAAATGAAGAAAGGACTAATATGTTAACATGAACAGGTGAGCTCTGGAGGAAATCCACAGTAAGAAACTCATGTTGCTCATTCGGCATCTGCTCTTGACCGGGAAATGAACTGTGAGGCCACATCTACAAACCCAGTGATAATCACTCCTACAGAAAGAGAGAGCATATCACACCAGTGCTCAGGTCTCTGCACTGGCTCCCTGTGAGCTTCAGGATTAATTTTAAAGTGCTTTTATTAGTTTTTAAGAGTCTTAATGGCTGTGGCCCTGTTTATTTATTGGATCAGCTTTTAACATATGCTTTTAATTGCCCCTAGAGTTGCCACTTAAAACACATGGTGAGGCCTCATGGCCCCAAACTATGGAACAGTCTACCTGAGGATCTGAGGTCCGCTGCGAGGGTTCATATTTTTAAGGGTAAACTTAAAACCTACATTTTTAACTTAGCGTTTAGTTAGATTTTTATCTTAACATTATTTCATTCTGCTATTTTATGTATTAACTTTATTTTATTACTATTATTTAGTTATATATTTATTCTATTCTTTTTAACTGTGTAAATCTTTTAACTTGTCCAATAATTGTGGGATAATGGGGGGGGGGGGTCTCATGTAGAGCACTTTGTGCTACATGCACCATGTATGGAAAGTGCTATATAAATAAAGTTTGATTGATTGATTGACTTTATAGTCTGTGGAACTGTCACGTGAAACTAGATCTAATCCCACATGTTCAGCTCTGCTACTGTTTCTGCTGAAGCATCTATGGTGAGGAGTCCTATCTTATTCTCGGCTTGCCTTGGGTGTCATAGCCAACTACAGCTGGGCAAATTTATCAATTTATATTCAGTGGCACTCACAGTCAAAAAAGAAAAGAAGTCCCAAAGAAAAAGATCAATTTTCCAGTTTTAGATCTTGGCTTTCATCACTTCTCTCTGCTTCTCCCTCTTTTCTCCCTGGGTTTCTTTCTCCCCCCCTTCTGCTACCATGGAATTGGGGAAAGATAAGTGAAAAATTGAGAAAGAGACGCTGGAAGATGGCAAAGACTGCAGAAAAAGAGAGATTCTGAATGAGCTGGTTCACTTGAGTGGAAGAGACAGTGTGTGATTGAGAAAGAGCAGAGCACCTGGGACAATAAAGAGGAATCTGTTTGGAAATATACTGTTAAAATATACCAGGTGGAGAGACCGACTATACTGTAGTTTCTTGCTGACTTGTGTGAAAGTCAATATATTATGCGTCTCTTTTTATACGTATAAACCTCAGAGCTTCAGGGCTATTTTCTTGATTTCTACATTTCTTAAATTGGTATTTTTACTTGCAAGTAACTCAATAATACCCAAATGTTTTATTTAAAGAAAAAAAAAACTATCTCAGATAACTCGGCCCAAATACTGAGGTCTCATTTGGCCGAAAACCACTTTTGCACGCTGCTTTTCACTATATTTAAAGAAGTAATAATTCATGTTTTTTATATTAACAGTGATCTAAGAGTCACCCATCCACTGAAATTGAATTTTTTACAGTAAATTCATTGTTTTACTTTTGGCTGTAATCTAAGAATATGAGCGTATTTACAGTATTATACTGTAATACCATTTAAATCATACAGTACTGTGTTGGTTTAGTAAGTTATCATAATAAGACATATGCATCTCTCCGTTTATGTATCAAAATAAACAGGAAAATACAAGAAATGTGTTTTAAATATATAAAAAGAATAATAAAAGGTATTTACTGTGACCTCCCTTTGCACTTAGCATGTCTTGATTTTTTTTTAAAGAGCTTCTTCTTCTGTTATTTTACAAAATTATTATGTCATGATAACAGGTCATACTGTGAAAACATTGACTTTAGCCTGTTGAAATGGTTCAGTTATGAGTTGTTGTTTGTTGAGTGCATATTTGCGTGCATATTTCCTTCATTTTCATACTAGTTATTACAGAAAGTGTGAATAAATACTATATCAGCTATTTATGACCCTGCAACAAAGCTGCAGATGGATGATGCCTTCTGCACAGTACTGTAGTTAAAGTGCTATACACCCATAACAAAACTGAATACATGAGTAAGAATAGAACTGGGCAAAGATTACAGTAAACATGATAAAAAAAAAAGGCAAAGACAAAGCAAATGCTTCAACGTACTGTCAGATATAATCTCATGCTCCATATTTTTTAACTATAACAAGGCTGGAAAAATCAAGGTTAATTTTGATGTAACAAAGATTTTTGATCCATCCAGGTTTTTTTTATTTTGCAATATTTCTTGCTGCAATTAAGTCGTAAACAGGTAGGTTTTGTAATTCCTGCAACAAACTGTTCAAAGACAGTCCTGTATAAAGTCTTTGGTTTACTTTAGTTTAGTTTACTTTTTCAAGGTTGAAATTAATCTACATTAGCAGCGGCTGGCCCAGAATATACCTACATACAATCTGAATTATTTTAACAATATTTCCACCAAATGGCGCTCATTAAGCAGTGAATTTTCATCGACAGACTCCATGTTACTTCTCCTCCAATCACATTAGACTAATACTGTGATATAACTGGCCCCGGGGGCAAAGCACAGCTAAATAGCCAATTGTGTAAAGTTGCTAGGGAAAAACAATAAGTATGTGGCCTATCAGCATCATGAATTGAATGCTGTTCGGGGCAGAGAGCCAATGATATTACAGTATATAATATCAGTGTGATTGGACAACTATTAGCAATTTAAGTGATGTCCCGTTAAGTTGCCGTGTCAACTACTTCCACGAGGAATTATCCTTCGTCGTGGCACAGACAACGGCTACAGAAAATTCTGTTGTTTCTTTGAAACATCTACACTTCACTCATTGTTCGGATTAAGAAAAAAAGAGAGAGAAAGACCTTGGACATGAACTAAAAATTCAACAACAGAAGCTACAGCAGGAGTTTCTCTAAAATGTCTATGATCATTGGAATTGTCTAGCTGGACACCCAGTGAGTAATGCTTTTTTTTCTTCAAGTATTTGCTATTTCAAAGTCCTCATACAGGACTTGTTATGGGTGACTTCAGGAGTGAAAGACCCAAAACACATTGAAGATAAATGCAAAAACACAAGAGAGCAGCTGAAGCCACTTGGATAATAGCTTGAAACTACGTGTTTTGGGGCTAAATTCTTCTGCAAGTAGTCTGCACTATTAATGTTGTTGTTTTATGTAAAAATAAGCTTTAAAACATTTACAATTAACAGTTAACTGTTTTATTAACACCCTTTAAAAATTAACAACTAAATCCGTCTAATATTTCTGTGTTGACAGCACAATAACAGTGCAAGTTTTCTAAGCTATGTTTTTTTCCCCCAACCTTTACACCCACCATGCCGTCCCCAGTGTGCCCTCCTTACATTTTTTGTCACCAGCCGCTACTAATCTGCATATTTATTATTCATTGTCTTTTCTTTAGCTGCTAAAACACATTACAGGAAATATGTGCACATCCTTAAAAGACACAAACAAAAACAGAAATAAATGGGTTCTAAAGGGTAATGTCACAAGTTAATGTGACCTCTGACCCCATGATAAGCAGCAGCACAAATATTTACAAACACCTGACATGTATTATATGAAACCTGGTATAGAACATCAGAAAGTAAATGCAATAAATCTCATATTGTCTTAAAAGTACAGGTTCAAGGATTACAGAAGCTGTTTCCTACATGAAATTTGTGTTTCTACTGATGTACATACAGTCACCGAAAAAAATAGACCATCATCAAAATCAGCAATAACAATGGTTATGCAATCAAGTACTAATACATGTGTATAAAATGTGGAATGTCTAAAAGCAGTGTTTTCCACAGTGTAATGCCATAGCTATTGATGTAAGAACTGGAATGATTTTGTTTAATATCAAGAAAACATGGAAAATGAATAGATATTAGCTTTGAAAATTCAACTACTATTGTTGTCATTATACTTGTCCAAACAAATTTAACTTTAGTTTTACCAGACATTAAAATGAACAACAAATTGAGGGAAAACAAGCGTGATCTAATCTTAATAAAGATGCATATGTGTGGTCATTACAACTTTACCAAACCAACCAACCCAAAACACACTTAGGCCTTCCAGAAAAATCCAGACGTGTACCTAAAGAATCAAACGTGACAAGCGCTACAGTACATATTAGCGGGAAAGTCGATATCACAAATCATTTTCAGTGACTGGATTGATCAGATGTAAAACGCAGTCTGAGTGAAGCTCAGAAATCCAACAGCTTGAATCAAAAACATATTTCAAACATATGTCCGTCTTGCTCTAAAATGCATAAATCCCATCAGAATGTGACTAATGTAGTTAAGGAATAATGTACCTGCCTGGGGAAAAGGGATTAAAATTAGCTGTTCTGCTGCGCGTTACCGCAACACTTACATTTCGCTTTGAAGTTTATGATTTATTCTGCATGTTCCCAATGAAACGCAGTTGGAAGTAAAGTGTAGGGAATAATCCTGAGGGGGGGGGGCTATAATTTGGAGTAGTTACCAGACTGACATACATATACAAACAGCTTTAAAGCAGCATTATATATTATTCGCTGATGATACAAGTGTATTTTTCTGCTATTCTTTATTTACTTATTTATCATTCCAGCCCTTCACTTCACATCTTCCAAGGGTCATACCACTCATTTCAGCTCCACCCCCCCCTCCTAAAGCATCATTCATCCATCTCTCATTCCTCCTTGCCCTCATTTGTCTATGCACACCCTCTTTTTTTCCTCCTCGCAAATGCAACACATGTGTGTATGTGGTCAATCAATCTTCACAGTCTGGCCCATGGTCTAGCATCTAGAACAGGGGTCTCAAACATGCGGCCCGGGGGCCAAATGCGGCCTGCCAATGGTTCCAATGCGGCCCCTGGGATGAAAAGCATAATAACCAATTAATAAATTACTCCATATTTTCATTCTCTTTTTTTGCCTATAAATGACTACAACTTAAAATATTTTTTGTCTTTGTTTTACTGCAAAAAATAATATTAAATTCTGAAAATATTTACATTTACACACTATCCTGTAACAATAAAATGTGAATAACCTGAACAAATGTGAACAAACTGAATTATTTAAAGAAAATTAGACACAATTTGAAGCATTTTCTACTTCTGTTACTAAAACTTCAGTGTCTTTGTAGAATAGATCCATAATAAAACACATGGACTAATGATTTTTTTTTTTAATTTTATGATTATTATTATTTATTTCAGTGAATAATATGATGTTATATTATGATGTATGATGTTGTGATTATCTTGATGACAATAATTTCATTTCACGGTCATTATTTTTGCTACCTTTACCAATAATAAGCAAATTGGTTCTGTGAGTGGGATGGGATTTATTGAGGAAACTTGTACTCTAGTAATCTTTAATAATTGTCAAAAACAATAAAAATACTTAAAAAGACAAACTGAGGCAAAATATTGTTAAAATTACCATTATTTTCTTTAGGCATTTTCACTTTTTTTGCACTTGGATAATTTTTAAAAGTATTTTCATCATTTAATGGCTCTTTTTTGCACTAATACTATGACAAAAATTTGCAATTGTCATTATTTATAGATTATTATGTTTTCATTTTACTGGTCCGACCCATTGGAGATTAAATCAGGCTGAATGTGGCCCCTGAAGAAAAAGAGTTTGAGACCCCTGATCTAGAAGTTATTGAAAAGAGGAAAAAGAAGGTAGGAGGATGAAAAACATTGAAAAGAGTGATAAGGAGACAGAAAAGTGAGAGGGAGGAGCAAAGACGAGACCACAGCAGTGTAAAAAGTCAACTCTGGTGTCGATATTAGAAGTTAAGACATATGGACTGATATTTAAAGCAAATTTTTTTAACCACACTGACAGAAAAATACTATTTAAACACTCAGACAATTAAGATTTTTAATGCAGCAATATAATTCTAACTATTAATACACACACACCAGTGCTCTTTTACTGAACTTCAAGTGCTGTCCACACATCAAATATTTTATAACATTTTGATTACTGATGAAATATTGGATTTCAAAAAATAAGAAAAAGAACAATATTGAAGAAAAAAATCTTGGCCCACCACTACTTAATATTTAAGACGGTGCTGTATATGAGGGAGAAATTCCGAGGGAGTCACAAAAGAAGGAAAAAAATATATTCGGAAAAACAGAGAATGATGATTTTTACCATCATATGAATTAACAAAAGAGATTTCTGGATGCTAGAAAAGGGAAATATGAAAACAGAAGGAAATTTTTTTTTTTTTTTCTTGATCTTACAGCTCCAGGAAAAAAATCAACTACAAATACACATTAGAGTTGAATACTATCTTGCCATAGACCCTCAAATTAATGCCAGCATCATTTTTACCCTTAAAAAGCAGTGATTCCTGAGTGCATGTAACAAACGTGTGCAATAGGGATATTTAGAGCTAAGAAAAATGATGACAAACTGCCTGTTTCAACCAGTTTTTAAGTTCAAACTTTTATGACACTGATTATACAAACTTCGTCTAATGATATGCAGTAAAGTGTAGAGGACGAAACAATGACACGTTCTAACAGAGTTGTCGGTGCAGATTCAGCAGCATCACAATGAACGTGTTATCATGCACATCCATATCCTGGATATTATGGGGTTTGTAATATATCCTATTTTTGTGTTGGTGCATGTAAATAGAACATCTTGATTGTATTCCAGTTTGGTGTATTGACAGTAAAACAAGCCACTGAACTCCCATCACAATGACCTTCTCCCATCATTCACAGCTGCCCATCTTCATCCCCCTCCTACTCCTCATCATCCTCATCCTCATCCTAGCTGGCTACAGAAACAAAATAACAGCTGGGGGACATGTTACCTGTTGATCTCATCTCTCAATGCTGCAGTAATTGAATAGCTTTAGATAAATTCACAAAACAATGTTGCCATTTAATAGTGTGAAGCGTGTTATAAAACAAAGTGATCTCATTTTCTATAATTGCAAGATTATAGTTGGGCAATACCCACTGAAATGTCAGATTAAATGGCCACATTATGCTATCAACACCACCACAGGGACCACAAGAATGAGGAGCTAACATAGTTGTAAGGCCATAACGGTATATGTATTCATACCGAACCGTTGAAGACAGACGTTCGGTTCGGTACAGGCCTATACCGATCAAATACAGTCAGTTGGTATGTGACCATGTGCATATCATGAATGGTAGAAAAATTACTTGAGGTCAAACAACAGAGTTTACCGGTACTTCTACATGTCCATGAAGCGGTAAAGAAGCGTCTCTGATTGGCTCAGAATGCGGGAAGGAACACTTCCCCCCTCCCCTTTCGCCCTGTGTGTGTTTATTATCCGAGACCAACATCCAGCTACAGTAGGTTTCATGCCGTTGCTTGTTTTGAAAACGTGCAGGGAAAAAAAAACGAGGCTTATTTCCACAGAGAGCACATGAACGTTTGTGCAGCAGCTACTGTGGCACTGTCTACTCTTGTACATGCTAAAACTAATGCTACTTCGGATTCGCTGCAATGGGGGACGGGTTTAACCCCACGTGGGTCACGCCAATGTCCTTGTGACGTGTCGTGGACAGACTTTTTCTGAGCGGCTCGTTTCTCTGATCTGTTCTATGAATGGTAAACGGAGCTAGTGGAGGTGACACACCACTTTCAAACATAGCATGTGCTGGTAACTCAGGGTAACCCATCAGATTCCAAAAGTGGAGAAAAGTGGTTTTGTTCACCCGTGTCTGTGTGGGTTTTCTCAGGGTACTCCTCTTTCCTCTCACCATCCAAAGACATGCACTGATAAACTAATTGGTTAATCGAAATTGTCCATAGGTGTGAATGTGAGAGTGATTGTTTGTACCCCGATTTTACCCATTGTAGCTGGATTAGGCCCCCAGTGACCTCCGTGACACTGGTGAGGATAAAGTGGGTTCAGAAAATGAACAAACAATCATTTCACAAAAAAAAAACATTTATGGTTGGTTGGTTGGTTGGAAGGGGCAAGTTTTGAATTGACATTATTTATATATTATGTTATTTAATTTGTCAGACCAACTTCAGACCAAATTTGGCTGAATGTGGCTCCTGAAATAAAATGAGTTTGACACCCATGGTTGAAACAGATATTCCAGAATGGAGGCAAAATATTCCCCTTAACAGAAGTGCTATGTACAGTAACAGGGGCTACTCATAACTCAGTCCTTTATAACACACATGAATTCAAACTAATCTGGCACTTTTGGGTTTTTCTTTAAACTATTCAAGGATATAGCAGTATATCTGGATCTATATATCCTCCAGCCAAATCCTGTTTACCAATTTCAGCCCTAAGAACTACAGGACATGAGCAATTGTTACTCAATGGATAGTAGACTTTAATATGGGGCAGTTGAAAACCGGACAACTGTAGTGATAGCACGCAGTGTTTTTTTTAAAAGGTACATTTAAATCCTTCTATATTGTTTCAGGAGGCAGCCTTTAAACTGAAAGAAAGATGGAACGTCATTCATTCAAGTGTTTGTTTGGACCGTTTTAAGGCATGTAGTAATTGTCTTTTTGTTTGTTGATTCTTCATGTTCTGGAAAATGTGCCAAAGCAAAGAAGTGATACATTACAGCCACAATCCACACAGAAATACAAACACGTTTCTGCAAAGCATCTGTATTTGTTCTGTTCAAAAACAGCATGGAGAGGTATGACTATGGCTTTAGTCAGAGTAGGTTCTTGCATTGTAAATACGTGATGGAACAATCAGACAATGAATGGATGACAGAATGACGGCACAGACGCTGGTTGAAACGATAACACAAAAAGGTTTGTGATTGTACCAAGTTTTCAAACATTGGCTTTATTGTACAAACTGCCTGATGTCTGGTGTGGCTTGTATGACAGTTCACAAAATGCACACCAACTGGGAGAAGTCAGCAATTGAATTTGGTGGAGCTAAACTTGGCTCGCTTTAATCAGGATGGGACATCGTGAAGGGATTAGGGGCAGACATGTTTATTTTTAGACACCTGGTTTGAACAACTAGGCCAGTTAAGGCGCTGCGTCAAAGCTGCGACGTGTTTCTATGACGGCGCCTGCCTATTCGTGGCAACTTACTACTGATACAAATCATCGGTGTTGACAAATTAATTCGGAAATATGACACATAGGGTGTGTGTGTGTGTATGTGTATGTGTGTGTGTGGTGGTGGTGGTGTGGGGGGGGGGTGATTTAAAATTTTTCTCTCCTCTTCTATGATGCCTTCTCTGTTCTTTTTTATTCTTTCAATTCCAGCTATATACAAATACTAACTGAGCCCTAGTAAACTACAGATATAAACACCTCTAGAATTTACAATTACAAATTTTGAGAAAAAAAAAAAAAACAATAGGCATGGCATATCAGAGCCCAGACCACCTCCAGGGTGAGCCATCAGATAGCGGTTGTGATTCAGTGGCTCTGGCTCACTGCCTATTGATCCAAGCGGAAGATCCAGGTCAGGTCAATCCATTTAGGGGCGACATGTGAATGGCTTAGAGTTGTGGTGCTGGTCCCTGTGGGCCTCCTTCGTGGCACAGGAGGACAAATATAAGACCCCAGCTGGACAGAGCTTATGGGTCAATAGCAGTGATCAATGCTAAGGTCAAAGATGATCAGAGCTAATGTTATGCTATGATCTGAATAGACTTTGGCAAGATGATTTATAGTGGTCTGTGGAGACATGTGGCCATGGAATATACTTTGTCAGACAAATATAGAGAGAGGAAGTCGGTGAGCAATGGTCGAATTAACCTGTAACAGGAGAAGTGGGGCAGAAAACAGGTGTTGAGCCCCTTCTTATTCATTTGGGCTCACTTCTTTGGAAGTCTTTGGTACAAGTGCCATCATGTCAAATCAGGGGGTGTCGCATATAACGGATGTACACAGTCAGCCAAAATAATGTATACACACATCAGGAAAACAATATTTAAATTGAATAAGTACTTCTATAAATATGGCTCTTTCAAAGTTTGATCAAATTATGATCACATTATGTAGCATTATACCGAGATGTGCAAGCTTATCTGGAAGAGAATTTGCAAGGACCCTGGCCAGGCCGAAGAGGTCCAGTTGAGTTCCCTGCACCTTGTCCTGTCCTGAACACCTGTAGACTCTTACCTCTGGGGGACCCTAAAGGATGTTGTGTATTAGGAAACTGATTACATTGGTGGCCCTTCGATAACAAGTTGAAAATTCATGTGCCATAATCCCATTGGACATTTAGGCCAATGTTACTCAAGCAGTAGTTTACCATACGCATACATGTGTGAAAGCTAATGGCCACCAATTTGAACACCTATTATAATTGTAGAGGCCAAAGGTAAAAAATAAAAAAAAAAACAATACATATTTTAAAAATAAAACAGACATATATGAATACAGGAAGACGAACAAGAAATAGAACCAACAGCCTAGCTACATAGCAAATCGTAGCTGCGTCGGAAGAAAGAATTCCTGTAAAAGGCATCCGATCCTAGTAGGTGTACAATAACTGACTTATTGGAGGAAGACAATCTGTTTAGAAAGGAAAAACATATCCTCCTCCGCCTAGTTTCAAACGTGTCAGTGTAGTGGTAGACAAACACTTATGCAAGTTTTTTTTTTCTTTTCCTGATGTGTTTGATATTATTTTGGTTGTCTCTGTATTGACTCTTTACAGTATACCGACGTCACCTTTATCACGTGATGAGGGTTTTGGCGCACAACAAGCAAACAAATGAGCCACAAATCATTTAAATCGATGACTATGAGCACTGAAAATAATATTTTGGAGTTCTCCTGCAAATTGATCCACCTTACAGGATGGCACAAAGAACACCATTTGGAGAAGCTAGTGATAGTTAGAGCTCACTGCCGACAGGTACCTTCTCCCTCCCAATGTGTTGATGGATGTAGCAAAACTACCCAGTGTATTGGAGTTTAATGCACACGATCTGTATCAATATGTTGTAAATGGAGTGTCCCTCCCTGAGTGACATGTCCCCCATAAATGCCACATTATTTAATCTGTACTTATTAACCTTTTTAAAGTAAATCCTTATAAAGCATGATGGTTCCAATGGATTCCTGACATTGAAGGAGAAGTAGCTCTAGCTTCAAATCCACTGAAGCTAGCAGGTGAAAGTATTTGAAAAAAATCGAATCACTCATTGGACAAAATACATAAAATTATTCATTTCCCAGACTCAAAGGTGTCATTTTATCTCACATATCGCATCAATAAGGATGAATAGAGCAGGGAGAGTCTTAGGAAAAAAAATCCCAAGAACGAAAAAAAATTACAGGACTCCTGGTTTTCACACGACTGGATGAAACGGTATTTTCTAACTGGTAGTGTTGTTGGCTACAGATAGATCTTCATCATTTACTTTTAGAAGAATCACTGAACAAATTCATTGAAAGGAAATTACTGAAGAGTCTGGAAGAGAGTCCATTTGGGTATGACAGGGTAATTAATAATCTCTTAGAAAAGGAAAGGAGGGTGAAATTCACACACAAATTGATTTTTGTGATGATTTTAAAAATGTGACTTCTGCTTCTTCTCTATCCCGTACTAACTAAAAAAAATATATATTGGATTTCCTGGTGTGCTCTCACATATCATGTTTCTTTTAAAACTCTTCTTTGCTTGTTCCAACATCTGTCAACATTGTTTGTTTTTTTTTAAAAAAAAAAGCTCTTCCCATTACAGTTTTACATAATATAGATTTTGCGCTACACCCGAAAAACCATCTCTTGCTAGCCAAAAACTTTTGAGTAACAGGGATTTTGTCGAAATTAGCCATTAGCCAGTTATATCTCCGCAATTTGAGGGTCAATAGAAAAGTGATTATTTTCAGTATGCTAGAATATCTGACCAGCTCCAATAGAGTCAAATCATTTGCACTATAGGCTAGAATATTTCTGAACACCATTTATTATCAGCTACTATCATCAGTACAGTATGCAAACGATTCACTCTAAAGATAAAGGAAAAAAATAGAAAGAAAAAATCTCATGTCTATGAAAATCAATTGGAAAAACAGATCAGTATAAAATTCTCTGTCCTAACAACAAGTGATGATGGATTTATTCAAGTGCCCATTACCCTCTTATAATTCTAACTGACTCATAGAGTTCAGATTAACTCCTGTCTAATGTTCTTTATTCATTCTGTTCTTCACGGATACGCGACATCATATTAAGCTGAGCAGAATAGAATTGCACAATATCTGCTTTGTACTAACAAAGAAAACAAACTGCAAATCGTCACCTTACATGTCCCCGGTTGTCTCTAAATGTCTTCCAACAGAAACTTCATGATCTGTGACATTGGTGCATCCCTCAGTACACATATGGCTTCTAAATAAAATTCAATATCCAACCTTTCTGTGTAACTTGATGTGGATTTCTTTTTGTCTGACTCATTTTTGTTTTGACACTCTGACTGAGCACCAAACCTGAGCATCTGCTTGCTGAAAGCTTCAAATGAAGCATGTCGACTCAGAAGTACAACACAGTTTCCATACATTTGTGTGGGTGGACCGAACCACTGCAGCAGAACACCAAGTCAATAACCCTCCAGCAAGTATTAGCAGAATCTTCTGTGGTCTAACCTCGACTTCCACTGTCCGTAGTTCACAGCTACACCGTGCATCCTGGTCTTATCAGCTGGAGAGCAGGTCTCAGATCAGTGTCTGGGCAGAGGATAAAGGAAAAACTGCTTTCTGCACTAAAGCTGACATGGCTGCAGGGATAGAGGAACGAAGGAAGAAGAAAAAAACACCAGGGAAATGGTTGCTTCACATGTGGATATACTGTAGCTGTAAGCCCCGGAACGCATTTGTTTCCCTCTCTCATTGTATCGAAATGTTGTTTTCCATGTTCCATTTCATGTTTATCTGCCCTTTGCCTGTATTTGGTATGTGGTATTGTCCAAGTGTTAACCTTATGATATTTGTGTCACTAGCTACAGTACAACATTATACAACATATATTGGTGGAACAACATAAAACCAGAACGATTCTGAGTCGTTCAGCTCTTCTCTCTCACTGCACTGTACATACTGTAGTGTACTGTGGTTTTACCTGACAGACCAAACTTTGGGTAAAGCTTAACAAAGACAGCATCAATCGTCATCTTCAGTTGGACATGCAGAGCAGACAAAAGGCAGAAGTGTTTGGTTTTTGTGATGGTGGGAGTGGGAGATGTGCAGAAAAAAACCCATCTGGAAATAATATTTTTTTTCTTAATTTACTTTTTTTTTTTTTCCATTACGTTACTGTTGCTCACTTATGCTTATATGACCTCAACTGTTTTTCTGCCTTCTGTGAGGTTTATGTCAAAATTAATGCATTAACATGGATTAATTCATCATCATGATGAGTTTCATTACCAATTTAACCAACTGCAGCACAGAATGATTCTGAATGTTTCTGCCGAAACACTTCAGGCAGTTTTTCCCAGTAGTTAGTGTTGTACATACACAACTGTGCAGATGGAAAAATGGAAGACGCTAAACAGAACGACATTTGAGTAGAAAAAAAAACAAAAAACAGTACAGTCGACTGATAAGAGTATTAAACACACTCTGCAGAACAGACTTTGATTTTCACACAAACACTTCCAGCTTAAATATTATATTAATGTGAAGTGTATGTTAGTCAGGGATTCTTCTAGCACTGTGGCTAATGTGTTGCTTAGCTTGCAGATGCATATACATTCCCTGAATTCTTGCACTAGATTAATTTAACCAATAATGCTTAAAATAAAAGTGTTCGCTACACAATCATTTCCTGTTTCTAGTGTCACATGGGTTCTTCATAGTCCCACCCCTAAAATCAGATTCTATTAATTCTTTCCAGATGGAGATGTTAGCATAATATAAATCTAAATCCAGAAACCAAATTATTTGTTGATAATTAACATGAAACACATTACAGTATATAGTACAGATATGTTTACACAAGGAAACATTTTAAATAGTATTGTTATTAATCATTTAAAAAGAAGGGGTGGGGTTATACTGTATTTCTTCTCACCCCTTTTTCAAATATATATAAATGTCTCATGTCCTGTGTTTTGTTATTTCTTTTCTTCTGTTTTGACATTCATATTCAAAATAAATGCATCAATCAAATCAATTAGCATGATTTACAGATCTAGACCAAGTCATTCATCCCAAAATCTCACACTGGGCACATATTCAGAACATTCTAGCATTAAATTCCACTTCGAAAATGAAGCCGCAGTTTTTTCCCCCCGTCTGCAACAAAGTTTTATTAGATTTGGCAACGCACATTTCATCAAACGGACATCAAAATAAAATGAATAATTATTATGGTTGGACACGTTTAAGAATAACGGTATTAGCGTAAACCCATTTGATTTACTTATATCTATAGTTAAAATGTTCTCAGCCGTGAAGCCCACACTGTAGCATCTTTGATTTAAGTTGCATCAAGTACATAGAAACAAAGGAAATCAATAGAGGTCAAACTACTATTTTTGGTGTTGCCCCACAGTTCGACTCCACTCGGAGGTGTATGCACACGACTAGCTAAGCTTCCAAATGTTTTCACACTCTCAGTCTTTCAGAGAGAAGATGGGATAACATGGACTAAAAACCCTTCAGGCCTGAGAGCAAAGTACTCCACCAAAGTATATCTGTAAACGCACTGAATTATTTAAGATTAATCACATAGAAAGGACCCAGGGTGGCCATATCAGGCCTGTCATATCTTAAGTGTCAGCAGATCTGAAATGGCCCTGAAGTGGTAAGAGGACCATGAATGAAGAAAGAGGACATTTTAAGAGCTTGTTTAAAAAAAAAAAAAAAAAAAAAACACTAGTGACAGCTCATGCTAAATAAATTGTCCGACAGTGAAAGTGACAGAGTGGTTTATGTGAGCCACCTTTCAAATCAAACTCACACAGTAAGTGTTTTCCCATGCAAACATATCAAACCCATGTGGCTAAATATAAGAGAGCTTAAAATATACATGGGCGGCATATAGTCATGTCTGGCCAGTAGTGGTTGGAAAGAGCACAATACCTCTGGGAATTATATCCATATAGGAAGACAAAATCATTGTCAAAACAATCATTTTAACCCTATTCTCATTGGGTTTTTTTATTTTGTTAATTTGTTTTACTGCTTTTGTTGCAGATTAGCTGATGAGGTTTAAACATTTTTGCCTCTTTCATCCCATCTTGTCACTTTATGATATCAGATTTCTTATCATGGGAGAGTAGAGGCGTATCTCACTACTCGCTCTAGTGGTCACATAAAGCTTTGGTCTGTCAATAAGGAATAGATTCAGTGGAATTTTCTACAACACATACATTGGAAATACAGAGCTCTTCATTAATAATCATTGATGTAATTTACTAATATTTGAAGATGCAATAGATATAGCATATTTAAACAATGAGAGACCGAGACTTTGTCAGATGTGTAAAGGTCTAATTTACCCTCTTTTTTATTTTACCCTCCCCCCTGAAAAGAAAGCAAGGGGTATTGTTTTTGGTTTGGTTTGATTGTTCGTTAACACTCTGGTAATACAATTTATAGACTACCAGTGACTCAGAATAGATATGATTACAATTGGGGAAAAATTAAGTCAATATATATACGATTCTATATATATGAATTTCAACATCTTTTTTTCTCCCATTTACTTATAATGGACAATATTTAAAATGTCTGTAGCAACAAAGTTATTAGTTAAATGCATACCAAAATAGGTCTATACATTGCCAGTGACCTAGAATATATGTCATTATATGTCAGGAAAAGTACGTCATAGTTAATATTTTAATGTTTTTTTTATATATATTTTTGTTCTCCTATTTACTTACAATGGGTTGAATTTCAAAAGTCTATAAAAAACATACATTTTATTTCAATTTACTTCAAACGTGGCACAAATATAGATGCAACTGAAATGCTGACATAAGCGCATGCATAGACATGATGACATCAGCTGCTTCGATGCCAAAATAGGTAATTATAGGTAATGTCATGGACACTGGTCCAGTAGTTTTTATGTAATGTTACTGACAGACAAAAAAAAAACACAACCCAAAAACAATACCCTTCTCTCCTTCAGGGGCCAGGGTAACAAAGTAGACTGGACTTGGACTAGCACTGTTTGTTCGTTCATTTTGTAAACCCAATTTATCCTCACTAGGGTCATGGGGGTCGCGAGAGTCCCTTCCACCTACTTATGGGCGAAGGCAGGGTACACTCTGGACATGTAACCAGTTCATCGCAGGGCTGACATGAATTAGCATCACTGCTCTGAAATAGTTTTTAGTTATTTTGTACATTTTTCTTTTCTTTTGTGCTTTTTTCTGACTATACAACATCGCAAACGAGACTGAGAACACATCAACTCCCTTCTGGGCATTGCTTGTCAAGGTCATTTTCCTTCAGCAAATGGCTTCTAATACTGCTTTAATAAATAATAATAATAATAACAATAATAATAATAATAGTTATCAATTTCATGCTAACACTGGACAAAGACTGCAAAGGCAAGGGTGAAATTAGCAAGTACCCATTAGGAAATTGGCGGCACGGTGGTGCAATGGTTAGCACTTGTGCCTCACAGAAAGAAGGACCCTGGTTCGATTCCCACACCAGACCTTTCTGTGTCTACATGGGTTTCCTCCCACCATCCAAACACATGCACTGATAGGTTAATTGGTTAATGTAAATTAGCCCATAGGTGTGAATGTAAGAGTGATTATTTGTCTATATATGTTCAGACCTGAGATGAACTGGAGACTCATACTATACAGGGTGTACCCCACCTTCACCCATTGCAGCTGGACTAAGCCCCCACAGACCCACACAACCTTAGTGAGGATAAAGCGGGTTCAGATGGTGAGACGAGATACTGTTAGGAAATTATAAAACCAACGACAGAGGAGACAATCTGACAGCCATTTGAGCATCTGTCCATAAATAGACTAACGTACAGTATGTGCATTTACAAAGACTGCTCGTTCTCAAAGGAATATCTTGTGAACATAATGTGGCCAAGTCTGAAGGCTTCACCTTTCTCTTTGAAGCTCTTTGAACTGCCAATCACAGAAGTGCTGACAGTAAATCAGAGGCATCTTTCAGTCTATTACTCTTATTCTCAAACCTTTATGCTCGTGTCTGTTTTTACGCGTCTCTATTTTCCACTTTGTTCATTTTTACTTTGTTCTTTTCATGCTTTTGTCTTTTCTGTCTATGTGGTTGACTAAAAGCATTTTAAAATCTATTTTCAATTGGGGATTTTTTTTTTCTGCTGAAACAAAAGGGTGTTGAGTCTTTGCATCATTTGTACATTGATGTGGGAGCATTACAGAGGGAATATAGATTAAAAGTAAGTATATTAGAAGAGTTTTTGCTATAGAAGTCGGTCTGGTGATATAGATATAAGACTGTGGATATGCTGATCAACTGTCAGGCTGATTCTGAATGTGGTCCAAGTTGGACTCAGGCTGCAATTAGAGTCAGAGATAATATCATTAAGTGTTTAAATAACCCAGTGTTAAGTCTTCAGAACCAGGCATTCTGTGTCGTTCTCGAAAATATGTTTTTAAGTACAGTATGTGTAGCATTTGAGACTGACAACAGGAAAAGATGAAGCCACTACTGCATTAGAAACAGTGAACACCTACAAGAAGTAAGAAATACTGAACAAACTGGTTTGGAGGTAGAATTAGAGCGGAGAAATGTGTCATGTATGAATGTGCTCTTAGCATAATTGTATATGTAGATACAGTAATAATAATAATAATAATCTTTATTTATATAGCATCTTTCAAGAACATGAAAGTCACAAGCTGTTTTAAAAAAGGAATAAAAGTAAAAACATAAAACATAATAAAATGCATAAAACATACAGTAAAAGCAGGAAACAATATAAAAACGGACACAGATCAATAATGATAAAAACAACAATTTAAACAAAGGCCAGTTGAAACAGTTGTGTCTTTAGCTGCTTTTTAAAATTGTCCACAGTCCAGGTGTGTTAATCTGATTTGTCACAATCAGATTATTATTGTCATGTGATAAAACATTTCAGATTATTCCGTTTACATGATGACTTTAATAATGGATGTAAACAGGTTGACTGCAACTAAATACCCCTCACCGCACCAACCCAACCCCTACTATAGCTCCTAAAAATTCAACATACCATTATTAGAGTCCATGTTTGTTTGGTCTGTTCTGAGCTATTTAGTTTAGGGGATAATTACATTGGTCCAAACTCTAACAGTCTAATAATGCAAGATAAAAAGTGCTGAAGATGGGGAAAAAAAAGGAAAGACATTCAACTTGGCACACTTTGATCTAAACACAGCAAAACCAGTGTTATTTTCAGCAAATAACAAAGTGATGAAATCATATTATATGCAATTTCTGCAATTATACTTTTTCTAAATACTCTAAAACAGGGGTCTCAAACTCATTTTCTTCAGGGGCCACATTCAGTCTGATTTGATCTCCCATTAGCCGGACCAGTAAAATGAAAACATAATAACCTATACATAATGACAAGTCAACATTTTTGTCATTGTTTTAGTGCAAAAAATCCTCAATTAAATTATGAAAATACTTGTATAAATTATCCAAATGCAAAAAAAAAAAAAATAAGGTCAATTTCATCTATCTTCAATTTATCATTTGTCCATGTGTTTTATTATGGAATAGTTCTACAAAAACACAAAATTCTTAGTCACAGAAGCAGAAATTTGTTCAAATTGTGTCTAATTTTCTTTAGACATTTCAGGTTGTTCACATTTGTTCAGGTTTTTCACATTTTATTGTTACATGATAGTTTGTAAATATAAATATTTTCATAATTTAATATTATTTTTGCAGTAAAACAATGACAAAAATATTAAAATGTCATCATTTATAGGCAAAAAAATGAGAAGAAAATATGGAGTCATTTAATAGGTTAGTATGTTCTTCATCCCATGGGCCACATTGGAACCATTGGCGGGACGCATTTGACCCCCGGACTGCATGTTTGAGACCCCTGCTCTAAGAGGTTAAAAAATGACTGTTTATATATGTGTATGCTGAGCTTTAATTATACTTAATTATACTTTATATATACCATGTTTGCATTCTTAAAGTATATATATAAAGTCAGCGAGCGTCTGACTGTCCTGTGTTGAACCAACTATCTCGAGGCTATGGTTTCTTTGCACAGAGGTAGAATTAATGAGGCTGTTAACACCATAACCTCTGGGACCGTAAGACTGCGAGAATATATGTGAAATTTATATCGCAAAAGAAACTTTACTAATCATTCTGCCTTCTATTCTGAAAGCATCTCGCCGATTTTGTAACTTTGCTATTTTCACGTAACTTCAAAGGTTGATAAAGATTCAAAGTATTTGCATAAGGGCAGTGAGCAAAAGCCAGTGAAGCCTTCAGCTGCTTCGTTAGGTTCCTATCTGTACTTCTGACCCCTCTACTCTATATGTATATATATATAAAAAAAAAAAAAAAAAGTGTTTAAAATCTCCCACCCTCCAGACAGGTTCAATCGAATGATGAATATCTGAGGTGAAAGCACTATTTTCCTGTTTCTGTCAGTGCTGAGTCCACTTATTACCCCAATATTCTGATATTTTACTTGTGCAGTTCCTCCTGGCTGTGGCTTGAATTCCATCTGAAGTTGATGTATTTCCTGTTTTTTTTTTTCGACAGTGTGCTCCTTCAAAATCTTAATAATATCTCAATAAAGGGAAGATCTGCCTATGCCTGAGTGGTGCGCTATAATAAACACGGTGTGCTGAATAATTGGGATGACGGCTTCATCATAAAAATGTGTCACATGTAAGTGTAATTAATGTTCTAGAATCACTTTAGACCACTGAACTGCGGCAGCTCCCATTTTAATATACACTCAAATACCTCGTAAGGAAATTTTAATTGAGTGAAACTAATGGTGTCAAATTCAAAGAACAGTGCAGCGTTTAAAAAAAACCTTTCCTGTGCTGTCAAATTAATACAAGGGTCTGTCCAAACCAGTATCTGTACAGCAGAAAATACCTTCTTTTTTTTTCTCTTGCATCTAATGTCATACAAGGAATACAATCATCTCTGAGGAGAAGAAAATATAATAAATAAATAAATAAATAAACAAATAAAACTGAGCTTTAACAGCAGGTGCATGGAGAATTGAGGTGCGGAAGTTACAGTAAATCACAGAAAGGGGTTCTTCTTGCAAAAAAAATATAATATAAAAAAAAAAAAAAAGGAAAGGGTTAAGGAAATGTCTTTAGAAATATAAGTGCAGCTCAATAAGGACTTACCTAAGCCGATAATGGAGGGAAAAACATCCTCACACTCACTGGAGTCCACTTAATTTCTTCAATTAGCTCTTGTATTTACTGTAGTCTAATGTAACAAATGTGTTTCTCCAGTTTTTTATTTAATCATCTTCTGCTACATATTTTTTTTACCCATTACTACCAAATTGAAAGAAAAAGGAACAAAAGAGAGAAAAAAAAAAGCGAATCTGTATTTACTTCCCTTGAAATCTGTAGACAAACATGAAGATTTGATGAATACTTTTGTCACTTCGATTCTAACATTTTTTAACAGTGATTATAAACATTGGTTTTCTCTCTTTAGCCAATTTGTTTTTCCTGGCACAAACATTACACACACAAAAATAGTTACAATTACAGAAGCGAAAATCAGCGGAGGACAAAACTCTAGAACTGAAGGTACCTCAGTCCACAGAAACGGGAAGAAGAAATAGAAGAAGACATTGTATTAGCTCAGAAAATAACCTGTACAGAAAGTCTCCATACATAGGAGACATAATACATCCCATACATATATGGTGCTAACATGTATTTCTTTATATTTCATTAAACCCAAAGAATGCATTTGAATAAAGAGCAATGATATTGAGCATATTATGTAAATAAAAAAAAAGATTTATGTCAAGAAACGTTTATTTTTCCTACATATGGAGACTTATGGGACACCCTGGTTATAAAAAAATCTATCCAAGATCCATAAGTAAATATAAAACCATACAAATAACTGCCAAAATGATATTAATTTAAGGAAAACATCCAATCTGGGAATTATTCATTTGTTATTCATTGTCGATAACTGAAGGTCTTAGAGGAGGCAAATGCATATCCACTATTTAACAGCTATATTTGCATTTGATCAAATGTACATTAGTGCAGTAGTGACAGAAAAATAAAACAGCAAAACAATAACTTCCTTTTATTGTCATTGCACAAAAGCAACACAAAGTGATATTTGGCAACGAAATGTTGTTGTTTGGCTTCCGGGTTCCACAGACTTAAAACGTATTCTATGTTACTTTAAAAACAAGCTACAAATAAATAAATGAGTGCAATTAAAAATTAGTTAAAGGAGTACAATAAATAACCAAGAATAATATAAACATCAAACACAAACTGGATAAGCAGTATAATTTAAATCATGGAAAGTCTGTGAGGTTAATGAGTATGTGTGTGTGTGTGTGTGTGTGTGTGTGTGTGTGTGTGTGTGTGTGTGTGTGTGTGTGTGTGTGTGTGTGTGTGTATGTGTGTGTGTATGTGTGTGTGTGTGTGTGTGTGTATGTGTGTGTGTGTGTGTGTGTGTGTGTGTGTGTGTGTTCAACAGTCTAATGGTGACTGTTTTGAAACCTGGTTGTTCTGCTGCGGAACCTTCTGCCAGACTAAAGCTGCAGGTATAAACTGTGGATCCTTGTCATTCATGTAACACAAAGTATTCAAATACACACCAGTGAGTCTCTTACCTTAATTACTCTGTAATAATATAAAGTATGGGAGTAGTTTTAGTTAGTTCATAGATAAAGAACCATACAACATGGTCAAAAATAATGTTTAGCTTTTAAAAAGGTGTGGGAAAAACCATCAACTCCCCTTTTTACCATCCAATAATCAAATTAATTCCACCTCCTTTGCTTTCTTGTTGGATAAATGGAGTATTTATGTATGTCACTCTGCTGAATGCAAGTTATTGTGTTCCAGGAGTTTAGTTTCTTTTTTTTTTACATCTACAAGGCATGATAAAGGCTAAGACTAGCTGTAAAGACCATTATTCTTCAACCTGTTAAATGTTTCCTGTTAAATAATGAACATTTCTTTTATACTTATGACTTAAACTGTGGCAGTAAAACTAGGAGTCAAAAGACACGACATCTGTGTTTATCTCTGTGGCGGCTGGTATAGATCCAATGGATTAGAGGGTTTGAATTTACTTTAAGGATATACTTCAGACCACATACTGTGCACTCAACAGTGAAGAAATGGATTTGCAATGGACCCCCCCTCCTCCACTAGAGACAACAGAGTAAATTGCCAAGGTAGAGCCAGTCGTACCCCGTTTCTCAAAGTTTATTTACGACTCTTAACGGCCTGAAATGTGTCAAGGCTCTTCGGAAAGCTTCTCCTGCGAAGAGTTCTGAGTGGATCTTTAATGAAGCTCTCAATGAAACCCAAAGTGAGAGAAAGAGATGGTGACACCGTCTTTGTCTGAACACTCACCTCTCTCTCTCTAATTGCCTCAAGTCCTATTGATTACTCGAGGCCCCTCACACCTTTTTCCGTGTGATCCCTTCACACTGTGTGTAATCCCCTCGCAGAGCTTACAGACCCAGTTGTCTGCTGTTTTCTGATGTGATTAGCAGTATTGATCAGAGTTTCAGCACGTATGTGTGTTTGGATAGGTGTCGGTGTACTTTACTGACGTGACCGCTCATAATTTGGATCCTGAACAGAAAGGAGTAAACACATGGCTGCATACTGATGTTTAGTTAGAAGGATCAAAGTGTTTGATGATCGACTCAAGACATGCCGACAGAATTATCATGTTTCTCATCCACACGCACACATGAAATCCTTGCCTACACCTAGATGTAGTGAAAGGAAAGTATTGAAAAGCTTTATCTAAACAAAACTACTGTGACACCGTGAGAATACTTTGTAAATAAAGTGTGAAAGTGAAATGTATTATGCGCAGTCCAGGACCGAGGGCCTGATCCATGTCATCCTTTATTAGGGGTGGGAGAAAAAAAATTGATTCACATAAGTATTGGGATTTTTTGTTTTACGATTTTTAAATAGATTTTTCTGTTCAAAAGAAGAAAAAAAAAGTCCCCATATTTAAATTATAAATTTTTCTTGGAAAAAAAAGACCGCTTGTAAAGACCGTAGACCACTGTATGAGTCACTCAGATGTATAATATGCGTCATGAGATACAGAGAAACCCTCACGGAAGGCACACATATGACAGCTAGCTTATTATCGCGTTAGCTTCAACAAACACACCAGCGTTAAACAGCATTAACTTAAGCGCAGATAAACAATACACTATGTTAATGTCTATTCCAACTGTATTGTGTTATTAATCTGACCTTGTGTCATTTATACACAGTAATAAACCAAGAGTATATGAATTAGAGTTGGGGAAAAAAGAGGGTGGTGGTGAGTTCATAACCGTCGTAACATCTCTGGTGCGTTCAACAGAACGGGATATCTGAAAACTGAGAGAAAATGAGTTGTTCCTGAATAAATATAGTTAAACAATCAACAACAATTAAACTGTGTGTGGGCTTTCTAACAGAAGGGAAGAAGCAGAGCTGGTCATGTACACTTTAAAATACACTTTATTATGAAGTATGTTAATTTAAAGGCTCCTATTTTTGTTGTGTGCAGATAAATGTAGTTTATTTCCAAAAGTATGGTTGAAATATATTACTGCTGAATAAATGTTAACTGACTCACACATTTTTTAGGGAAATATGACACCTGATATGATCTGTAGGCATCATCATTCAGCTTTTTCACATGGTCTGATGTTAAAAAGGCAAGCGAAAAATCGAGAATATCGAAGAATCGCAATTTAAATTGAATCGGCATCCAAAAAAATCATAAAAGAATCAAATCAAAAGCATATCGTCCCAGCCCTATCCTTTATGTTGCAATTCTTTGTTTCTTCCATCAATAGAGTCTACTATGATGCAGAACAAACGTGTTCAGAAGCTCACTCATTCATCCTGCTATCAACCTTGTAAATGATCCGGAGACATTTGGATTGTGTTGGAATTGCTTACATCAGTTGCTGTTTGTCTGTCTGTTCACTGTTTACATTAATACACACTGTTAGTTGTGCTGTTATTGATGTTTATCCCAATTTTACGGATGTTATAAAACTGTTGGTTGGTATCAGGGTTCAAGTGCGTGAAATGTAGAAATTTTGGTTGTTTAAATTTTACTTAAGTAATTACATTTCAGCCAACTTTTTACATAATTTTCACGCAATCACCTGTTCTTTCAACTCCTTATATTTTAAAAAATACCCTCATTACTCCCGTTTCATTTCAGCTTGTTTTCATTCATTTAGAAACTATTCAGATAAATGGTGCCATCCAGATAGAGTGAATTTGATTGAGGGTGGATGAGACATATACACATATAACATTCTGACATACTATTGGTTTGTGGATGATACATCACACTTGATTTTTTTGCACCATTCCAACAGTTAACAAGCACTGGTTATTAAGTGAGGTACGTTGGACTCCCAGACACTAGGTGGCACTACACGCCTTTTCGCATTGGCATTCTTCTGGTTGGCGCCATAGAAGAAGAAATATAACTAAACAAAAGTGGCAGATTTGAAGCAGATGTAGTAGGAGGTGGACAACACCCAGAGCAGGTATGGACTCAGTATATTTTATATGTACTTTACACCTAACATGCATGTTGTCATGGTCACTTCCAAAAAGGGGTGTGTCCAGGCAAGTCTTAATCGAGCTAAGGTTCTGTGGCATGTACATGTACGAGTTATAATTGCATTATCTGACTTAATTACTCTGACTTATCAAACTCCAATTCAAGTTGATTATACTCTGACTAAAGTGCATATTATGTGGTTTTTAAAACTTCAATTTTAGTCAGAGGAAGGTGATCATTCAAATTTCTCTTTTTTTTTCTGAAATCCAATTTCTCTAAGTGCATGTAAACGTCTGCGAGATGATCACTGCAACTTTCTGGCAGTATCAAAATTTTATTGCAGGCTGTCTTTGTTTGCAAGACCATGACAACGGCCATCCTGGAACCCGTCTCACACTGTGACAAAGGACCACCAATTTAGATCCAAGACCAAAAATATCGCCACGATTGTCTCATGATTGCCATCTTTCGACTGAGATGGCTGAAAATCGCACAGTGTGTGGGAGTATTTAGTGGAGGACAGGTATGAAGCAGCATGAAAACAGAGTAGCATAAGAAAACACCTCAAATTTGGAGTTGAGTGAAAACTACTTCGCTACAGTTCACTATATTTCATCACAAAAACAACACACACCTACTCACACAATGATAGCAACACAAATAGACACCACCACACAGATTTCACCCAACGCTGAGCCACTGTCAGTCCCTTCCTGCCAGGCTTCTAGGTGTATTTAAGCAGCAGCTTGATCTCCAGCTCATATTACCAGACATCCGACTGTCACAACACTCTCACTCATTCTCTCCCACTCTTTAAATGTCTGTCTCTCCCGTTCTCCCCTAGGGAAATGACTCCACTCCCATGCAATTAAGTGCCGTTTGGCCCTCCACGTGCCTGTTCATATATATATATATATATATATATATATATATATATATATATATATATATATATATATATATATATATATATATATATATATATATATATATATATATATATATATATATATATATATATATATATATGTGTTATGTACGTGTGTGTCAGTGAAGATGATGAGATGGTAGATCCTGGCCGTGCAGACATTTTGAGGAGGTTGAAGCAGAAAGTGAGAAAAGTGGCTACATCTAATCTCCCACTATCTGTTCATCGATTCGAAGAACTCTGGACCTCGATGATAACGCCTGCCAATTAGACAGGCCGCCACAGTTGGCAGTCCAGTCGTATCTCAGCTTAAGTCACCTACTGTACCTCTTGGATCCCACTCTTATCTGCAGCTTTCTAAAATTCACTCGAGTTTAGACACTGCCTGTGGACTGAGCAACTGTAAGAGTGTGTGGGTGTGCTGCATGTGGCCAAAGGCTGTATGAGGAATACCAAATTAAAAAAAAAATAATAATAAAATAAAAATATACAGAACTAAGTACTGAGCAAAATGAGTCCTTTCAACAACAGCAAAGAAGTAGAATTTTTGAATATCCTAAAGCATGTGTTTTTCATGAAAGTAAAACACTGCAATCAACAAAATACGTCAACTTTATCATTTCGACAAATATGAATTATTTAGCTCCATGCTTGAGTCTCATCTAATTTAACCAGTTGTTGGTCTTCATTTGAAGTGAATAATCGCCTCATATCATCTTCAAGTAGACATACAGTGGTACGTCTACTTACAAAAGCCCCAGCAAATGGAAAATCCATGTTACGAAAAACCTTTACCCCAATTTTTCATCTCTGAATACAAAACAAATTTAAATTTACAAAAGGAAACTGAAACCTCCGAGACAGTGCATTACTATACATAACTACGTACTGTACGTAGCATCCCATTGGCTATGAGGGACCTACCCATAATACTTTTCGTTACCCTGTGGCCCTCATTCATCATAGATCTGCTGTGTCTCCCGATAACACAGACACTTTAACGGTAATGTCTCCACCAAGACCAGCGCTTTTAGGACAGTGCAAGAAGAGTATATAACCGGCGGACTATCAACAGCTTAAGGAAAATTGTTAAAAACTTGCACTCCACAACCCTGGAGACGCGGACCGGACCGTGGCCTGCTCCAGCATCCTAAAGCGGAGTCCCCCCCCACAGAGACCGCCTTCAGAGGCGTCCGAGGTGGCAGAAATGTGGATTTACAGCTAAGATTAGAGCTAACCTTCATCAGTCCTGCTCAGCAACGTACGCTCACTGGAAAACAAGTTGGACTACCTGAAGCTGGATTTAAACGCCAAACATGATCCACCAGACTGCTGCATCCTCATTCTCACCCAGACACCGACATTAGCCTGGATGAACAGAATCCATGCTCTCACAGGTAAAACCCGGGGGGGTTCTATCTACACTAATAACAGCTGGTGTTAGCCTGGAGAGGCTAAAATCTAACTCTACATTTTGTTTTAACACATATTTCATACAAAATCAGTAAAATTTTAAGTACGTTTTAAAGGGTTTGAGTTGTAGTAGTATTGGAGGCCCTGGAACAAATTAGGCCTTTTACATGTAAAATGTGACTATTTACAAACAATTTATAGTACGGCTGTAGTTTACATCCTCCCCAGTCTGTCCGTGTAAATATTCATTTAAGCCTCTAGCTCACATGTTCAACAAAACACAAGAGCAACAGTTTGGATTTCCTCCACAGCCTTACTTTTAAAGATGTACATCATTTCAGAGAGCAGAAACTCCAGCAAGTAATGGGCACAGTCTCCTACCTTTTTCTTGTTGGTAGGACAGATGTAGAAGCTAGTCACTACAATGGTCGTCCCCGGCATCAGGTTGAGTTTACTGTATGTGGTCCCATAGTCAGTTGACCTGAAAAGACAAATACAGGACAACAGAAGACAGAATGAAAATCAGCAAAGTTATATAAAAAAAAGAAAATTATCAATCAGAAAAGACACTACAACAACAATTTAACTTGGATTCATTTTCCCCAATCTTGTTTAATTTAATACTGAAAATAACAGCAGCAAATTTTGCATCAACAAAAGCAGATTAAATGTGGAAGAAAAGGTCCTGGAAAAAGGTGACCTGCTTATTTTGTCTAACTGCCCTTAAGGCATTATATCAGTACTCTGTTCAACATATTACCACTTTACGGTCGGTACTTGGAGCCCAGTGACAAATCAGAAAAGGCTGGACAACCTGTCATTGCTGTGACACTGCAAAAACAGCCTCAGGCATGCAATGAAGTACTGGCCAATCCTCAAATCTGGCAGCTTTAAGAGCAGGTATGGACCACTGTGTGCATTTGAGATTGATAGCTAGCTGCTGAATTGTTTCTCCAGTTCTACTCCAGTCGATCCCACTGAGCTGAGTGAAGGTGATTGTTTGTGACAGGCTTTTCGAGAAACGGCGCTGGTTTGATCTTCACAGGACTGAAGGAAGGTGACCGCTTTATGAAAATTAATATTTCAAAATCCGATCATAAAAACAGAGGAAAGACTAATCAAGATAACATGTTCTTGAATCAAATATTGTAAGGCAGATTTAGGTACGGTAGCCAATACCTACGTCAGATTAATAAAACAAATTTCATCAAGGGGTAAATGAAGATTAACCCATACAGACCCAGTGCTCCTGTTGATTTATTACTATTTATTGTAATAGTGTCCTCTGTATTTTGATTTGTTGTTTCTTTTCAGGTTTTTTGCTCCAGTATATCAAATTCACTGATCATGTAAATGTTCACTAAAGTTCAGATTGGAGATTATAGTCATATCAAAAACAAGACAAGAATGAAGAAAAAGTGACTTTTTTGTCAAATATATCATTAACTGAACAGATCATCCAGTGTCATTGAAATCAAAGTTGTAGAAGATGCCTCTGAACGTAGAAATGGATGACCAATAAAAAAAATTACACACCAAATATTTCCACATAGTAATAGAATGCGGAGATTACCAGGAATTAAACATCTTATTTTAATAAATAGTTTTGGTTGCCAGTGGATGTTTGGGTCTTCAATAAGGCAAATGTAACATGTAGTGTATTTGCATTTGATTGTTTCCACCTGTAGTTTTCAACAGTTTCTTTGAATGACTTGGAAAAGCAACACTGACATACACAGTAAAGGATGTGCAGCAGTATTTAGTAGTGAGCTCAGGGTTCAACAGGAGGGAGTCTGGAAGGAGAGGTCTTGATGAAAGAGAATGATGAGCAAGCACGTCCACCTGGTTAAGGACGAGAGGATTTACTCCTTTGCACAGTGGGACACCAACTGCTGACAGACACACACAGTGAGACGCATACACACCCGAAGGCCTGCCAAGCAATTCAGCAATCAGCTTTCCCAGAGTGCTCCGATACAGCTGTAGAAAATGGAGTGGCATAGCAGGGGTGGGCTATTTCTCTGCGGTGAGCTGGCAAGTGTTTTCATCTTCCTCTCTGGCCTGTGTGCTGTGTTTAACCTGGGATCACTTGGAGGACTTGGACAGATCTAATGCTAATGGCTGTGTTAGCCGCCTGAGCTCAGTGCTTATCTCAATACCCCACTTGTAGTGAGGGCCTGCTACACCTGGGCCACTGAGAGGCATGTTCATTAGAGCATGAGTGGGGAAGAAAAAAAAAAAACAACAACACACAAGTAGTTGAAATTAAGTTGAATGAAAAAGGCTGATCATAATCAACAAATTGTGCTTTGTTTGTGCTTAGTTTATTTTTTTTCTGTTGTTTCTTTAAAGAGCACTGCTATTGTTTTACTTTACTTTTAGTACCGCTGCAGCTAATTAGTACGTATTTATAATAAACTACAAACATGGTTATATCTATACTATACTATAGTATAGACCAGGGGTGTCAAACTCATTTTGGTTCAAGAGCCGGACCAGTAAAATAATATAAATAATATGATAAGAACTTCTAAGAAAACTTTACAGTTATGACATTACTTTTGTTTTCGAGTGAAAAAAAGTCAAATTCCATGATGAAAAATGTTCTCTAACATAACATGAACAAATATGAACAATCTGAAATGTCTTAAGGAAAATCAGTGTAATTTAAAAAAAATATTAAATCTTAGTTTATCATTTATACATGTACATCACATATTACATATCACAGTGGAAACTATTTCATAAGAGGCAGAATATTGGTAAAACTCTACATATTTCTCTCAAAACATTTCAGATTATTCACATTTATTTGTGAAAAGCTAGTCAGTACTTGCAAACATTTTTGTATAATTTAATGCACACAAACAAATACAGAAATGTGTGTTTTTCTAGATTTATCGATATTTATGATAGTATTTTACTGGTTTCACCCAATTTACATTTAAGTAACATAAAATAATTTTAACGTCATTATTTATTAATATCTTCAGTATAAAATTTGCATTTCACATTTAGTTTAACTTAAGAAATGTGTCTCTAAAGTGTACCATCTCATCAATAATGAGGAGTTGTGTATTCCCATCTGTGCACGATGTGGATGGAGAATAATGATGCCCTTCATATGTTCTGTGTCAGTGATGACTGTGATCACTTACTGATGCAGCACACTAAGGATGGGATATGATCAGAGTGGGTGGAGCAGCTGTGGCCTTGAAGATTAGAGAATTTGCTTGTGACACATGTTGGTTGATGTGCCCTTGAGCAATGTACTTCACACCCTATTGGCCACCTGGGCACTTAACATGGCAGTCCACTGCTCCTAGTCTGCAGTGTGTGGTTACGGCATGCTTCAACTAGTGATAGGTTCAATGTAGAGGGTCAATGTCAGCTTGTGTGGCATGTCTGCATGTAAAATATATTTAAAAAATAATATTTTAAAGGACTGACTTTTTTTTTTTAAATGGCTATATGCATTTAGTAAACATTTCCCTGTGGTTCATATAAACTATAAATGCTACGCTTGAGTTTCAATTCTTCATTAACTAAGTCAAATCAGTCGCCCTGATTGCCCGCAAAATTTTATCATGTGTTCAACATTTCCAAAATATTTAATCAAAATCCTTCCGTAGTCATTTGCGTTATCTTCTTAACAGTCACATATTCAGACAAACCCAGATGAAAACCTCAACTCTTTGTTGGAGGTAATTAAACTCCACAGGCACATCATCGACCAGAAGACACCAGGTCATATTGAGCGCTCACCCTTTAAATTATCCACTTCACATCCCACCCACTCCCAAGTTGTTGACTGTACTTCCTGTCCTGTTCAGCCACCTGTGTTCATTAATACAACTAACAAGTAAAAATGTGAGGTAACCAGCTCAAACTCTGGACATATTTTCCGTTTTTACTGCTAACAAATAATTACAGTATGTCGGGCAGAGATAAATGTCTGTGTGAAGTCTTGACTTTATATGTGCAACTATTGTGACGCAACTACTGTAGTTACAGACATAACCATTTAATTGAAACAGACTGTAGAAATCAACTATTTTCGCCAACATGAATATGAACATAGCTTTACAGCACCTAGATGGTTCAAATTCAAACTTTATGAACTATTAGAATCCAAATACACAAATAAACCATAGACTAATAAAAGTGGGTTTTGCAAAATATGATCCGTATAAGTCATGTACTGTATACTTCATACTTCGTATATCGTTAGTCTCGTACCATAATTGCCTAAGTCAATTTTTGGTCAAATTGAGATTTTTGCATAACTTTACTCCCCTACCACTGCTGCATCATCCTGTCTTTCTGCCTATGTCATTGACCAATCAGAACACTCATTAAAAAAAACAAGTGTAAAAACATACCTGCCCAAGTCATTCATTTGACTTAGGCAGTTTTGCTACCAGCTGTTTGACTTAGGCAGTTTGAATGTATGCAAAATGGCAGAAAAAATGCTAAATGTTCTCAGAAAAACTGCAAAAGTCAAAGGCATACTCCGCCTAAGTCAATTTGATTTCATAAAACAAATAATGTTGGGTTTTGTTCTTTTTTTCATACTTTTCTTCTCATCTACTTGAATGTTATGTGAAAAAAAAAAAACAATAAAAAATATGGATGTGACTTTTAGAAAATATGTTTTTTTCTCGTTTTCCCGAAAACACAAAAAAATTACTTAGGCAATTATGGTATGAAGCTGACGATATTTCAGTTGAGATACAGGAGATCTTACCCTCATCAGAATGTGCCAATAAAAATATTAAACACCACCATAAACTAGTACAGAAAAGGCACAGACAAGACAAAAATTGCTAGAATACAGGAAATAAATTGACAATTCTAATAACCCAATGGTAAAATGAATCCTCCAGCTCTAATTACTGTGAAGCATTCTCCATAGTATAGTGTTAATATCTTTCCCTCTTATGATTTCAGTTCATTGCAGTCAAATGCCAAAACCACCTCAGAGTTCAAATTTGCTTTAAATCGCCTTTCTTTTACGAGCAGGCTACACACAGCAGCCTCTAAGTTATTTAACTTTATGAATAATGTTTGCTTTTCATTGTTTGTGTTCTAAATGTACTTTATAATACCAATCATGTAAACACTGTCTCATGTATCTATCTTGGGATCCCTTATCTTGGGTCTAATTTTTGAGCCAGCTGGAGATAATAATTTATTAATTTATTGAGCACTTATAGCAAACCCAGTTCAGACGAAAGATTCATGACAAGACAAATCTATTGAAGGGGTGTGAACTGACTCAGCTCGACCTCAAACTGTTTTGTAAAGTATGGTTTTCTCACTTTTTATGCATTACAAATGCAGTATCACCATATGTTTTACTCACGGTGCATAAAATGATCTAAATACTTAATGTTTCCTCAGATTATATTATGTTTATGAGATGACACCAATTTTGCATCTCAGAAAAGGTGGCTTACAATTTATTTTTTTATTTTTTTTCCGTTTTCTCAATTTTATTAATATAAGTACTTCACTATCGCTCTCCTCGTTCACATTTTAAAACACTACAAACTCTATCCAGCTACATCAATCTTGTTAAATATGGCAGTTAATAGTGATTTTCACTTCTGAGATGGAAACAATAAAAAAAATAAATAAAAAAAAAAACTGGCAAGTTTACAGAAAGTGTTCACCTCACTCACCTCATCAAACTTGTTCAGTTTGGACGGTTGTTTGACCCCAATTTTCATTGTAAGTGTTTTGTTTTCCTTCAACTATTGAACACATTAGCTGTGTTGCTAAATTTGTCATTGGGTCTTGCAGTTCAAACACAAATACCACGGTTCTCGCCAGTGCATCAGTCCAAAATGTTATGCTGTGATTAGCGCTGTTCCACTGTCACCTTAAAATATTACGCTGTGATCCTTTCCAGTTGTGGGATTGTCTTTTGAGCACATTTGCATGTGTAATATTTTCATATTTATGTGAGAAAACTTATTTATTGGGGCAGTTGGTGCTGTGAAAGAGTTATTTTGCCAGATAACGCCATGTGTGTTTGTTTTTAATCGACTGGGTGCTTATCTAGGTTAATTTATGTCAGCTTGAATCAAATAGTTTGCAAATTTTCATGAATTGCCCTGAATTGGATCATAGTCTGTGAATTGAGATTTGAATCGGATCATTTTGTGAGTGTAAGACTCACAACCCTAGTGAATAGTGACCTAAATCACAAGCATTTGGCTAACATCTGGGCTGGCCACATAGTGTGTGTCGGGCCGCTCCAGTTAACCTTACGCTGTATTAAATTCCTGGTGAGAACCCTGAATACACTAATGTTCCTAAAGATGATGTGTAAAGTCAACAAAAATTAGATAATGTGTTTCGGAAATAACAATTGTAGCTCAAATAAACTACTTTCTGTTGAGTTTCTGCAAACAAAGAACAGATTTTAAAGACTTTATCATTGCATTTGACCCAATGTTTCAACTTTATTTAGTACTTTAGTTTGTGTATCAGCCATATGGTTATTAAGTAATAATAAAAAAAAACCTTAATACATGTCTACTGCCTGTTTACATCTTGTTAAAACCCATCCATGACGTACAAAGAAAGCTAAAAAAGGGAAAAATTCTCTGCAGAATTCACTAGATTGGCCTTGTAATTGTTTATCACCACAGCCAATATCTCATTCTTATTTTCTTTGCCTCTTTATGGTTTAAATCAGTCAAAACCTCAATGTATAACCGCCGTCTACTCTACACAAAAGCTCAAGAAATCTTTATTTTCCCAATGGGAAGAAAACTGAGTGCAGTGAACAGAATTACATTCACCAACACCACAATAATAAATAACCTTCACATTGAATCATCCAAAAAAAAAAAAAAAAAAACAACTGAAGCAGGGACAAAGAAGTAATTCAATCTGTTTGTCCTGCATTTTGGCTTTGACAACCTGTGACCAGATGGAAGCAACACAAACTAGTTCTGGAGTGGAAGGATCGGGTCAGCCAAGGTGGTTTGAGCTTTCTTTAAAGACCTCGCCATGTGACGGTGTAACACTACGCTGGCATTTTCTACAATGTTTAAATCAGTTTTTATTTGTAACAAAGTACAGTGATCTCAACCAGCAAATAAATTAAAGGTGACGTCTTATTCAATAAAATATTTTCACAAAAATCTGACGTTAAATCCATAAAACGTAGTAGCCTATATATGCATCTAAACATGAGTCATGTTGTGTAGCTGACGTGGTACACTACATTGATTGAGGATAAGTCAAAGCTCCCTAAAGCTTTCCCTCTATTGCATATTCATAGCCCATCATTAGCAGGAGTGTAATGAGCGGCCGGGGTTGAGGTAGGCCGTCTGCCCAGGGACACATCTCAACATCTGGACACTGACTGTTCACACCTTGCGTCCTCACTTTCTGTCCTCATTAGTCCAGTCTATACTTGTTACCATGGAGGCTCTTCTTTATATTCATCAAGTGCTAATGTAGATGCTGCTGATTTGACCAAATAACTCAAATTACTTCAGTCTGACAGTGTAAAATGCTGACGTAAAACCTCGGTGACAACATAGACATGTTCGATGATCGACATAATGATTGTCAAGGACAGACAGAAGATTTGGATTGTTTGGTTCGTTCTCAGTTTAATTTCTCAGCATCATTAAATAAAAAGCTAAGGATTGCGGGGGCTGCTACAACCAATGACTTTAATCACCGGTTAATCTGTACATTTTAATAATTAATTCATCAGATACACGCAAAACACTCAATTCTTAAAGGTCGATTCTTCATCCAAAGCAATTTAGACTGCAGATAAGTCACTAATGTTTACATTCGCACAAATGGGGGCCTTATGAAAAGTAAACAACGCAGACCGTTTATAAAATAAAGTATCTCTAAATATGAAAGTAAACTTTAGATGTCCAACATCCAGCTTGTATGCCTCTCTGGAGTTTACACAACTTCTAACCTGTATCCACTGACCCCCTCAGAATACTGGGCTTCATGAATGTGTTATGTTTACAACCGTTACAGTGTCCCAGGTTAGCGACCACTAACAGCCATACACTTCTTATGGCTAGAGACGAGTAAGCTATAGTCTTCAACCAGCTTCAGTCTTCCAGTTAGCATGTGGACATGCCTCAACACTAGCATGCTCAAGACCAAACAAATCGACTCCAGAATTCATTCATTTTCAATGTGGATCAATTTAACTGATTTGTTGTTGCAGCACTAAAGGACTGTGTGCATTCCTTCATGTTTACTACAAAACTTACAAATATTATACCTAGGCTCAAAATGTAGCATCCTGAGGCCAATAACAGTGCAGTTACCCATTGAAAATTACCACTGTAGTGTAGAATGATAAATCAGGGGCCAATAGAAGATTGAAATGGCGCTAATAAAGGTAATTTGGTTTCCAAGTTGCCATAGAAAGTCAGCCCCCCCCAGCACCTTATATGGTCAAAGTAATGATGTTGAGTTAATACAAGACCTCATTTCTTTCTATCCGGACCTTTCGATTAATGGACTAGTAGGGAGCTATTGTAGATTAATGAGGAATAATTACTTTGAAACAGAGTGAGTAGCAGATGAGAGCAGAGCTTAAGGAAGAGAAAGGGATGGGTGAGAAGTGACTAAAATTTAATGTGCTACACTAAAAGTAAATGGTAAATGGTAAATGGACTGCATTTATATAGCGCTTTTCCACCTTCATGGTGCTCAAAGCGCTTTACATTAGCCTCTCATTCACCCATTCACACACACACTCATACACCAGTAGGTTTCTAAGGTTTACAGTAAGTCCTACTGGGGGCCTAAGTCAGGGTTCAGTGTCTTGCCCAAGGACACTTCGACATGTGGACAGCCAGAACTGGGACGCGAACCGCCAACCTCTCGGTCATTGGGCGACCCACTCTACCAACTGAGCCACAGCCGCCCTACCTGAGTACCTCTCATTTCTGACAAAAATAAATTATATATTGATTAAGAAGTCAGTTAAAACAGCCATCTTGTTGATATTAATCTGTCTGGATGAGACAAATACATGACTGCAAAAATATTAAACTGATTCACAAAGGATTAAACAAGTTGATATAGACACAAGCCACTTGGTTGAAGCCATGTAGCAGCAATAATAACACATAGTGGAAAGATATAAATCACTAAAATGATGAGACAAAACAGAAAATACAAGCCGCAAAATGTGGGAAAAGGAAGAGAAAGGTGGCCATGAAAATCTGTGCAGGAGAAGATGTGACAAAGACAGACACTGTGGGTGAAATTGTATTTTCCTTTGACGCGCTTGAGAAAACACAGAAGTGTGGAAGCGTTTCAGTGTGCCGACAGGTGCTGATTCACATTTAATGTCCTAATATGTCAAGGTTGCTCCCACTGCATGATGTGTCAGAGGAAATGAATGAAGAGCATCATGCAGATGCATGACGAGGCAGAATATCAAAATATAAAAGAGGTGAAGTTTGGAGAAATCTCAATTATCTACAATGATATGTGAAGGCAGGGTTAGGCAAAATTAACTATTTAAAAACAGGATCATCATGAAATGTATGATGCTAACGATGATAGCCTTTGGATTATGATACTGGGCCGTGTATACCGTAATTTCCGGACTATAGAGCGCACCTGATTATAAGCCGCACCCACCACATTTTAAGAGGAAAACCGATTTTGTACATACACAAGCCGCACCTGTATATAAGCCGCATGTGCCCACATTAAAACATGTAACACAAACACAAAATTAACCCAAACCCGACTTCAAGTCCCGCGAATGAAACTAAATGTCCTTCATTAACCCTTGTGCGGTCCTTCGTGAAAGGCACACTGGCTGTGTCCTACAATCGGGTCTTAAAGACCCAGATTCCAAAGTTCAGTTCCATAGACTCATCACCCCACCCCCCAAGGATATATTACTGTTTTCAGTAGTAAGCAATGGCATCCTACAGTACGTATAAAAAGGTACATTTGTGAGCCACCGGGTCTCTTTGACCCGAAGGACCGTACAAGGGTTAAAGTCCACAGTCTAAAAATCACAGCCGGCAAAATGAACGGAAAATGATACTTAAGGTTTGATGCAGACCTGCAGAGTCCGGGTCCCGTTGAAAGTAATCCAAGGAAAAAAAAGTGTATATTTCCAAAGGTAAGGGAGGGAAAAATATATATCCACTACTGTCCGCCGCGTCCACAAACAGGTGGCTGGTCGCCGCCTCGCCTCATCTATCGCAGAGTCAGCGATAACTTTAATCTTTTGCAGAGAGTTCAGGTCAAACTCCTCCGTGCCAACGTGCAAAAAAAATCCACAGGGTCTGGTCGAGCCTCTGTCTTCTCTCACACACCGCAGCGGGTTTTTCTTTAAGCAACTTTTTACCCCCTCTTCACCTTTTTTTTTTCTGTCCCTCACCTTTACCAGTCCCCATTAAACCCATCACCCCGCGTTTGTTCCACCCCTCCTTTTTCATTCAGTCTTCCTCGACGCATATATTCCACCGGTCTAAATCTTACCTTTTCTACTCGAGCGCCGCTGGCGGCCGTTAGAAAAATTACATAAATTGGCCGCATCACTGAATAAGCCGCAGGGTTGAAAGTGTGGGAAAAAAGTAGCGGCTTATAGTCCGGAATTAACGGTATTTTGGTATTTGGATTTTCCGTTTATGAATGGGAATTAAAATAACAAAAAAAATGACTGGTTTATTTGACTTTCGTTTGGAAGCACAAAACCAACAATTGAATTATGCCGCATTTCCTTTCATCGCTTCATTCAAGGTAAAGGTTGGTGTGAAGGTAAACATTTTTTATATAGACTGTTTTAGTGAACAGGACAAACACAACCATCAGAACAAACAAATGCAGACTAGACAGAATACGGTGGTGCCAGGCAAAACAAACCACGCCCCCCTCGCAAATGATTTACCTGATTTGCCCTATCTTTTATCATTGCAAAAACACATTTTGGGTGACTGCGACCTTGACCTTTGACCTACATTCACCAGCATTTAATGGGATCTATTGTGGACCCTTTCATGGAAATTGGTCCAATAGTTTTTGCGTAAAGTTGCTGACAAATAGACCAAAAAATATATAAATGAACCCAAAAAATAAAAAAAAAGCCTCTCTCCCTTTCCAGGGGGGGGGATGGGGGGGTGGGGGTAATGAATAAACGACAGCAACCAAATCAATGAAACACTAGAATGAAAAATACAGTCCAAATAAATTACCTTTATAATACCTGTGTTGTTCTGTCATTGATTATATCACCGCCATTTATACAGAAAACAATATTATCATCTCATAGGAAAACAATACTAACAGAGTAAGCACACTGTATTTACTAAGATATGACAGTAGTTTCATTATCCTAAAAGTAATGAAGTGAAGAATGTAAGTTATGCAGTCTGTAATATGCATCAATACTGATACAGATAAATACATATAATTAATGACCCTTTTTCTGAAGACTTCACTCAGTATTTGAATACTCTCCAATTCAACAGTGTTGCCAGATTACATCAACATTATTGATGTTTATTAATATGGAAGTATGATGTCATTATTGGAAGGGTGTGCTTTATGGCATGTCTGTTTGTACTGCACATGCATGTTAAAAAGCACATCTTACACAGGCCAGGGGACATGTATTGTCTATGTATGTGTGTTGATGTGACACGCTGACTAACGGACAGATGCTGCCAGTCTAAATTAATTTGGTGATGAGTCAGACGGCCGGATTGGCCAGGTCTGAGGCAGCTCATCAGTGGTTGGCTGATGTACAGATGTCCCTGGGAGGAGGTCATAAAAGTAGCCCAGATGAGACAGAAGACTCAGGCATATTTACTTGTGGACAAATCCGTCACATCTTTCGATCATTCTCGCGCTGCCACAGAGACTGAAAGTTTTCGAAAGATATACAATGCTGCTGGTTGGCTGACAAGACTGATGAAGCATGAGGAAAACTTGCTTCCTTGCCAGGGCATTGCTCACTGGAGCTATTAGCTGCATCCCAAAAGAATCTGTGCCAAATTTCCTCCAAAGTGTGTTAAGGATTTTGGGTCATGAGTGATCATAACAATCTTAGCTTCTTCATCTTTCTTTTTTGAAAGTGGAGAGAGTCGCAGGAAGATGCGAGCTGCTGATTTATCACAGTGAAGGTAATTGCCTTGACTAGTGTTAAAAAATAGTGCTGAGAGCGGGTCGCCATTAGCGTTAAAGCTGATTTACAATGGTTAAAAGCACGGTGTCATAAATACCACCTGAAGGATTGCACTTTTCAACAAGTGCAATTACATTTTATACATCAGGATAGTGAAAAATAATGTTTGATGGTACCACTCTGTGATGGTGAATAAGGCCAATGATGTATGATGCTAATAAGAATAAGGAGGTGAGCTCCCATCTGCTTCACACATGGACGGGTCATCAGCGTGACCTCTTTTTGGCACACATTTTACTTTAAAAATGACCACTCTGCTTGACTGCAGCTGTCTTTTTACAAACCAGGCAACACTTCAGTGCCATTTCTCTGTTTATTTCTCTCTCCTTTTATAGTAGTCCAATGGTTATGAATGATAAACCTCAGGAAGTCTCAGGTGTACCCTGGACAAAAGCTTTATGGCCATCTGCTGTGGCCTGATTGTGTCAAAGCTTGACTTTATTGCCTGCAGAATTGTCTATAGGGTAACACACTATGTCATCCAAAGATCCACCACATATAGTATTGCCAAGAAAGGAACACCAGAGAAGACTGAAGGCTATTTTTAATGCTTAGGAGAACTTTTTTCCGGGGCGAACAGTGGCTGAGCAATCTTTTCTTGGCCCTTTTTTCACATTTTTGTGGTGATCTGCTTGTGACTCCTGTGACTGAGAGACTAGTAAACAGATTTTAACACCCAAACTGGTAGTGTGAAGGCTCCTCAACCGTGAATGGCACCAGAAAATGGCAATTTTACAGAGAAACATGTGAAGTCGTGTCAAAAGAAAAGCTAAACATTGCCACTGGACATCACTTTGTTTTGTGACAAGAGGGTATATATATATATATATATATATATATATATATATATATATATATATATATATATATACTGTATATATATATATATATATATATATATATATATATATATATATATATATATATATATTATATATATATATATATATATATATAAAAATGGCAAACATTTTTATGGAAGAGGAATTCTGGGATTCATGTCAGGCCATAGACCCCAATTGTGTAACTTTAATTCTGAAGACAATTTAAAGGAGTCATATTTTGTTAAACCAAATTGTATTAGTCTTTGATGCAATTATTTGTGCATCTGGACCTTAATAGTTCATAAAGCTTGAATTTGTCTTTATATTCATTGTATACAATCTGTATATTGTATCTGTTACAATTCCTTCTTAATTTGTTACATTTCTAAGTAGTTACAACACGACAATTGCACGACAAACTCATCCGAGTGTGACAAAATTATTTGTTAACAGCAGTCGCTACTGAAAATATATCCAAAATTTGAGCCAATAACCTAAAATGTTCAGTTGTTGTTGCTTGTGTTAACACACACAAGTGACTGAATGAGACAGAAAGCATGGTCAACAATCTGGAGGGGGTGAGGCATGAAGTGACTCATTTGCATTTAAAGGGCCAGCTCTCAAAAAAACACATCTGGTGTCACTACTCAGAAAGGCGACTAAGAAAGTAATAACTGTAAAGTGGCTTTACAATGATCCCCTGACAATTGACAATACATGTTGGTCAGTTTTTAGGTTCATTTTCCTGATGGAAAATAGGACGGTTATGTTAAGACTCCAAAACACACAGTTCGTGGATCGATGGGTACCATGGTTGGTGAGGAATGGGGTTAGGTGAAGGTAGGAAACCCGTTACAGTAAGTCTATTAATCAATGCATCTGGACTAGGAAATGTGAAAAATCGGCTCTTCTATGTTGCGGTTGTTGTCTTTGTTTTACCATTTAGCAGAATTTTGGAGGGAAAAAAATATATATATACAAATGTAGTAACTGTAACATGTGTTTTTCTGTGACATGATGTTCAAAAAACTTAAAGTTGCAAAACAAAATGCAACATACACATTAATTCAGCAGTGATACCAATCCAAAAATGTCATTTATAGCAAATATACTAACAAACAGTTTTACTGCACACAATATTATTTATCATCTTTTTGCATTTACTGAAAATACACATATATTTCTCTTCAATACTGAACTTTTGTTCCACTATTTTTTACTTTAGTAAAGGATCTGAATAATTCTTGTGCTGTCCTTCAACTATCTGAGCTCTGTTCTTTATCTCTAAAAGTTAAGTCTGCCAACCAATGACACAAACCTGTGTTGTTGTTGTTTTTTTCAGTTGCTCAGTGGAAAACTGTAATTCACCTGTGCAGTAATGTGAAAATCTGAGTCAACTGATTGTCCCTCAGTGCTCCCTTCTCTTCCAGCAAAACCAGAGAGCCATTGGCTTTTGAGTCGTGCCTCTATACTTGGCACCACTTTATCAAAGTGCCATTTGCAGTGCCAGAGGGCCTTGAAGCCAGTCATGTGTAATTCAGCAGAGAGGACTTGGAAGATAATGCACTGTATTTTTCTGTACTGTAAAGAGTAGGACATACTTGTAAAAGTACAAATGATCAGGGCTGACTGACACGTCTACTGAAGGAAGTATCCGTTTCGAGACAGATTTGCTTATGTTGCAATCAGTCAGAGTGTATATGATGGGAGTAAATTAGGTAATTTGCATTAAAATTACAATACCTGGCATGAGAGGGTGGGGAGATACAGGGTACATTTCTGTTCAGCTTAGTCACTAATGCTTCAGCAGCAATTGGCAAATTGCATCTGGAAGTGCCTCCTACACTGCAAGTAGTCTGGCCAGGCAGGAAGCCAGGATACAATGATTCATGCTTGGTAAGGGCACTTCACAGCAGCGGATAGTCACTTCAAGTGCACAGAACCACTGGAGCATAGTTATCAAAAGCAGAGCACCACTGCTATTTGAGAATCTGCCTGTGGACATATCTATTTGTAAAGATACAATTATACTGTACATTAATGACCCTTCAGAAAGAAACAGGGAGGAGGGAAATGACAAGAATATAGTACAATATCATGTGTTGTCATTCTGTGAAGCAACTTTCCAAAGTCGTATTTTTACATGGACCTCTTTAGAGTTACTAGGCCTTGTCCTGACAGCTCTGACGACTATTTGTTTGGACCCTTTGGACTGAATCCAGCCACCGAATAAAAGGCTGATAAAAAAAAAGACATACACAGGTTGCCATGGCCCTCGGGTGTTCTTCTATGGACCACAATCAGCCTGTGTCTATCAACACAGAGAGGGTTTAGCACTTAGAGAAAGGCATTCAGTCACAGCTCTGTCACTCCAACGTCCTTCGTTTTCCTTCCACCACATATTTCAAGCTCAGCACAATCCTCACTATCCATCACAGAGATAATGTCTGATATATTACTTGCTTCCAGTGCAGGGTTAGAGCTCAAGCAGCTGAACTTCTTCTGCTAAGCTGTTTTCAGTTCGAGATTAATGTCACAAAAAGTCTATGGTTTATATCCAAAACGTTAACACCTTGCCAGGAAACTATTAGGAATGTTTAAAATAATAAAATGTTGCTCAAAAACGCTCACTGCCAGAAAAGTCTGTGAAACATAGAGAAGCGATTTAAAATAAATAAATAAATAAATAAATAAACCTTTAGCACCTGTATAATTGGAATCTGGGCAGTAAAAATGATTCCAAATCTGCATTCAACCAGGAGGGGAAACCGTCATTAATAATCAAGTCCTAACATGATACACAAAAAAGGCTGAGCTTTCGGTCTGTCCATATGTCTCCTGAGTTTAACCAAGTGAATAAAAATGAGCTTTTAATGCAAGAAGGAAGGTTAGCAAGCAGTTTCCATCACTGTAAGGTCAGTGTGAAAGATTTACAGGGATTTAGAAAGTTCTAATTAGAGACGTATTTCTCCAGTAGCTCAAAACAGGCATCCTTTTTCTTTTCCTGACAGATGACAGTGCATTAAAGTGCATGACTGTCACTTTTTGAATCTGAGTGTGGAACATTTTGATAAAAAAATAAAAAATAAACAGATCAGACAAAAAGGCACTTTTGCAGCTACCATCAGTGTAAGGGAGTAAGGTAATCTCCAACATAAACACTAATACACACTTATCACTATATATCTTTAATAGCCTTTTACTGTAGGTCACTTTTTTATTGCGAAGGTTTCTGGTTAAATAACATTATAGCTTAAAAAAAAAAAAACACTGATAGATAGAGAACTTTATGGTCATTTCAAATATATATCACAGATGCATTGTTAAAACAAAATTCCATTGCAGAAACAGTCTGCATAAAAACATAAAAATCACTCTAATCAAATGTAATAAAGATGAGTAATAATACAAATTTAAAAAAAAAAGCCTGACAGCAAGGATCACTTATAAATAAATATAAATATATATATATATATATATATATATATATATATATATATTAATAAAATGCAAAAGTGCCTTGTGCAAGAATAAAAACTAGCAGTGAGGGTTACTGTTTAAAAGTCTGATGGGAGTTGGATAAAAACTATCCCATAGAACTTGTCCATGGAAGAATCACAACTATTTGCTTAAATCAAGTGTAAATCTCCTGTAGTTAAAACCAAAGGCAGTGCATTGAAATACTGCATGTGCTTTTTTTTTTTTTTTTTTGCCAGGCAATGTAAAAATGATAGCCCCTAGTTGGATGGGTTTTTATTTTGCAGCTACAACATGGACTCTACTCACATCTGTCTACACTGACAGAACGCTGCCAATTAGATCTATATAAGCACACTGACACAAATGTGAGCAATAGGACACAACAAACACTGTGTAGAGTGTTGATAGTAGCTTCGTCACCGGCTCACGCTGCAGTTACACTTATCTTTTCCCTCTTTCTCCCCTTCGCCGCCTCTCTCTCCTGACTGAGATTAAACACTTCTTACAGGCTTCTCTTCAGTCTTCCTGCTCTAATGTGTTTAAGCTCTGTCTCAAACACTTCTGCTGACTGCATTGAGCTTAGCCGAGGTACCGGAGGCATCATAAAACACCCCCGCCACTACCATTCAACTTCTCCTCGGTGGCACCCACGCTGTGCCCTCCGTGCACCCGTGTCCCAGTTGGAAAAGAAGGACGAAGGGCCGTAAATGGGGACATTTATCTACATGACATCTCCATCAGCACCCATAGGGAACACAGCGCTGGCTTAGACTTGGTGTGAAACATTGCACTGTTTGTGTGCATTTGAATCTGTAAAGCTTGACTTAGACCGTTGTGTGAAGGCATGAGTGAGTAGAAATAAAAAAGAAGTAAATCCTCCTGCTGAACTTGCCTGTGAATTTTTCAACAGACAACATTGTTCGCAGCCAGACAGGTTGAGCCGCTCAACTCCGAGCAGATTCAATCAATCTCTGCTACAAATGATCAGTCCCACTTTCACCTCTTGCTCGGTTTTCTTTTAAAATCAACTTGTAGCATCGAGTCACAACAAGACACGCACAGAAACAAAAAGAAATCCTCCTCAGCACAATTACTACAAATCGTAACCATGTTCATCTCTTCCTTTCCCCAGGCTTTTTAAAAAAAAATACTCGTCACTCTCACCCCAAAAAGCCAATTTCCGATCCCATCTTGGTGATTAAAGAGACAAAACACTCATTTATTAGAGGTATTACCCAGACATTCAGCAGTTACAATACCAAAGAGAAACATTAGAGTATTTTCTGCTGTAAAAATTAAGTCTAAATTTCTTTATTATTAATTAGATTTTAGGCGACTCTATTGATCCAATCCAAAAAAGATGCATCACAAACCTAAATGTTTTAACTAGTGCGAACTTTAATAAGAACAGTCAGCCTTACAGTATAATGCTTTAGAATCAGCAAAACTTTATAATGAGCATGTTTGTGGCAACTATTAACTGAATATTTTCTCTAAATTTGATCTTTCCAAAGCACTTGTATTACAAACTGTTACAAAAAATACCCTTTTTACTATGTATGAATACTGTGCAATAAAAAGATTTCACATAGCATCCATAAAGGTCCATCACATAAGACTTATAGGTTATTAGAGGGATCTAAAAATGAAATGGTTATTATTAAATATTTATAGCTACTTATGCTTTCATCAGTTTATCATTTATGTGGTGCATGTTCTCTCCATGTCACATAGGATTCCACCTTTTCACGTATGCTTGGTTAATTCCCCCGTTAATGTCCTTTATCAGGGTACTGGTTTAGATCTGGAGATGGTCATGAGGAGCAACTTACTGTTAACTGGACAATAAAAGTGAAATTTAATAATCCTGAATACAATAATTGTGTTTTCTTCATCCTGCAATAGGTCAACTCTATCTACAGCTGTTTTCTTTTCTGTTGTTTTAATACTACACAGTTGCATAGTAAAAATGTCCTATTAAACTTGTTTTTTACATTTTATATTTAACGATATCCAGCATCAATGTGCATTTCCATCTACAGTAATGTGTGTGTGTGTGTGTGTGTGTGTGTGTGTGTGTGTGTGTGTGTGTGTGTGTGTGTGTGTGTGTGTGTGTGTGTCTAAAATAGGAAAAGTTAACACTGGCCTTAACAAGCCCTTTTTGGCCACTATAGAGAGTGCCTACATTATTCATTTGGCTGCAATCTGCCACCCCACCACTAAATATTGGCAAAGTATCACAATTTCATTATCGCACATAACTCTTAACATCTTCAACTTAATAAACCTGATTATATCCAACAAGTTTAAGGTCACATACCATATTTTGCTGATACTTTGCTTTGTGAATGATGCTTTATTTCTGTTTATGAGGGATATTTTCTGTTAGGGTTGACACCTTATCGTTTGTGTGCTATTTAACTTCCTCTGTCTATGGTAAATAGATGACTCCATCACAGTTTCACTGATTCTCTTTCTCGCTGCAGTATTGGAGCCTTGATATTTTGGCAGCTTATGCGGAAAAATGGACTGAGAATCTGCTTAAAAAGCAATATTTGGGTAAATAAGGCACAATGAAGGTGGACATTGGTTGAGGTGTGACGTCCGAACTTCAGTCCCCAGGCTGAGAAAACAACTTCACTGATTTTCTGTCACGTTGAATCAATAATTGATGCTAAATATCCAGAACCCTTTAGTTTTCTACAGACAAGTATATTTTCAGAGAATGACTCATACATCTTTCCTTCCATCTGTTTCTCTGTACATTTACTGAAGTATATACTTTACGAACGCCTACAGATACATTCTGAATAAAGAGGACTTTTTTGATGCAAAGCAAGAACATGGACAAATACTTTTTCTTCATAATTAAAGGGATCTCTATAGTTCTCACCTGATATCCCTCCAAGGGCCCTGACTTCAAAGATGAACAGGCTGCTCTTCTTGCTAACTGAGCCTCATGCTGGGAGCACGCTCCTTGACTGCCGTGGGGCATTTCACAGCAGCCCACATAAAGGCCAACACCACTGCCTCACTGCCAATGATCAAGAGCAAATATAAAGACAATAACATGAGGAAGGTGTGTTTGATGTACTGAGGTTATGCTCTTTGAATGACTTTAATCAGGTGGTTAAAGTCCATATGGTTCTAATGGGTTGTGGATCTCCATTTCTTGTATTCTTGGTTTTTTTTTTCTTTTTTTGTTTATTAAACCAAAAATATTTCAGAGGTTTTCTCAATAATGTACTTTTTTCTCCTTTTTTCACACAATTTTTTAAAAATAAATCTAAAAATAATATAGTCTTCCCAAACCCAAACATAAATAACAAAAACAAACAAAAGCCTACCCACACACATCAGACAGCAAATGGTAAATATAAGATACATCCAAATTTGATACATAAACAAAACCAGAAAGTAGGTTCCAACATTCCAATGTCCATCAGTTTATGGTTAGGTTAACCAATCAGAATGTCCATCAGTTTATAGTTAGGTTAACCAATCAGAATGTCCATCAGTTTATAGTTAGGTTAACCAATCAGAATGTCCATCAGTTTATAGTTAGGTTAACCAATCAGAATGTCCATCAGTTTATAGTTAGGTTAACCAATCAGAATGTCCATCAGTTTATAGTTAGGTTAACCACTCAGAATGTCCATCAGTTTATAGTTAGGGTTAACCAATCAGAATGTCCATCAGTTTATAGTTAGGTTAACCACTCAGAATATCCATCAGTTTATAGTTAGGGTTAACCACTCAGAATGACCATCAGTTTATAGTCAGGGTTAACCACTCAGAATGTCCATCAGTTTATAGTCAGGGTTAACCACTCAGAATGTCCATCAGTTTATAGTTAGGGTTAACCAATCAGAATGTCCATCAGTTTATAGTTAGGGTTAACCACTCAGAATGACCATCAGTTTATAGTCAGGGTTAACCACTCAGAATGTCCATCAGTTTATAGTTAGGTTAACCACTCAGAATGTCCATCAGTTTATAGTCAGGGTTAACCACTCAGAATGTCCATCAGTTTATAGTTAGGTTAACCACTCAGAATGTCCATCAGTTTATAGTCAGGGTTAACCACTCAGAATGTCCATCAGTTTATAGTCAGGGTTAACCACTCAGAATGTCCATCAGTTTATAGTCAGGGTTAACCAATCAGAATGTCCATCAGTTTATAGTTAGGGTTAACCACTCAGAAAGTTTCCATTTCTTGTATTCTGAAAGGTCTCTCTTACTCTCCAGTGTCACAATTACTGTTATATGTTGATCAGCTGAAAGTGTGTGTGACTGGCAGAACCTGACAATGATTGACGAGGAGTGAAGATAAAAGCTGGCTGCTGCCGTTTCTCCGCCCCCTCCTGCTCATCCTCTGACCACTGACTGACGTCTAATGGAGATCGTTGTCTTTGTTAAAACTTGCTGTGATAAAATATTGTAAATTAGTCAATTATATAAAGGCAGCAGAAAGTACAAAGGAGAAACCATTTTTTTTGTTTTTCACACCTTTTCTCAGGGTTTTTGATTTAGAGTTTCCCCAAAGCCAGAAACATAACACGACCATTGTTATTTTTACCTCAACAAAAATAAACAACCTTAACATGCCATTTTCATACACATTTTAAAATAGAACAGTTTGCAGCCACTCTCATTATATTGACAAAATATCAATCACAGTGCTTTCTGTTCTTTATCCTCTTCGCTTTTCTTTTTTTAATCTCAGGACGGTGACCTTTGAGCCCCAAAACAGAAGCCTAGTGGGATCAGCAGACACCCAGGTTAAAGGTCACACCTCATGGGAGTGGTCTCGTGCCAATGACAGACAACGCAAAGACAAACCAATTTGTCAGAGTAACTGACTCTGACAAGAACCTGAGACTAATCAGCCAATACTGATTGTGGTTAGTTTGACTCTCAATAAATCTTTCCTTTATGTCTTGAACGAAAACGTAACGCACTGCACTCCAATTCCAAACCTGCTTAGTTTTTAGTTATTTCCATCTGATTCACCACATGTCTGTTCATTCTTAACTAGAATGCAATATAAACGACTGAACAGTACTTTTCTCCATAACTTCAGCTCATAATGTGAGGTTTTTTTTTATGGAGCAGTTAAAAAATAAAGCGTATTAATATTTGCATCCACCATAAACATCTTTATGCTTTTTGGCACTCCTTATACATCCTCACATAAAATCCAAAATTGCTGTATTAGTGTTTGAAAAGTCCAAATACAGAGTTCACCACATACAGACATAAGCCAATCTCTATGTTTTTTTTGTTTGTAAAAGAAATGTTACTTATTCCGACAGCTTTGTCAAACGGCGCATGCGTGATGCGGGCTAATGCTAAGCTAGCTGAACGTTCTGAAGTAGAGGTGTGTTTTCAAAGAACAGACTGAGGATTATTAATACGGACTCAACTTAAAATGTGAAAACACCTCAGTTGTGTTATGATGATGACAACAACAACTAACATTTAGATTAATTAAATGCAAAATAACCCCGAGTCTGATTTCAACAGTACATCATCTTCATACACAATTCAACAGGCAGACAATAGAAACTTACTTAGTGAAGAAGTTTACCCTGGAGGAAGATATTTCCACTGGTAACGTTAAACCAACATTTCTTCCAGCCATGTTAACGTTTGTTATCTTTAGGTTTTAAACCAGAAAAGTTTGACAGTTCTCTAGCACTACACGTGCATTACCTCCTGTCCCGCCCTCCTCTACTTCTGATTGGTTAAAACTATGGCTCCGGCTACTTTTACTGGTTAAAAACGATGTCAGTTTCATTAAAAATTTGGCTTGCTTTAGCAGTAACACATTTGTGCCTTCACTTCTTTTTTTGTGAGTTTTAGCACCCCGTGCTACTTTTATATCTGTTCCCAAATACATTTTTATCAATTTCTTAACCGAGTTATCACATTTCCTTTATAATATTATCCACTGTATTTAGCTTTGGAGTGTAAATTGTGTATTATCCTATATTTTATTCACACATGATAGCAATGTCAATGAAAATTTAGAGTAAATTCAAACTTAATTCTATCAAAATGAACATTTCCCAGTTGTGGGATTAATAACATACTTCTATTCTATAAGACAGGTGTCTCCATTCACTGTCGTTGATCCAACTCCATGGGTTTTACTGGTGAATCAGTGTTTCCCTATTCACTATAAAGCCTCTGAACATCCACATTGGTGATATCTGATGACCATAAAAAGATGACAAACTGTATTTTATACAAATTATTGATATGTATTGGTAGGATTAGTGGATCAACAGAAAATATATCTATAGATGGCCTGTGTTACCAGTCTTTGTGGGTTAATATTCCTGTACTTTTATGTTTTGCCTCAAATTGTAATGTGATGGATTCTGCAATTAACTGCCATCACATCCAGGATGTGCAGTACCCCCACTTTTGCACACAGATAACCCACACAACCCTCATGAGGCATAAGCGGGTCAGGAAATGAATGAATGGATGGATGGATGCAATGTGATTAACTTCCACAGGTTTTTCCACTTTAGAGCATTTATGTTTGTGCCATTGCCACAGAGCTTCATGGGGGAAAAAAAAAACCCTGCTAGAATACACAAGATGTTCCCTTACACACTTTGACTCATCCAAGAGTCTGTGTCACAACAAGACGCTGCATGGATTCACTTCTGAGAGAATCCCTAACCTAAACTATTATGTCTGACCCCAGTAACAACACCAATCAATTCTGAACTCTGGAAATCGATGCTTTTGCCTTGTAGATGTGTGTAAACAGATTTATTGTCCTCACAGTGATGAATAGATGTGCACACACAGAGCAAATAACAGCATCAGCAACACAGCATCAGCAACAGATCAAGTTATTTTATCAGCTGCTACAAACAGAAATAACCTTATACTGTAAACAAAAAGCCTGACTTTCTTCTCTCACACTGGATGTATTTCAGTTCTTATCCACTGGAGAAAGAGCGAGAAAGAGAGAGGGGGGGGGGGTGGGGGGGTGGAGATGGAGAGACGGTGGTTTCAGTAAGTGGGCTGATAACACAGAGAAGCGAGCGATTTCCCATGAGGCCGAGCAAGCACACTGCAGTGCCTTCACATCTCCTAATCATCTGTCACCCCTGAGACACACACACACCCACCCACCCACACACACACACACACACACACACACACACGACGTGTACACTGCGCAGCACCTCGGCTGAGTTTAGATGTCTCACAGTATATTTAAATCAGATACAAATCCAAGGATGTGTTATACTGAATCATATTTATCTACAGTGTAGTTCAACTGAGTTCATGTACATTTTGCACCAACATCCAATTCCAACACAGTGATGCCTTTTAGAAAGTGCAACCATCGCAGCCTGTAAAACCTAACACGCATCGCCGTGAAGGACGTTCACCTCTTAATAAATAAATTGCAGTTGAGATGCCTCTTAAATGTCTAAATGCCACTGTGCAATGAATATGTTTACAGGTCTATGAAGTAATCCTAACTCATGGGGTAATCTTTATTGGAGCTGCCTGCCTTCAGTGGGAGCAGATTGTACTGTACCATTCTCTCAGAGCAATCCACTAACCTCTACTATTAATATCTTTACCGAGCATGAAGGAAGAGAAGACACCATTAAAACTGTGCTAGAAGGATTTGACCCACAGCTAGCAGGGGCAGTGGTGGTGCCACAGAACATATGTGTGTGAAAGAAAGTCATCGTAGCAGAGTGTGGTTGGTGGGGTCGGGCTTATTCATATGTCAAGGCACCCTTGTGTGGGAAGCAAAGAGAAAATATTATATCATTTGCTTTGTTTTGACATACGAGTCTCTGACGCAAGTCTTGCCGTACTCTCTTCATGAAGCCATGACAGATTTTTGAAAGTGTAGTAGGAATATTTTTTTTTTTGGGAATGATATATTATCAGCCAATTTTTCAGGTTTTAAATTCCCTGCTGGACATTTTTCTCACTCGGTGCCTTTTGATGGGTGGGTGTGATTAAGTGAAAGTGAACATAAATATGAAAAAGTAAATTTGCACATGTCATTTATCAAGTGGGCTCATTTTGTTGCAATAGATCTGGACTTTATGGAACTATTAACCTTTTTTTTTTTTTAAATGCCACTTGCACAGTATAAGAGAAGGTCTGAACTTTATGCTATAGGCTGCATTCAATGACATGCAAAAGACTGTCTATTACTGTGAGAAATTATTGTGAATTTATCCACTGGTCACATTTAAAAAGACTGAACTGATACTGAGACAATACTCTATTTATAATTTACCTGTGTGAGATTGTCTGTTTGTCTAATTACTTTTTGTGTTATTTTATTTTATTATGCTAATTTACCATAGACTTACATTAAACTTTATTGTAACTTTACTAAATCAGTATTTTTCCCACATCTCACTTCATCCTCATCCTTTTCATCTAGAAAAGTGATCTGGTGGTCCATCGTTATTATTTCCTTTCCTGCACTGAAAACTTCTCAAATATAAGCTGTTATTAGGCTTTGATTGACAGGTTTGGATTCCTCAAGGGTAGTCAGAGTCAGAGTTTTGGGATTTGGGCTCATGTTCCACTGCCAAGACTATAAAATTACTTTTATACGACGTGATTGATGACGTTTACAGTGATGCTAAGTCTGTAAAATACAAGGAATTACATTAATTCACCTCTGACCCCTCTGGCTCTTGTGGTTCCACCCCTTTTTGTCTAAATATGGTCATTTCTGGTTCCAAATAAACAGTACGCCAGTGGTTGAATCATGAAATAATGGATTCAATAAGGCAGTTCAGAAACCACTGGGTGTGTAACCTGTGGCTCTGGGGCCACATATGGCTTTTTAGTCATCTGGTTATAAAATATAAGCAACATTTTGAAATTAACTGAATTAAATGTGGTGTATAAATAATAAAAATGTTTGGGTTTGTGAGATCAGAAAAGGGAAATTGTTCATCCCAAAATAGTCGTTACCATGGTAATTTGTTAAATTTAGCTCATTTAACATACCTAAAAAAGTTCAGAGGATCCATAGGTATCATTTCCAAGTGTTATTTTTTTTTCTCCATATATTTACTAAAAATAAAATTGAAAAAAAAAAACAAACTTATTTTACCTAAAAAGCATATTTTGAGATAAAACCATGTGATTGAATGGTTGAAAATTGTTGCCACCCCTTCTGAAATAATGTGGTATGTCCTAAAGTTCATCCCTACCAATTTTGGTACTTTAATCATTTCTGTCACAATCAAAAGAATAACCTCCCCATTTATAATACCCATACCCATACCCTAACTATGTAAGTAACTAAGACCCTCAGTGTACTAAGATGATTGACATAACTTTAAGGTGGAACAGCCTCAGAAGACTTGCAGCCATTGAACTAATTTGATAAACTAACCCACAGATTTTATTTACAACATCCCAGCTGTTCTTGCTGCATTAAGCCTGTAGACTGGAAGCAATAAACACATTTTATTGGTGTTTTCATCATTAGTATTCATCTACCGTGTTGGAATCAATCACTGTATGTCAGACAGAGACAGCTGTGATGAGGGTAAGCCTGCGTTTTATTTCGATAGATTATCAGACAATGCCTCGAAGAATCCTAAACTGTCATCAGATTGTAAATGAATAGCGATAACTGGCACCTAAAGTACAATCTGTTAATACATAATACCAAATATTAAATGTCATTTCAATCATTTTTTTCCTGATGAAGTTTATGACAGGTTTTTGAAGTTACAACGAATCGCGTTGTAAATCAAACTCAAATCTGAGTTCGGTGCATGAAGCTCAGATGGTGGTGGTGGTGGGGGGGGGTCACTCAATAATATTAGGTGCAACATTTTTACCCTAGGTGCTTTTTAATGAGTCGTGGTTCTGTCGTTTATAAGTTTATCTCAGTATGTAAGAGAATCTGAAAAAGAAAGGAAGTGGACAAAAGAGATTCAACAATATCTTATCTTCTAAATGTGTTACATTAATAATAAGGCTTCATCTGGAACTAGGTTCTCTACACCAGGGGTCTCAAACATGTGGCAAAATATTTGTAAAATCACACTCATGTCTCTTCATATGTTTCAGTTGGTTCATATTTGTTTGTCAAAAGGATGTAATTTTACTTTTTTTTTTCTTTTTTTTTTACATTAAAAACTACAGTTGTCATTATTTATAGATAATTATGATCATATTTTACTGCTCTGACCCAATTGAGATCTAGTTATTCTGTATGTATAATAATTTTTACACTATTAATATCTTCATTGTTATTCATCCGATGGCCCAATTTGGTCCTCGCGCCTTATGTTTGACACCTGTGGTTTAGTAGAACATGGTAAGGATCATTAGGCTCATTGTGGAGCTGTCCATAGTGCTGATATTTTCCACCCTTTCTTGTCTGATAAAGGCTTGGATCCCGAAACGCATTGGGGTTTTTTTATGGGTTTGTTGTAACCAAGCCAATGTAATGAAGGCTTTTTAATTTTTCACATATAAGAGAGTGCTTTGGAATTTTCTTTTTTTGAAATACTCTTTGTTTTCCCATCCAAAGAGTACCTCTAATTATTACTTATTGGATTCCAGGTCGCACTCCTGAAGCTAACTTTTTTGGGATTTTCCACCCTTTGTTCTAAGTCGACAATATACCAACATCATTTCGGCTCAGGTTACATACATAAACAATCTGAGGTGGATTAACCAGAGTTGTTTTATCACCACACTTGCTCACTGTTGTTGGAAATGTTCAATGAAAGCACATTTTACGGTGGCCGATAGGGGCAAACGCACCACATCGACAAAAAACTGCAAACACAAGAAAGATGCACAACTAAAAACACAAATGAATAAAAACAAATGCAAGTGAAGCTGCAAGAAAAAAAAAAGTATAAGCAAAAAATGTACAAACCCCCAAAATAACTGCGAGAGAGAAATACTGCAAATACCAAAAACACACAAACTTCCAAAATAACTGCAAAAAAAAAAAAACGTACAAATTTAGTCCACGACAAAACGGCGACGGTGGATATTCATTCATTTTAGACATTAGCATAAAAAGGTACATTTCCTTGTGTCTTTTTTTAAACACTTGGTCATAATCTGTTACAATATCTACACCCTTTCACACTAATATCTTAAATAAAACAAACTTCAACTTGGTCTTCATCCACCGTCTTCTTCAAGTTCCGTTTTGTTGTGGAGTGAATTTTGCAGCGTTTCTGTCTCGCAGTTGTTTTGGGAGTTTTGCAAGCATTTTTCTTCAGCATTTGTACATTTTTGTATCTGCTTAGTTTCTGTTATTGCATTGTTTTTCTCTTCCAGCTTCACTTGTGTTTTTGGTTGTGCATCTTTCTTTTGTCGATGACATAAAACGTGGATTAAAGCATACCCACATTTGCTCGTCCTTAGCTAAACGCGTTGCACCTGTGTTAACCGCGGCCACAAAAACTAGTTGGTCATCTCATTTGTGTAATTGCATTTAAAAGCACACTTGCCTCCTCATTGGATAAGTACAAATATAAGGCCCCAATTTGCCGACAGCAAGCTTTTTGCTCCGTGAAGTAATAAGATAAGAGAGTAGTTGGCGCAAAATCAAAAGTGACATCACCTGATAGGCAAAGATGAATCCCTCTGGAGAGCTGTAAAAAAATATCATACACCAACCTGAAGAGGGTAAATGGTTGTGCTGCATGTCTGTAAGCAATGGGATCAAAAACCTATGGAGCCTTAATCAGTAATGAAGCATCTGATGAAACACATGGAGATAAAAGCTTGAAAGAGGAGGTGGAAGGATTAGCACGGGGCAAGATGTGATTCAGAGGCCAGAGAGAATACTGAGGTCCTTATATAGTGTGTATGTGTGTGTGTGTGTGTGCGTGTGTGTGTGTATGTGTCAGTGTGTATGTGTGTGTGTGTGTGTGTGTATGTGTGTGTGTGTGTCAGTGTGTATGTGTGTGTGTGTGTGTGTGTGTATGTGTGTGTATGTGTGTGTCAGTGTGTATGTGTGTGTGTGTATGTGTGTGTATGTGTGTGTCAGTGTGTATGTGTGTGTGTGTGTGTGTCACTGTGTATGTGTGTATGTATGTGTGTGTGTGTGTGTGTGTGTGTGTGTGTGTGTGTGTGTCAGTGTGTGTGTATGTGTGTGTGTGTGTGTGTGTGTGTGTGTATTCCTATCTTTATGGGGACATTTATGTATTTACACAGTCACACCGTGGGAATCTCTGACACTATCGGGACCAAAATTCAGGTCTCAAACAAGGGTTAAATATAAATAAATGTCCCCACTAGTACACTAGAAATGATGAGGCCCTATAAATACTTTTTTTTTTTTTTTTTTCTGGAAGTCCTCATAAAGCATGAGGGAAGCAGGTACAGACTGTGTTTTTTTTTTAAATAGGTTTATTATTTTTTTTTAAATGTATTTATTTTTTCATGTTTTTATTCATTTATTTTTTTAATTTTATTAGTAGTATTTATTTATTTATTTTACAATTTGATTAAATTTTATGGTTTTTATTCATTTTTTTAAATTTCATTTTATTTTATATATTTATTAATATTTTAAATATGTAATTACACTCACTACCCAATGGCTACTTGATTACAAACTTGATCCTCAGGAGACATGAACACCAGTATGTGTTGTTAAATATAACTGTTGTGTGTGTGCGTGCGTATGTGTGTGTGTGTGTGTGTCTCTGTGAAAAAGAGTAATGAAAAGAGGTAAGGCTGGGCATGAGGGTTAAGTGAATTCCATCAGTGTGTTCTGTCTGAGTCTGAATCACACATAAAGTCCAGTGAAGTATGACTGCAGCACTATGGGCCCACGTGCACACGCAGCAGCCGACCCAGATCGATCTAGAGTAGATGGAGAAAGAGCAGCCGAGCACAGCTGTAGCATCATGTATCGGGCATGACTTCATGAATACAAAGGAGTAACATGTCAAAATGTAGTCATGGATAGGGCTCATAACAGCCTAAACACTGATGATATACAATAGTGTTTCAAAACCACTGTGTTGTGGCAGGACAAATCATCAGGTGTGCTGTGGAACATTATCCAATTTTATCTGATTGGTGCTGTACTATACTGTAAGTAAGTGGTGTTATATAGATATGTACACATGCTAATGATCCACTCAACCATAACAGTATTGCAGCCTCTAATACGATCCATTCTGTTGATAAAGACCCCATTAATTAATATGTCATGACCCGGAGGTTGCAACATATTTTAGAAAGCACAAGAGGCCGAAACCATTTTATTTAAGCAAATTTATTGTCGAAATTTTTGCCCCAAAAAACAAAAAGAAAGATCATAGAAGCTGTCCACATGCTCTATTTAAACAACCCCCAACTAAACCCTGTGAAATGAAATAAACTGAAAACAGGACGCCCAGATTCAAAGGGTCAAACAAGACAGAAAAAAAAAAAAAACAATAAATGCAGGATATTGCACAAAAAATGTTATAACGGCCAATAATTATCGAATTAAATTAATTATGAGGGGAAAAAACGGTGCTGGAACATAACATGTGTGGACCTGCAGATCAGGTTTGGGGGGGGGGGCGCATATGCTACTATTATATGAAGGGGTCTCTGAGGGGTCACTGATGCACCCCTCTCAACGTTTCTTCAATTTCTGCAGTAATACCACCTTCTTATTTAACTAAACAGGCCTAGGTGTCCCATTGAGTGAGTAAATGGAGACTAGAGTTACCTTATATTTCAGTAAATAAACACCTTTGTGATATTTTTGTTTGGTGGTGTGCATTGTTTTTTTTTTTGTTTTTTGTTTTTTAATCTAAAGTAAGTGCCACGGCTCCAAAAGGTTGGGAAACACTAATATCCAAGAGGTCCAATTCGCTATAATGCAGTTCACCTTTTGTTTCTCAGATTGTTTTCAGTACAATTGAGTGTTGGTTGTGTTCTGCGTCCTGATTGGCTGAGGGACTGTAGAATGTACCGCTTTTGCTAAATTTGAACAGTGTGACTCTGAAGTGTCTGTATATTTGACAGTTTTCTTTCACAAAACCCATAATGTCGGCATCAACAACGGTGCAGTGGTGTAGCCCGCCTTCGACCATTGTAGCTGGATTAGGCCCCCAGTGACCCCCGTGACCCTAGTGAGGATTAAGTGGGTTCAGACGACGAGATGAGATGAGATTTTTATATTAAACTCAGATTTCCACAACCATCACACACGTCAAAGTCATTACTTAATATAATAAATAATAGGTAGGGTGTTCACAGTCAAGTCGACTTAAATTTGGGGGAGTTGACAAGTCGTATGTTATTCTCTTTCTATGTGTAAAACTATTGGAACCAAATTAAAATAGAAGTTCTTTCTTTTTTAATAGTTTTTACTTAATTTTTCTGCAAATTGTTTCATACAATTTTTTTTGTTCATTTTGTTGCTTATTTTGTTTATTATTTTTCTTTTTTTCTTTGAGTATTTTTCTTCAATTTTGTTCCATTTGTGTCTTACTTTACTCATGTTACTTATTATTTTGTTGGTTTACTTTTCATTTTCATTCATTTTATTGATCACTTTGGCTGTTTTGGTTCATTTTGTTGCTTATTTTGTTTCTTTTTCTACATTTTCTTTTTATTTGAGGATTTTTCTTCAATTTTGTTCCATTTGTGTTGTTGAATGTTGTTCATGTTACTTATTATTTTTGTTGGTTTATTATTATTATTATTAATTAATTAATTAATTAATTAATAATAATAATAATAATAATAATAATAATAATAATAATAATAATAATAATAATAATAATAATAATAATAATAATAATAATAATAATAATAATAATAATAATAATAATAATTTTGTTGCTTATTTTCTTATTTGTGGAACTGCTAAAGTCTCAGGACTTAAAGGGTTAAAGTTATTTTAATGAAACTGTTAAAGATGTTAATTGCACATATATTCATATCTTTGCATATGTTTTAGATATCTTATATTTTTTTGTTTCTTTATGTAGTTTAGTTTTTGAATGTGTTTAATTTCTCGTCGCTTTTTTGCTATTTATTTTTCTTCATAATTTTAGTGGATTTTAGCATGTTTTGTATATATATATATATATATATATATATATATATATATATATATATATATATATATATATATATATATCCTTTCCTTTCTTTTTCCTTTTTTTGTGTATTTTGTGGGAAATTTGAGTACAGGACAAAAAAAACCTGAGACTGTACAGTTGACCAACATATGATTAATCCAAATGAATCTAAAATAATTGCTAAAAATCATAATTAGTTGACAACCCTTCTGTAAAAACATGCATTTTACTTCAAACTTGGCATCATCATATAGACATAATGACATCACAGCTGGATCGATGCCAAAATAAGCGACCGTACATGTGACATGTGATGTGTTTATTGTCCCTGGCACCACTTATGAACATTATTTTCTGTATGTAAGTGTGTGTGAATAAGCCTGTGGATCAATGTGATTATTTTGTAAACCCCCTACTGAGAGCGTGGGTGCTTATCAAGGGTGGATATTCTTGGGTTTGTCTTCCTGTAAAATGTGTTGCATTATTTGTTACATGTGTTAGTTATTCTTTCCTCTCAAAAAGCTCTTCAGCTTCCCAGGGTGTCCCATTTCACATAATGGAAATACAAAATTAATGTCTTTATATTTGGTTCATTTTAATAGACATGATCATAAATAAATAAATGAATGAACAAATGGAAAAACTACACAGGTGGAAAGTAAGTAAAAGTACTTTGTTTACTGTACTTTTTTTTAGGTATCTGTATTTTACTTGAGTATAAATTTTTCTGGCAACTTTTTACTTTTACTCCTGATATTTGTTCATAAATATCTGTACTTTATATTCTTCACATTTTCAGAATAGACTCATTACTTTTTGAAACTAAACAGACTTGACAGTATGAAAAATAAGTCACCAGAGGAAAAATGAGTGGAGGAATTATTATTATTATTATTATTATTATTATTATTATTATTATTATTATTATTATTATTATTATTATTATTATTATTATTATTATTATTATTATTATTATTATTTATTATTATTATTATTATTATTATTATTATTTACTTTGCGGTTATGTCCTTGGCAAAATATTAAGTTCTTGTTTAGTGACCAATTTACACCATCTTGTGTACTGTTATCCCAAAATTGTATATATATATATATATATATATATATATATATATATATATATATATATATATATATATATATATATACACACATACAGATGTACATACACCTCTTTTTTCTCTCTCTCTTTCTCCCTCCATCCATGTGATTGTGTAATTTGTGTCTTCTTCTAAATTATTTAGCTTTTGTGTCAAACATTTCATCATAATAAACAACCAGAGAGACATGTTGAGTTCCAATTAACACAGGCAACCTTCAGCCTTCACTGCATTTTCTGTTTTTCCAATCAGTATAAAGTCATTTTGCTTGTTCAGCTCTCACTTCACTTCTTAAATCTCTGCATACCAGTAGTCTCTTACTTATTTTATTTAGAAGTTACTTATAAATAAGGGATGTTAGCCCTATATATCTGACTAATGTTGGATCAATATAACTGGTGGACTGGTAGTGGTGCCTGAAGCAGAATTCAAACAAGTAGAGCTATATTTTGGTTATTAAGCAGCACGATGGATTAAAAAAAAACAACTCCGTAATAAGTTAAAGGCATCTACAGGATGAGATTTCAATCATTTTAGTGTTTTGCAAATAAACTTCATGATTTCAACTCTGATTTATGTCAACTATAAGGATAATCAGGGGTCTCAAAGTCATTTTCTTTCAGCCTGATTTGATATCCAATGCGTCAGACTAGTGACATAATAACATAATGACTCAAAAATAAGGATAAATCCAAATATCAACGAAAAAAAAAAAACATTAAAATATGAAAATACTTCCATTGATAAATTATTCATACAAAAAAAGATGTCAATAACCTGAAAAATATGGAATTTCTGAAGAAAATAAGCACAATTTTAACTATTTTCTGCCTGAGTGTATATTTTCTGAATGTGTATTACATTAAACACACTAAACATTTAGTAACAGAAGCAGAAAATTGTTTAAATTATGAGTCATTTCAGGCTGTTCATATCTATTCAGGTTATTCACATTTTATTGTGACGGGATAGTTTGTAAATGTACAAATCTTCATAATTTAAGGTTATGTTCTTCTATTAAAACAAAGACAACAATTTGAAAATGTCATTATTTATCAACAGAATGTAATTGTATTTTTTTTTTCACGTCAAACCAGGAAGAAAATATTAAGTTTTTCTAGGTTGTTATACTGGAAAAAAAATCTATGTATTTGTCTTATTTCTAGTATAAATATAATGTCGCACTAAAAATTACATATAATCACCTGAAGAGTAACTTTTCAGTGAAAAATAAGAACTGATAATTAGACAATAATTATAATAATTACCAAGATCATTTTCACTTGTCCAATGTGGTAGATTGATTGATTGATTGATTGATTTATGCTTAATCAAGCCATATTTTGCATTAATTTTGTTTTTGCTTATTTTTAGTGGGGTATTTTTTCTAGTGTAACACAGAGCAGGAGAAGAAAAAATGACAAGTCTTACAGTGTGATAAAAATGCAAACAGGATTACCTGAACTGGATGTTTTACATTTTTTCCATCACTGTCTATTACATGTGAGGACATCCATACAGTTTACGCTTTACCCAACATCCTCTATTAAACATGGCATGTGGTCGCTTTTATAATAAATTGCTGCGCCTCTCGTTGCTGCTGATTACTTCAGACAACAATCACCCCCACAGCAATCAAAAGCCAATGATGGCAACGTTAACCCACTCATTCTAACACACACACACACACACACACACACACACACACACACACACACACACACACACACACTCGTTTACATGTCTCATGAGGACCAAGTTTGTAATCATCACTTGTAGGTAATGTAGCCATTAGGTAGTGAGTGGAAACACATCTTTTTTTGTTTTAAAAAAATAAATAAAAAATGTTTTAAAAAAGTAAGGTAAAATAAAATAAAAAAAAAGATGTATGTTTTATAATTAAAAAAAATAAATAAAAATAAAAAAAAAAAAAAAAAAAAAATATATATATATATATATATATATGTGTGTATATACGCACACACACCTATTTTTTTTTAAATGTAAACATCTTCAATCCTTTGAAAAATACATGTTTTGCTTTGCACCCATTACCCTCATGCCTTATGGGGACTTCCAGAAATAAAAAACTAGGCCTAATTAATGTAGTTATCGGGCTATATCATTTGCATACATTTTTTCCATACATCGCACAAATTCATATTTTACTATTGGGAATCTACATTTAACTTTAATCCTTGTGGGGACCTGAATTTTGGTCCCCATAATGTGAATACAGTATGTAAACAGATCAATGTCCCCATAAAGATATGAATACAAGTACACACACATACATAAATGCGTGCTGTGTGTAGCACTGACTGTAAATAAACCAATTAATGCAGCTCAGTGTCTCCAGGGAGGGGACAGTGAAGACCACCTGTGAATCTGTGGCTCGTCTTTGTGCGTCTTTGTGTGGCGAATTACCGTGGGGGTGAACAGATGTAGTTGTCTGTGAAGTGGAATATGAACGCATGTTTTCAGATGCACATGTGCACAGTGTGTGTGTGTGTGTGTGTGACAGTTCAGTAGTAAAAGCTCCTCGCTGCAGGAACTGTGGGAATTGGCTGACATTTTCTGTCGCTTTCCTTGTTGTGTGTGTGTTTTTTATTTGTCACTGCCTTGTTTTCTCTGGGATCTCGACCCGATCTGAGGCGTTAAATCAAACCGTGCGTATCAACATGTGTACATGTTTACATTAGTCACGTATGTAAATGGTTGTTTGTGTGTGCCATGTAATGAAGTTAACTAGCATTCACTTCTAACTGGACATAAAAGACGATGTAAAAGCTCTGCGTGAGTGTTAGCATTAGCTTTAAACACTGATTTATGTTTGTATTAAAATGGATAGAATCTTGTAAATAAAAACTTTGGTATTTATAGTAGAATTAAAAACTCTAAAAACTGCAAAAACTTAAATCTTACCAAGTATATTTTCTCATTTCTAGTCTAAATATCTCATTACACTGACAATAAGACACAATCACCTAAAGAATAACTCTTCAGTGAAATATTTTCAGACACTATATCTGGAAAATCTTATTTCAAAAAGGTTTTACCAAGACAATGTTCACTTGTGCCTGTGGTAGATTATTGTCGTTATTGTTGTTGTCGTCGTTATTGTTGTTATTGTTGTTGTCATCGTTATTGTCATTATTGTTATTGTCGTCGTTATTGTTGTTGTCATCTTTATTGTCATTATTGTTATTGTCGTCGTTATTGTTGTTATTGTTGTTGTCATCTTTATTGTCATTATTGTTGTTGTTGTCTTTATTGTCGTTATTGTTGTTGTCATCGTTATTGTTGTTGTCATCATTATTGTTGTTGTCGTCGTCATTATTATTATCGTCGTCGTCATTATTATCGTCGTCATTATTATTATTATTATTATTATTATTATTATTATTATTATTATTATTATTATTATCTGGTGTTAAACTCAAGTCCGTCTGTTTGCCTGTCAGCAGGATTACGCAAAAACGATTATGGATTTTTACTAAACTTTCAGGAATGATAGATATTGGGTCAAGGAAGAACCCATTAGATTTTGAGCAATGAAGGTCAAAGGTCAAGGTCACACTAAAGGTCAACAGCTCAAACACATCAGTGGTAATATCTCAGGATTTAGACAAGATAGAATCTGGTGTTTTTTGCATTCACACTTTTAGATATCAGATGGGTCAACACCTATGGCTCCATCATGTCACATGTGAATAAAAAGGTCTGTTGTCTCTGACTGCCTTGTTATTTATTTATTTATTTATTTTGCTTAATACCAGGTGTTTAGTGTCTTCCATTGTTATAGATTGGGTCACTGCCAAATCTAATACCCTTTGAAATGCATTGGCAGAGGCATTCTACACTACATATGCATTAATTGCATTGATATTTTCAAGCAGATTAATCATGATGGTGGATTAATCTGTGTTCATGTTAACAGCTCTAATTTTTGGGGACTTTTTTTGTGTCGACCTTAGTCCTGGTATCATTGTCTAACCCATGACCCAGTTCTGAAGTGCCTAAAGCAGAGCCTATACAGTTCAATGGTCCTCTCATCTTTATTACCTGATATCATAAATAGAGTTGAAAACAGAGTATGTTCACTGAGGGACTGTTCAGCTTCTTTAATGGACCCCAAAAAAAAAGGTGCAAATGAGGTTGAACTAGAACACCACCCTGCGAAAAAAAAAAAAGTCCAGAACAAACTGTCTCATGCAGTGCAACTGATGCAATAAATGCCAACAGAAAAAGTAAGACATAAACTTCAACACAACCTCTCCTATAGCTGTATCTTAGCAACTAGAAATGTTGACAAGACACTTTTTTCCCTTCTTTATTTAAAACTAAAATGTTGAGATTATCCATAACTGTGTGTGTGTGTGTGTGTGTGTGTGTGTGTGTGTGTGTGTGCGCAGTAAAATAGTTTTCATAACACTGATAGTTCCTAGTTTTTCCACAAGTTCTGTTTATTAAAGACAATGCGTAAATGCTTTTTGCAGAATGCATATTTTTCCAAACTAATTCATACAAACTGTTTGCAAATGTGTGAAAGATGTGCATCCATGTTTTTCTGAAAATGTATTTGAAGCTACTCAAGATCAAAACACAGGAGGAACCACTTTTCCACGCTCCTTTTGAAATCTGATGGGTCACCCTGAGTTACCGACACACGCTGCCTTTGACAGTGGTTTGTCACCTCCACTGGCTGCATCTGAAGTAGCATTAGCATTAGCATTTTCATGAGAAGACGGTGCCACAGTAGCCGCTGCACAAAATGGCGGATCAATCTGGTTCATTTGCTCTCTGTGGAAATAAATCCTAATTTTTTTTTTCCAGAACAAGCAACGGCACGAAACTTAGCTGGATGCTACTCTGGTAAAGGTAAACACATACAGAGAGCAAGAGGGCAGGGGGGAGTGTTCCTTCATGCATCCTGAGCCAATCAGAGACGCCTTATCAACGCATCATGGAGATGTATGAGGAAGTACCGGTAAACTCTATTGTTCAACCTCAAGTAATTTTTGTACCGTGAAAAAAAAACAGCTGTAAACAAAGCATTATTTTTTTTTTTTTTAAATAGAACCAATACACAATGTATTTAATAACAATGGAGAACACAGTAATATTAATGAAATAAACATGGAATGACTCCTTTAAACACAAATAATGTACCAATTATGAAGCTTTAAAACTTATGCCTTGTTTTTATCACTTCTGTTTTTGTTGTTTTTTTTTTGTTTTTTTTTGTTTTTTTACTTGTGTCTGAGCAGGTTATACACTTTCCACAGCAGCCTGCTGGAGTGGTGTATTCAAGCCTTGGTGAGCTAGATGATTTTTTGTTAAGAGGCCACCTTGCTTATCCAGACAAGATACTCCCATCAAACATACAGCCCAGAGTGGCTAAAGTGGCAGCTAATCAAATCAATCCCCCTTCTTCTCCCCACTGGGCCGTAGCATCAGAAACATGATGGATGGGTGCTTCCATTTCATTTAGAAGCTGTTTCCTCTCGTTTCTCCACAGAAAAAGGGAATAAATAGTCACAAGTGCAGACTACAACACTTCAATCAAGGCCTCTGTGTCATGTACGATCAATTGCCTTTCAACATTAACCGGCACAGACGCTATGTTTATGCGTTCCTGTGATGTTATGGTAAGTATGGTATGAGTGGGTGTCAGAAATAGCTGCTAATTACTGCTCTAATATCACACAGTATTCAGTCCTGTTTGAGAACGGATTTAACTTCTCTATTAGCTGTGACTCAAACATCATAGAAGATCGTCAGTGATTTAAGTCGATGCTTGACTTTAATGTAACAGGCATGTAACAAGGGAAGAGCGGTGATGAAAAATATAAATGAAGGGGTTTGGTTTGGATCCTTAAATTGTACAGCAGCGGCCACTAATCCTGATCCTCGAGGGGACGGTACCTTCCTTCCAGTCACCTGACAGTCTTTATTAGACTGCTGCAGAGCTTGATGGGAGGCTTATTGTTTGAATCAGGTGTGTTGGAAGAAGGACACGTCTAAAACTGGACCCTAAAGACCAGGATTGGTGAACCCTTGTTGAATGGTTAATTTTATAATAAATGTCCAAAATGAAATAATTTTATTATTTCTTTGCTATTTATTTCTCAAAATATAATACATTTTTTATTTAATTTTGTAATAAAGCTGCATTTGTTTTTTTTAATAAAGTGTAATTTTGTAATAAACTACTTAAATGAGACCAAAATTAAATAACTTTATGATTTTTTTTGCTACTTATTTCACAAAATAATTTTGTAATAAAGCTGCATTTTATAATAAACTGTCCCAATGCATTCAAAATTTCCATCAGACAAAACACAAAACAAAACAAAAAAAATCTTGTATTTCCTGTACAGTAATGCAACCTTTGAATAGTGTACTAATTGTTACTAGGCTAATACAGTAGTATAATAATAGGCCTAGCTTTTTGCAAATACTTTAAGTAAATTAAAATGCAAATAACAAACTATGCTTTAAAATGGTTGAAAATAATGCACCATGTTACTACATTTTCAAGAAAATAAAAAAAAAGTAGCATTTTGTAATAATCTTCTCAAATTATTATAACTTAGTATATAATGCTGGAAAATTATTACAAAATGTGTTGGGACAGTTGATTAAAAACTGCAGCAATTTATTCCAAAATGTGGTTTTATCACAAAATTAAATGAAAAAGTTATTATATTTTGGGCATTTATTACATAATGCACCATTATTACAAAATGTGGCACAAAACCCCTACTCTATAATTTTTTTTTTCTTACTATTTCCTAGGCTTTATGCTTTTGGAAAGCGGGTGTGTAAAACGTGAAGACAAGATGAAATTTTAATACTCTCCGAGGGCAGAACATAGTTATTTCAGCAGCAACAAAAACAAAAAAACACGTATAAGGAGAATTCATGCAGCTTTGATGAGCCTTTGATGAAGATCTGAACCAATAATACTTCTTAAATGAGCAGCAGAAACACTGCTTTTATTAATATTTTAAGAACAATCCAAGAGCTGATCTGTGAGATGAGATGAGATGAGATGAGATGAGATGAGATGAGATGAGATGAGATGAGATGAGATGAGATGAGATGAGATGAGATGAGATGAGATGAGATGAGATGAGATGAGATGAGATGAGATGAGATGAGATGAGATGAGATGCGATGCGATGCGATGCGATGCGATGCGATGCGATGCGATGCGATGCGATGCGATGCGATGCGATGCGATGAGATGAGATGAGATGAGATGAGATGAGATGAGATGAGATGAGATGAGATGCGATGCGATGCGATGCGATGCGATGCGATGCGATGCGATGCGATGCGATGCGATGCGATGCGATACGATGCGATATGATACGATATGATACGATACTAGTTGTCTGGAAACTTCCTACACAGAATAATTTGTTTTTCTTGCTTCGTCTCAGACTATTTTAATTAAAATATTGTGACTTGTCCCCAGTATCAGGTCCTGCTGCTTCGGGTCCAACAGTGTTATAATTTGATCAGACTGTGCATCTGCTCCACCAGCTTCATACTGGTCAACTGTGCTCTTTAGAAGGGGTCTAGTGTCACAGTCCAATGCCCATAAAGAAGGAACGAGCCATTTTTTCTTTACAAAGGCAGATGTCCAGCATAGACAACTGTCAACATTCTTGACCAGTGATCATATTATCCAGACGTTCTGCTTCTGTCAGGGTTTTACCCTGTTGAAAACAACTGACACGAGTCCAAATATGGCATCTGCAGCGGCACCAAAACCTTCTAATGTTTGTTTCCAAAGCAATAATGTACTGGATCAGCTTTTCTATTTGAACTGTTGGCTGCTAAAACGTAGATCAGGGGTCTCAAACTCATTTTCTTCAGGGGCCACATTCAGCCTGATTTGATGTCCAATGGACCAGACCAATAAAAAGAAAACATAATAACCTGTAAATATTCACAACTACACATTTTTGTCATCGTTTTAGTGCAAAAAAACCCAAACACCCATTACATTAAGAAAATACTTATTATCCAAATATTAAAAAAAAAAAAAAAAAGGAAAATAAGGGCAATTTTAACAATATTCTGCTTCGACTTATCATTAGTTCATGTGTTTTTTTTTATGGATCAGTTCTACAAAGACACTAAAAGTTTAGTAAGAGAAGCAGAAAATGGTGTTTAATTTTCTTTATTATTACGGGATAGTTTGTAAATGTAAATATTTTTGTAATTTTATATTTTTCTGTAGTCAAACAATGAGACAAATTGGAACTTGTCATCTATTAGCCTTCCCGTACAATCCTAAATGTAAATTTGGTAAAAGAGCCTTCGCATACTAGGCTCCACTTCTTTGGAATGAGCTCCCTGTTTGTATTAAACAAGCTGAAACAGTCATTGCCTTTAAGTCATGTTTCTTTTTGATCAAGCTTTTACATAAAACATTGGGGATCACATTACATGTATCATCTTAATTAAATTTTATTTTATTCTTATTGTTTGTGCTTCTTTTTGTTTATGTTGTTTTCCTTGTATTATTTGTTCATTTGTTAATTTGTCCTTGTAATTATTGTTATTAATTGCCATCGTATTCTTAACAGCCCTTCGAGGCAACCTGTGTTGCAATTTAGGGCTATACAAAAATAAAGTGATTGATTGATTGATTGATTGATTGATTGATTGATTGATTGATTGATTGATTGATTGATTGATTGATTGATTGATTGAAAGAAAAAGCTGAGAAGAAAACATGGAATCATTTAATCGGTTTTTATACTCTTCATCCCTCGGGCCACATTGGAACTGTCAGCGGGCCACATTTGGCCCACGGGCCGCATGTTTGAGACCCCTCCTGTAGATGAATCATTTCTAGCTTGAAACATGAATAAGCGCAGTGATGGTGAGTTAGCTGAGACAATGTCTAGGACTGATGAAAAAGTGTAAATAATAAAGTAAACTGGCTGTTATCTGAGCACTGCAGTCATTCTGAAGAGAAACCACAACCTACTGAGTCAGCATGTGATTAGTGTAATAACACCTTAGTGATAATAACCTCATGCTGCTTGGTGATATGTGAGCTATGGTTCATTAACCCTTTATTTTACTGATAGAAATACATTTAACAATTCAAACTTAGTGTGCTACTGGAGAAGCTAAAAGACAACTTTTTTTTTTTTTTTTGTAGAAAATCAACGTCAATTAAGTTTCACATATTTAATTCAAGGTTACTTTATTAGTACCAGTGGGTAGATTTGTTTTGCAGCCAGGGTGAAAATTTGATTCTAACATACAACAAACAAGAAGTATAATTAAGGTAAAAAAAAAACTAAACAAAAAAACAAAGTGCTCAGTGTTCCACCACTCATCAATATAGCAGTATGGTTTGATAAAAGAATAAATGAATTAAAATCAAATTAATAAAAGACAAATATAATAATAAAAACAATAAAAACCCAGAAAAGATAAAAGTCAAGAGTAAAAATAAATAAATAGAATTTAACAGTTTAGAGTCACAATAATAATGATAATAAAAAAAAAACAGAGCCAAGCCATTAAATAAAAAACTAAAATAAGTGAATAAAGTGTAAAAGTACAATGTCACTGTTTCTTGTTGAGCTCAGCGATGGCAGCAGGAACAAAGCTTTCTTTGTGTGTATCGCTGTGTCCTACACCTTGGGACTAAGAACCGTATCTAAAGTAATGGGAACAAAAGTTTTTGCACACCTTTACAATTTTTACAGTTTCTAATATTATGAAATATTTGCAGGAAAAAATGTTTTGTGGCTGGATCAGACAAACAGATACAAATGATTTTTTTTTGGGTTTATTGTTAATAAGATATTAACATATTTTCAACATGTTATGGCCTGAATGTTTTGGGGTTTTTTTTTTCTGCTGAAACATTTGGTTTTGACCCTGACAGAAGAGAGCACGTGCAGAAGAAGACATGTGAGTTTAGAGAAGGAGACTTAAGAATGATTTTTAAAGCAACATATCACAAATGCATGGAGTGTCCAAAAATAATAATAATTATTTTTTTTTAATTCTTCTATTAAACTGGTCCTAAAAACAGGACATGAGGTAAAAATTCTAACTCGATGTAGACGTTTAGAAGCACTTTGGGTTCATTTTAAGAAATAAAAGGCAAATTATTTTCCAAATAAAACACATTTAATACTATTTTTTTTTACACAAAAAAGGGCATGTAATGTGGTAAAACGGACACAAAAATGACCCACACCTTTTTTTTTTCTTTTTTTTTTTTTTACATCTCTATTCTTTTTTGAGTATCAAACTAATTATACAATCAAAGTGTTTTACAAAAATTAAAGCTGTTGCCAAATCACTCACGATTTATTTGTGTTTGTATGAGCAGGTTCCACATGCAACAGCAGTAGACACGATACTGATTGACTGCTGATTCATGAGAAACTCACATGTCTAGGTTAAAAAAAACCCACTGGGGTCATCACATTTAACACAGTGTCTTTATTTGCAGCAGTATATGACATCATTTTCATTTAGGTTTTTAAGATCAAATGCACTAAAAATTAAGTAGCTTTTCATGTCGCAATTTTGGTCACATTTTTAGTCTCAATATTTGATTAATCTGAGTTAAACATTAGAGACATTCTGAGGTGAAAAAATGTCCAAATTTGATCAGCTCTAAAAAGCTGATCTTTTTGAACATCATGTCTAATTAGTACCATTATTTAATGGTACCTCACAAAACAGGTACACGTATTGTTCATGCAGACCCTGGAGACCACATTGGACCTGAGATTGGTGTTTCTCACTCTAAATGTGGCCGTTACTGTCTTGTAACGTGCGTGGAAATGACCAAAAATGGATAACATTGACAAACATATACGTTATATATGACTGAGCCAAGTCTGAAACTATGCTCTGAAACATCCCAAAACAGTCTGGTCTGAACTAAATGACTAAAACGTACACCTGCGTGGTCTTCAAGAGCCAACGAGAGATGTTATAATGTGGTTAAAATCAGACAAGGACAATATAACAGACCACAAGAGGGTGATTACATGAGTTTTACATGACTGAAATAGAAGTACGTTGTTATTTAATTTGAGTGTTTTCAAATTAGAGCGGCACAATATATTGTTTGAGCATCAACATCCCAATGTATGTGTGTGTATATATATATTTTTTTTTTACTAATTAATTTATTTGTATTCATTTATATTTATTTATGTATTCATTTATTTTCCTTTTGAATTTTTTTTGTATTTGTTTATTTTTAATGAATTATTTCGGCTACAAGAAGGATGATACTGAAACGAATGTTCTGTGTCGACCGCTAATCTGTTTGACCACCATAGCTGTTATATACTCCTGAGTATTTTTTTTTTCCACATCTCCATATATATCACAGTGTTCAAAAAAATCACAATGTCACTTTTTTTTCTAATATCGTACAGCCTTGTTTCAGACATTTCAAATATGCAATATACATAAGAGCTGCTTCCAGTCTCAGTATATAACAATACTCATCCCTGTGTGTGTGTGTGTGTGTGTGATTTTAGCATCTAAGCCAGATCCTGCCCTGACACCTTGACACTCTGACTCTGAAACTGCTCTGTACGACTTCCCTGTGGACTGTCCGCTCCATTTCAAAGATAACTCCAACAAACCCTGACCCCAGCTCACCCACGGCCTTTCAGGTACACATGAACACACGCATAGTTCTGTCCACACGCCAACACTTGCAGCCTAAATCTAGTGTTACACATGACAATGAACCTCACCTTAGTTATTCACACATGTTGATATTAGCATGAATCTGTGAATGCAATCGTTTGTTTCTCCACAGTGTCCTTGCTTGTGTAGGTACAGTACCTCTGGGCTTCATAAAGATAGAAATACACGAATACACACTTGGAAGAGCTCTGTCTGAGTGCCCTCTCCATCGCTCTGCCTCTCTTAGTTAGGGCTGAAGAGGCTTTTTGTAGCCTTGAAATAAGAAGCCTTTCACAGTGCAGCTGACAGAGAGCACCCATGAGGGAGGTTGGATGGGTCTGGGCTGAGTGCAAGGTGAGAGAGCTGTGGGCCGAACATGACCGAGGGTGTCTGACTGGATTAGACTCTGGGTAAAACTGTGATGGGAGGTCACTGAGAGGTGAACAGCAGCTTTGGGGACGATACACTGATGTCATGAACAGCCTTACATACTAGCTTGCAGCCAGACATGGTACGGGTGAAAGGAGGGGTGATGTTAGATGGTGGTGGCTGAGTGTTTTAAGGGGTTATATATGCTGTGTGGGTTTTTTTTTTTCTTTACCAGCAGCAAAGCCAATAGATAAGAGAATCTGGATTTTTTTTTTTTTTTATCTCACTGTTCAACACTTTGTTCTGGAGGATGATAATCAAAGTCCTGGCTACGACTTTTCCTTAATTTCCCCCTGGTACCAAAGCGCTGATATGGGATTGGTTTGTCTCATGAGTCAAATTTTTTGAAGAACATTCCCCAAAAACCTAAAATCCCACTGGTTGGGAAATGTATGATTAGCCTGTTTCATGTTATCTTAATAGTACTGAACCTAGATGATGTAAATATATGTAGCTACGCCACTGATGCTAATATTGTCACGTTTTGTTGGGATTATTCTCTTGTCTACTTCCAGTTTTATTTTGGTAACCCTCCTCCTGTTGTCCATGCCTGTTGTCTTTACTTCCTTCTGTGTCTTATAATGAAATCATCCCCACCTGTGTCTTGTTAAATCATCTGTCTCCCCTCCCCTTTTGTGTGTATTTAAACCCTGTGACTTGTCTTGTGTACCAACCTGTTTTTGCCTTATGACCCATGATCTTGATCGCCTGTTGCCTATGACCCATTGCCTCTGATTCTGCCAAGACCCCCATCGGATTGTCTACCAGGAACGGATGGTTTACTTGGACCTTGACCTCTTTCTGAAATATGGTACCGATTTTTTCCTGAATCCTTTTGTACCTCTGCCACCTCTGCCAATCAGTGTACTGATCTGTTCACCTAGAGCCTGTCTTATCCCTGGTACCGTTGCTGTGTGTTTCAGCTGGTTTTTGACCCCTTTTGCCACAGATATTGCATTTATTTTACAGTATTAATCTGTATAAATAAACTGTCATTCTTTTACTCTAATTCAGCGTTTCCCAACCCTGGTCCTCGAGGCACACTATCCTGCATGTTTTAGATGTTTCTCTCTCTAACCACACCTGATTCAAATGATCAGCCTATCATCCAGCTCTGCAGAAGACTGATAATGACCGTCAGGTGTGTTCAAAGAGGGAAATGTCTAAAACATGCAGGATAGTGTGCCTTGAGGACCAGGGTTGGGAAACACTGCTCTAATCCATCCGGTTCCTCTGCTTCTTGGGTCCGCTCTCAAAGTTTGTCCGTCATAAATATTTGCACAACTTGTATATTATGTCCAAGAATTCTTTTTACACAGTGGATGCCAAGTGGTAACTCCACAAAAAATATAAGCGCATTCATTTAATTGATTTTGTTTTTCATTTATTTTGCAAAGTGCTATGATCAGCATTTGCTCTTATTCACTGTACTTCATATAAAAAATGCACACGCCATATTTCACTGCACCACCTGTGGTTTGGATAACAGGAAACATTCACATGATTTTAACAAAGCAAATAGTGCAGGTTCTTCCATCAGAAAACACTAGAGTGGTTACAATCTGTTTAAAACCCATTCTTATTTGACATCAGCAGTGACCTTTATACTACACACAGTGTGAGTGAGTTACAGCTTTCTCTTCTGAGGCACTGGAATGTCTTTGGAGTTGATCAATAGCTTTTTCCAGACACCCACAGGGTCGTCCCATGCCATGTGGGTCTCCTCCTTCAGCCTGATGGCTCCCCTCACATCTGGCATTGGGGACTGTTGCCGTGACCAGCCCCAACTGTGCGGTGCCTTCCCTTGCCCCTTGATGAGTTAACATCTCAGCACCTCTGGACAACTGAGCGTCCAGAACATATAGTCAAAGCTATGATGATATGACTACGAAATCTATCACTTCCCGATGACCTAGCATGTCCTGGTGCCAAGTGTAACTAGTTATGACCATGCAGTAAGTAGCCTCACATACCTCTAATGTCAAAAAGATCAGACTCATGACAAAATACATGATGCATCACTTTCACACATGCATTAGCCTCCATAAAGTCCAGACTCTAATTCGGGATGTGATGGAGACAGTGGCGTAAGAAGCTCGTTACGGGCCTCGGTGCGACATGTGGAATATGCCCCCCCCCAGTGAACATACTGTAGTGATACTTAATAGAGGACTTAAGTTAGCGTACTGTATATGGGTGCCTACAATCCTCAAGGATCAGAAGTAGTTTATATTACTGTAAATAAAAACATACTCCACAATATTGATTCAATAATATGGGATAACTTCCCAAATCATTTTATTAATCATTTTATTAATTTATAGGGTAATCAAATAATACTGCATTAACATGAAGGCATGGAAGTAAGGCCTAACGTTCACAGCGCTAATAGCTCACCCTCTGCTGAAACCACAGGCTTGATACAGTACAGTGTGCTTGCTTAAACACCAACTGTGCAGAAACTACACACATGTGCAGGAACAAAGAAAAAAAGATATTCATGAGTGTGCATGATTGAATCCCCTGAGCCTTACGTTGTGAAAATCATCAATGATGCCCCCAATATTTAATTCTCTCGCTCTAGTGTTTTCAATAGATAGTATGGCTAATCCCCTAAGCCTGTCCTGACCCATGCTGCTCCTTAGGTAGGTCTTTATAAGTTTGAGTTTGGGGGAAAAAAAAAATCTCTCAGCTGTTGCCACAGTCAGAAACAGCATGAGCACGGTACACACATCCCCAAATGTGGATGTTACAGTGTCATAATCTACCACAAGCATGTAAAATTGATATTCTTTGCAAAACTCCACAACGGACCCTCAAGGTCACAGTCTCAGGTACAGCGAATCGTTACGTGGCCTGGATGAAGACTTGATGAAGTAGTCCAATTCCTCATCATCAGTAGAAAACAAAAAGAACAACAACACTTAACAACTATGGATGGAAACAATATTATGACCATTATTGTGACACTACAGAAGCATTATGTGGCAAAAAAAGATGTCAGTGGATGTCTCCTTTAACCAAAACCAAAGGTGGTGCAGTCAAATATTGCTTGTGTAAGTTATTTTTTTTGGCCTTAAAGTGTACGGTATATCAAAATAGTACATAACACAATAGTATTTGTTGTCTATCATCAAAGGATTGCATCTAATATTCAATAAAAATGGACTAGATGTTGCCAGATTATGTCACGTCTCACTGTCATAACTACAATAACACTTCCTGTGACAAATAATGCTTATCACTAATTATTGTTACGTACATCATGGCACGATGTATTCACATGTCCATCTGGTAGCTGATTGGTCGACCAGCTGAGCTGCAGTTTTTCCAGTTACCAAATATACTCAGTCCAGAGACACATCTGCTGAGGAAAACTGGGACTGTCTTTGAAGCAAGGGAGCTAAAATCCGCACATTAAGTTGCTGGATTGGTTACTAGGCACTCTTTTGAAAGTAAAAGTCACTAAAGGGGTCTTAAAAGTCACCAAAAGTGCTAATGTGAGGAAAGTGCTAAGTTGGCAGCATTGCTCGCCAATATACCCTATTATTGATTTACTGAAAGAATCGAACACCAAGCTTGAAGATGGCATTAACGGAAAACTGTCTGGATGTTTAACTCATGATACAAAGAGTAGACCTAAAAGTCAAATGCATTTTATACTCTCTTCTTTTGTCTTTTACACTGATTATTTATTGGCGACATAGACGTCAACAAACAAATCATGACACTTACATTGTAAAGTACAGTATTGACAAGACAACAAAGTATTTCATCAGATAGGTTTGAGTAAGGATGTATTATTGCAAGGGCTCCTAACATATGTGTATTCTGAATATTATAAATAGTGCTGTGTAGATTTCATCCTGGTATTTTATTTGACCTCCTAAGACCCAGAGGAAAAAAGTTTTGCATTTTTGATTTTTTTTAAATGATAATTTAAGAATTAGGATCATGTTGCAGCACGTTATTTATTAATTTTTTTAATCAAATATCCCTTGTAGTGGAACATTGGGACTTGTTTAATAGGGAATTCATTTTCAAACGGATTAAAATAAAACAAAAAAAATAATATATGAAGAACATAAATTTGGTTTATATATCTGTGGATATTAATTTACACTCTTGAGACCAATGAGGTACACGTTAAATAATGAAATTATACATGAAATAATTGCCTTTTTTGAAAACCGTACAATGCAACAGTTTTTTTCAGATGCATTTTTAACATTTTTATGGGATGTTCTTTGCAGTGGACATATTTTTTTCCTTCTTCTTCTTCTTCAATAAAGCTGTGAAAGTCTTGTTCCCTGAAAGAGGATTCAGGGTTTCAGGAGATTAAGGTTATTGCATGTCCAAAAGGTGTGTATAAAATTTGATTCAGTCTCCCCCAGTTCCTCCAACAGCTACTGGTGGCTGACGAGTCATATTTTCCTGTTATTGTGGGGTCCTGAAATATCTAACCATCATTTTCCATCTTTATTCCCTCCAGCTATCGGAGCAGGTCACTCTGTGAGCTTCAGCACACATCTTTTCACAGCTTCCTGGAGAAATGTTGTGCTAAAATTTTATTTCCTATTTGGATTTAATATAAAAAGTATTGTGAATTTCCACACTGAATATTCTGTATTTGTTTTTGTGTTCTATTGAGTGAAAGCCATTTAGATAATATTTTTATTAGTTTATGCATTCATTTATTTATTGGTGTACAGGTAAAGACGTGGAGCTGACTGACAAGAATACATTCAGCTCAAAAAATGAAACCAATTAAGGCTCCGAAGTAAAATAATATAACTATAAATTCATACGGAGTTCTCTTTAAAAAATTCTAATTTCATCATTTTCATCCCAGTGAGTCACTGTGGTCTCATCTGTTTTTGGACCCCCTAATAAAAATATTTAATTTTATAGCTAGTTAGCTCGCTTTTAACTCAGTTAGCTAGCTAGCTCACTAGCTTTTAACTCAGTTAGCTAGTTAGCTCACTAGCTTTTAACTCAGTTAGCGAGCTAGCTAGACAGACAGACAGACAAAAGGCTACACTAGCCGATAAAATACAGCTGTTTTAGTGCTATATATATATATATATATGTTCAGTTTTCATTAGTTCTGTCAAAAGTAATGTATTAAATGAGATCCATCCACCATCTGATTAAACATTTTAATGCAATTAAATTATTATTTTTTTTAGTTTGAAGGTGTTGAATAAAGATGTTAATTGCATAGATTTTTTCCATATGTTTTGGATATTTTATCCGCTTTTTGTGTTTCTTACTGTATTTTTGAGTATTTTACAGGAAATTTGAGTACCATAAAAACTTAGTTTTTATATATATGCTTCTGATTTGATGTGGACATACAGAAGAGTAGGAAGAGAAAATGATAAATCTTTCAGTGGTGGTGGTGGTGCTGTGTGTGTGTGTGTGTGGGGGGGGGGGGTCGACTGTTGCAACTCACTCAGAAAACCATCTTGGAAGGAAGGACCGATGGAAAAATGGTTATGGGAGAAAAAGAAATAACTGGATTACAAACATTGAGGAGCTGTCACAGATGAAGGTCATTTTATGTTGAAAATTGGAAGTAAAAGATCTAACCTCTAGACAGAGATAGAACCTTGAAGGAGAATAAAGTCATCTTTTGGTCCATCATTACATTTTATCTCCGTTAATATAATCTCATGTTACATTTGTGGATTATTGGTTTACAGTTGTGGTTCACAGGTTCCACTAACAAGACTGAAAATGGCTTTGTGTCACAGTTCTTAGTTGGTTAGCATTTAGCATTAGCTCACCTCTGCAGTGCAGCTTTTTTGCCCAAATAGGTTCACTTGTCCTTCCAAATCGAGGTATACTGTGTGTGTGTGAAATAGACAAAGTCGGCAACATTGTCATAGCTGGGGGTGGGGAAAGAATCAGTCGAAACAGTCGAGCGACATAAAATGTTTTGATGGCGTTTTCTTTTCGTTGAAGCGCTTCCATCTGAAAATACCACACTGATGTGAAGTATACATTAGTCTGGGATTCTTCTGCACTTTGGTTTAATGCATGACAAACACTTTGAGTGCAAATATATTCCCCTCTTTCTTGTGTCTGTTTACTCATCCAAAATAAAACACAATTAAAATAGATTGAAAATGAACATTTAATCATGATTAATCCAAAAATAATCCAAAGAAACCCTGTGATTAATCAGATTAAAAAATGTTAATAATGCCTGAGCAGCAAAAAAAATCAATGTGTGACACAAATGTTCCCCTGTCCACTTATTATATCCACTTGATGCTTTCACATAGTTCTATTGCTGTGACCTCATATGAGATTTAATTAGAAAACTGCTTCTGTAGTTTGTATCGAAACAGTGAAAAGTCCACGTCCTGCTGATTTTGGCAACGTGGCCTTTTAATAATCATTAAATTCTGCCCATATTTTATCTCTTGTCTTTCCAGATGTTTATTTTTAGCATGTGGTGCTGCCTCTCCACATTGCATTTGGCTCCCTCTGTCATATATGTCATGTTTTTATTGGATTCACTCCTGCTTCATCCCTTCTCCCACCATGTACACCCACCGCTCTGGTAAGGAGCCATCTGAGAGTTGATCTACGGATCATGCCACGGTCAGAGGCCAGACAAACTGGAAAATATTAAGAACGCAGAGATTTATAGACTAAGGTGTAGTGCTGAAGGCTTAATAGGCTGCAGATGTAGGCGAGGGAGACGACTGTGTCACCAACTCCAACACACACACACACACACACACACACACACACACACACGCACAAAGAACTGAACTTTTGACTTGACACATGCAATAACCTATAATATATGTGGTTTGTTGAGGGTTAATGTCCTCTTATGGTGAGATTATGTCATTTTACATCATGTAGAGGCATAAAACTGGCCTGTAGGTCTGACAAAAGAGGAAGACCTATCATTCCATGACCAGGAATAAAAATGTAACCAGTGGGTAATATAACAGAGAGGAATGAACCCTTTCATGCAACATGGTCACTGCAGTGGACAGGCTGTTCAAAACTCTTCTCTTGTACATTCATTGATTTGTTTGGGGGTTTTTTTTGTTCCATATCAGCCAACACAATAGACACTTATGCATCACATCATACACTGCAATTCATACCATTATTGTAAATTTGCTGTATATGAGATGAAAAGAAATCAATCAAATCAAATTGCAAAGAAAATTGCCAATTGTCCTTAGATTGTAAATATGTTATCATGGGTAGGTTTTATCTATCTATCTATCTATCTATCTATCTATCTATCTATCTATCTATCTATCTATCTATCTATCTATCTATCTATCTATCTATCTATCTATCTATCTATCTATCTATCTACCTACCTACCTACCTACCTACCTACCTACCTACCTACCTACCTACCTACCTACCTATCTATCTATCTATCTATCTATCTATCTATCTATCTATCTATCTACCTACCTACCTACCTACCTACCTAGCTAGCTATAAAATATTATCTTCATTCAGGTATGTTTAAAACTTGAGGAAAATCCCATTAGCAAGATTAAACACCTTTTCATATCATAGTTTTCACACAATATAACAGCAAATACATGGTTATTTAGGCTACTTCCAAAATTACACTTCCAGTAGAATGGAAATATTTATGTTTATTTCTTTTCTTTTTTTTTTTTTTTGCCTAAAGCGGAATAAATAATTATACATGAAAGAGTTAAATACTGTTGTCCAGGCTGGATGCCAAGTTAATGTCCCCCAAGTGTCAGTACCACTTAAGAAATAGAGGACAGATGTGTGTGTGGGGGGGGGAAATAGAAATCTAAATTGCGCTGTTAGATCACACCAAACTGAGTTTAAAAAGGACTTTGAATGTGTTGAAGAGAGAACAACAAGCTGCCCAAGTGTGGAGGGCTTCATTAATGTGAAAGAAAGAGCCCCAGGCAACAGCAGGAAACACACAGAGGGAC